>VXBT01009656.1:746297-748797 GCA_013400235.1 Oriolus oriolus
CCCCCCACCTCCCACCCCCAAACCATGGGAAAAAAATGTGATTGTTACATATGACATGAAGGAAGTACTTGGGATTTTTGTTTTTTATTTAATATGCCACTCGTATTGGAAAATAAGGAATAAATCTTGGAAATGTAACCAGGTAAAATAAGTCCTTTTCTTCATATAAAATAGTAGCTAATCGAAAAGATTTCCCAGAAGCATCAAAGCTTTTTATATACGATGATCTGGAAAACACATTGTGCAGGATTTCTATTTTTGCTCTTATTCTTATGAATGTAAAAGAATAATAAACTTTTCTTTCAGCTTCACAGGCAGAGTTTCTTAACATTTGAGGCATTTCTTACATATTGACCTTGGTTTATGTATTCTGCAAAGATTCATTAAGCTTAGGGGGGTTCTATTGTCAGGAAAATGGTTAGCATTAGTAAAACACACAATTAAAATAGTAGCAGGTGATGTCAGTTTTAGTAGAGTTGACATTAATGACCTGTTCATAAGGGGCAATTTCCACACTAATGTCATGTTCTTTAAATGGAAATAGCCAGGAATACACATTTTCCATGTAAAATAACCCTTTTTGTAATTCATTAAATTCCCTTTCCCCCTATATTTAAGTAGACACCTTTCCAAGAGGGAGTAGAATTCCAAATAAAGACATAGGAAATTAAAATCAGGGTTCCCACAACTAGTCTATTTAATATTCATATTCAGGAAAAGATCCATAAACTCTTTTTCTTCTCTTTTATTAACAAAGGAAGTAAACTCCCCTTGACAGTCTACTTTTCCCAGCCGTGTTCCAGAGGCAGTGAGCGACAACTGCCTTTGTTTCGGGACAGAATTAAATATCCTTGTGCAGCAGCAGGGCAGGGATACACGGGGGAGATTTCTGCTGTGCCCCATCCCTTTACCTGGATAGATGGGGTTTCATAGAATCCTAGAATAGTTTGGGTCGGAAGGGACCTTAAAATCATCCAGTGCCACCCTTCCACTAGCCAAGGTCCAACCAACGTCCAATGTTCCAAGCCCCGTCCAACCTGGCCTTGGACACTTCCAGGGATCGGGCAGCCACAGCTGCTGGTCCAAGTGTGACCAGAGAGGTTGTCCTCAATTCTCTCCATGGATGGTTACATCCTGCAGAGCCCCTGGGGCCACAGCAGATGTGGTGCTGGCACCATGGACAACACGGTGCTGTTTTCCCTTCATTGCAAGACCTGTGAGCACGGCTTGGTTTTCCGGGGGATGGATACGGCAGAAATGCAGGGAAAGACAGGCAGAAAGGGTGGGTGCTCAGCACCCTGAAAGGCCGCTCTTCCTTCACCACCTTCCAACATCCCCATCTCCTGCTTGCCCATTTCACAGAATCACAGAACCATTTAGGTTGGAAAAGGCCTCTAAGATCATCAGGTCCAACAATTAATCACTAAATCGTGTCCCCAGGTGCCACATCCACATGCCTTTTGAACACTTCCAGGGATGGTGACTCCACCACTGCCCTGGTAGCCTGTTCTAATGCCTGACCACCCTTTCAGTGAAGAAATTTGGGTCATTCCACGCTAGAGCTCTCCCAGGAGTCACCCAGCATCTCTACACCAGAAGCTCTCCGCCAGCACGCTTTCTGATGTTGCTTTTCTGTGTTCACTCTTTAGAGAGGCAAAGAAGGACAGGACTGGGCAGCTCTGACTGTGCACTTGTGTCCTCTGACACTGGACACCGCCGCATCCCCGAGCTTCGCGCGGCGCTGCCGGGCTCGGCAGATGTAAAGGCACTGGCAGATGCCCTTCCAGCCACCAACTTGGCGTCACGGGCCAAATCAAACATTTCGCCAGTGAAACAGGATCAGTTGTCTCCAGCTCCCCATCCCCTTCTTCTCACGCCCCTCTACTCCGCCAGAAAAATGTTTTCTTTATTCAAGTTCGCGTTATTGTCATGGTAATTACTTCAAGGAAACCAGCGTGAGCCTAGGACTGGCTGTCTGTCCGTGGCACAGATCTGCCAAATAATTTGGCACCGCTCTCTCTAATTGGCAGCCTCTGCTGAAGAGACACCCAAGCCTGAAATGGGGTTGCTGCGGGTCATCCTCCGAGTGCGCTGGAATTTGGCAGCCCGGGTGGAAGCGGCAGCGCGCGGTGGCTCATTGCCCTGGATCTGGCTCCAGCCGCCAGCCGATGCTCAGGCTTTCATGTCACAGCGCTTTTTCTTCTCCTTTCTCCCTAAAAAGAAGGGAAAAAACCCCCACAAAAACCCCACCGAGTGAATTAAGGATAGAGTTTCACCCTTAACTTTGAATCTCTTTGCTTTCGTGCGTGTCGCAACCTTAACGCCGTTTTTTGCACTTAATTGTAAATCTCAGGGCTGCTGATGAAGCAAGAATAAAAATTATAGCGCAATCAGGAGGGGTGGGAAAGGAAAATGGATTTTACAAGTGCACACTTTTAAGAAAAGAAGCCGACCTGAAACATAAATAAAAGTAAGCCCCAGGGGCCACACCTCTGGCATT
>VXBT01009656.1:751297-770808 GCA_013400235.1 Oriolus oriolus
AGGAAAGAAAAAAAAAACCCTGTGCCGATCTGTCTATAAGGATTTTTCTGAGCATTTTCATTGGGGAGGGGTGATGGGAGAACCTGCTTTAAATAATCTCTCACTGGCAGCTCGCTTCCCTGAAGATTTCAGCAACAATAATACTGTTATTATTTTCAGGAGACATGAATATTCACAGACTAGGTATAAACCTACCCTGCTTAAATGGGATAGCTCTGTGAGAAAGCCAGTGACTCCTAACTCCTGGACTACAGCAAAAAATGTCTGTGAAGTAATAATGTAATAAACACGCCACTGGCAGTACAAAACATGACCTGATGTATTAATTATATTCCAGAACAAAAAATGGCTTGTTTAAAACGACTGCTTCCTGCAGGATATTCTGGTTACAACCAGATTCCTGCACAAAGCAGGTCCCGCTCCCTCCCGTGATGATCGAAGCCCCCACCAGCGCCAGACGCTTTGCTGCAGACGTTTATTAACCCTTTGGTCCTGTTACTTTTGAAGCTCTGAACTTGGCACATGGGTTTGTTCAATGTATAGATCTATGTATTAATTTGGGAGGAGGGGAATTAAACTCCCCTATCTGCTTTGGCTGCCCCCCAGCGCCCTCCTTGGCTGGGAGGAGGAGCGAGGGGCTGAGAGGGGCTGCCGGGGCTTGGCTTGAAATGCAGGGAGGGGATGGATCAGCACGGGGAGCAGGGAGTGGAAGAGGTCCCCTGCCACCACCACACCTCGGGACCTGCCTGAAACTGGGGCAGGATCCAACCCCCTCTGCCTTCTTCCCTCTCCCAGGCTTGGGCTAGAATCCAGCGCTGGAGAGACCTTGCCTTGGAAAGGCCATTGCCTCAATCAGCATTTGAATGACATTCCTAACCTTTTCCTTAAGTTCATTAATCCCTTTGTGTTTTCCAGCTCTAAGACCCTAAGTCAGGATATCATGTAAGCATAAATTTGAAGTTTATGATAGGATTTATGTTTAAATAAGAGCATCTGTTTAAATACCTTGTGAATCAAGGCTCTGGACTGAATTTACGGTCATCTGTGTGGGGAGAGATTGGGGAGGCTTTAAGAAACAGCGGTCAAAATCGATTCCAACCCACAAATCTTGGATCTTTGGAGGAACGCACTTTTGTGAGGAGAACCCTGTCTAGAAATGTTTGCTGATTGACCCCATGCTCCGAGGTCAGCAAAGCCCATAGCTGTGGGAAGGGATTGCAACCCTGCAGGAGATATTTCCATAAATATCTTTATGGCTTAGGACCTGCAGCATCGTGGCTAAACTAGCGCCAAGCCATCACCTGAATCTGCATGGGGAGAGGTGGGAGTCCTCCAGGGACAACTGGTCTTTATAGCTGCCTCTGCAGAGTTTAACAAGGTGTAAAACCCACCCTCAAAATATCTCCAGTTGGCTTCGGCTTGGATGAGCTTCAGCACAGACCAACGGGTGCAACACATGCTTTTAGTAAAGATACCTCACAAATCTGTCCATACCCCCCTGGGATTCCTTGGAAGGACTCCCTCACTGGCATCAGAAGAGTTTATTCCCAAAAAACAACTTTTGAACCTCACCGGAGAGAAGGTGCCTTCTAGGAAAGTGTCCCTTTGGAAGAACAGGGACATCTTAGCAGATCCAACAGGCTGGTCCCTTTCCAAGACAGGTTTGGATGTGCTCAGCACATCTCAAACACCAGAACCAATGAACTTCACAGGCTGTTTGTCCCAAATTCTCATCAGCTGTAAAATCTCACGTGCACAAAGCTCCGTTCAGGAACGCCTTAACGAAGCACTAAGCATTTATAGAACTTCACTTCCTTTAACTGCAGCTGGTAAAAGGTTTCCTTTATTGTCCAGCCCCAGAGGACAGTGGCGAAACCAAAATTTCCATGAATGTAAATTCCAGCTTCAGCTAATTTTGATGACAATGACTTCTCTTCTTTATGAGGTGCATAATGAGCCGGACCACAGGCTCGCCAAAAGCCATGACAAGCTCCAAGCACGCCCCAGTGGCTCCCAGTGCTTTCTGTACCCAAGGTTTAAACGGAGAGTGCCTCCAGCCAGCGCACATGAAGAACCGAGCTCGGCGATAGACAAATGACTCTTTTGTTTTACATTCTTTTTTAATTAGCCTCTTTTTAATGACCTGAGTTAATAAGTGTCAAAAGGTGCAAAACACAGCATGACTTCATTTTTAAAAGAGAGCATTTGCCTTTAATCTCATAAGTAAAGCAAGTGCCCTCTTTAAATATCAGCTTCAAATCCAGATATTATATTGTAGGGGATAACAGTTTGCTGTGTACGGTGAATTCCCTCTCCTGCTCAGGCAGCTCAGTTGCCTCAAACCCGACTTACAAACCCACCTGGCGATGATCATCCTCTCTATTTCACCAGCATCTCCCTGAATTTAAATGTTATTTCAACTCCAGCTTGCCAAAGCATTGATTAAAAAAATATTTGAAAGCTTATCTGTTTCCTAAAGTTCCCACATCAAGATTGAGACCTGGAGACAAAATTATTTTAAGAAAAGAAAAACCATCAACTGCAACTAGAAAGGAATAAAAGACCCTGCTGAGAGCAGTAGGATTCCTTTTTTAATTTGCCATGAATTTAGAAATAAGGTTATTTTACTTTTTATGCCGCTATGGTTTCCCATGGGCAGCTCATCCCAAAGAAGTGGACAAAACCCCTCCAGGTGCCGCATTCCTCCTGTTTTCCCAGAAACCTCCCTTGTGCCTTTCCTCCTAGGATTTTTGTCTCCTCCAACTTGTTATTGTAAAAAGACTTCTGAACACAAAGCTGAATTAGCAGTTTCCCAGTGAAACTTAGCAAAAGCTGCACATTATTCCTAATTTGTTTTGTCTCCAACGCTTATTGAACGCTGACGGATGAGGATTTGCTGTGCAGGAAGCTGCTCGTCCCTGGCGAGGGGATGTGCCACTCTTTGATGTCACGGCATGACAAAATCTTTCCTTGCACCCCAAAAAACCCTTCTGTGACATCCAGGGTGGCAGGGCAGGGTGAACACGGTGGTGGCATCTCCACGGGCACTGCTCCGTCCCAGTGCTGTCCCAGGTTTTTCTCCAGAGGGGCTGCCAATCATCCTGCCAAATTATATGTTGATTTTGCAACAGAGACGAATTTCCTCCAGAGATTACTAAGGACATCAGGAAAGCCATTTTCAGCTCTAGCCATGGATAGGCAGCAACCCCAAACTGGAAACCTCCAAATTTAGGGGTGGCTCCAAAGCGGTCTGGGAACTGAGTTTGCGGTTCAGCCTCCAAACCAGGGACAGGATTTAAATCCCCACTTCCCGGGGTGAAAACGCAGGAGAGTAATTCACAGAGTCACTCAGCTTCTTTATAATATTGATCTTTTCCTGCAGCTAACAAAGAGAAAATTGTCTAAATGCTACAGTACATCTACACAGGAACACAGAGATCATAAAATAACACGAGCACTTTACAACCATCCCAGGCTCTCCGCAGAGCTGCCTCAGCTTCTCCTCTCTACCAAGAAATCAGAATTTTGGTCATTTTTATTGCAGATCCATCCCCATGTCATGTGTATTCCAAACATTTGAAAATAATTACAAACACACCATGAGAGATGGAGTTTGTGTCTTTCTATTTTTAAGACGATCACTTTTTTTTTTGCAGTAGAGTTGAATATTCCTGACTTTACTGGGCCGGGGTCATTAAGCGAGAAGGTAAACTACAATAATAAAATTATCAACAGAGCTTTTGACAAGCAGTCATGTGCTTGTAAATGAAATTTATTTAGGTGCCACTCAAAACATTGTAATTAAGAGGTACAGAATGTATTACCAGATGGTTCCTGTTTAGTATCTATTTCCTTTAGAGAACAAGGTGATTAGAGAGAGCACTAACTTGTAACTGAGCACCAAACACCCCACAGGCCTGATCCAGCGCCTGTTGGAGTCAATTAAAAACTCCACTTGACTTTCACGCCACAAAAATCAGGTCCACCCACTATTTATTCCCACAAACACAATATTTTGGTTTTGTGGTTGTTTTTTTTTTTTGTCCCCAGGAAACTTGCTTGCATTTTAGCAAATAACTGACACGTATCAGTGGATGACATTGGCTGTTCAGGACAGTGACATATTTGCCAGTTTTAAATACATCTAATTAAGAGCTTTAATCAGATTCGCCTACATTTAAATAATTAAAAGGTGGCAACAAAAAGGACCTTTGAGTTTCAAGCAGGACACAGAAGTGTCGATATCCCCTTGAACATCAGTGATTCAGGAGAAAGAGACCTTTTATACACATGAAATAAACGCCATCAGCCAAAGAGAGACTTTGTCGCTCTGTTCTTTTCCACCCTTTTGCACATAATCTCCATTAATCATTATTTAGCTCTGTCATGTCACAAGTGTCTTGATTTTTTCGTGCACAGGAGTGGGATTTCCAAAATGAAGAAAATAAAAACATACACTGGGAAAACATAAATTATTTTTAAACAGAAAATATTTTCCAACGGAAAAATCTTTTCAGCAGAACAATTTATTTTAATGCAGTTACCTGGAGGGGGCCATTCAGCCCTTGCAACTCTGAGCAATCCCACTGAAGCCTCTTGCACTTTTCATGTGAAAAAAAATGGAAAATTCAGCTCAAAAACAATCTGAGCCTTGCAAGGTGCTTATGAAATCCATCAGCTGCACTCTCTTCATGGAATCATGGAATCACTGGATGTTTGGGTTGGAAGGGACCTTGAAGATCATCCGGTTCCAATCCCCTGCCGTGGGGTTAGATTTGGAAGCAGTTTTGAATTACCTAAAGCAATGTCTTATTTTCAAAAACAGCAGAAAGAAAGAGCTCAGCCTTTAGCATGAGTGTGCAAAGCTGGGAGACTGAAGACTGATTTTTGCCCCTCTTAAAAACTCAGATTCAAAAATACAACAGACTGTGGTTTATGATAATCCATCACCAGGTGTGTCCTTTCCCTACTGGCTTTTCCCACCTGGCATGGCCTATCAGTGAATTTGCTCTCCAGTTCAGCTCCCAGTTTCTGCAGGAGGATCAGAAGAGCAGCAGCAGGGCTATGTTTTAAAAAAAATAACACTGCTGAACTTTCAGTTTGGAGGAAAATATTGTATTTGTTAGATACAAGCACAAGTAATGACAAAATGCATAACTGCATTTGTATTTATATAAGGACAGAGGGGTAAACAGGGGTTTCAATTATGTCAACCCATGAACTAGGTCATGCAAACCACATCTTTTAATTCTATACATTCACTTAAACTTAGATAAAACCCAGCAGTTTTGGGGAGAATCTCTCCTGTGCAGTGTTTTGAGTCCCAGCAAGTTTCAATTAGCTGTCCTCATTCCATCAAACTAAATTTAGTCCAGGCATATCAGTTGTGAGTTGTAAACTTTCTTCTTTTTCATCAAATGAACCACATCACGTAATAGCTTCTTTTTGCTTTTAGAGAAATAGAACTGTCCTAGGAATTTAGATTTTCCAAAGGCAGTTTTGATACAGAGTACACTCCCTATTTATTTGTCAGAATAATACCCGGGGTCCTGGTCTGTACCAGACATAGAAATGGCAGAATTTTACAATACAGCACAGGGTGAGGCAGAAACCACCCAGAACCAAACATTTCATGTATTCAGGGATAATTTTTAAGTTTTACCAGTCCACTATCAAACCACCACACATTTATAATTAACTCAAGGATTGCTTTTCTCCCATCAAGCACCCAGAGCATTTAAACCGGTTTTTCCTTAAGCTGCGCAAACTCGAATTCCAACCCCAACGAGCCTCTCTGTATTCCGAGCACTTTTTCCCCCTCTGCCACAATTTCAGGACTGTTATTTTGCAAATTGTCAATCCAGAATCGTATCAGCTCGTGCCTGCTTTTCAATCGGCACCTCCAGCTCGCATTAATTAAACAGCCTGGCCGACACCGCCTCGGCTTCGTAAACAAACAGAGTGAGATTTCGAAACCACAGCGCGAACTCTTTTCTGGAGACCCCTTATTAAGCTGCAGGTTTCTGTTTCATTTGCCTGCCTTTCACTTTAAAGCAGGCAGCAGCCACTGAGAACACAATAATGAAAGAGGTCATGGAGCACCAGTTGTGCATGAAAGATGCGAAAATTTACTGCAAATGAGACAAGAGCAGTAAATTCATTTTTATTCAAATTACTGTCATCATACATTACCACTTCTCCTGTAAACATTGTGCTTCAGACAGTGTGACAGCATATTATTATTTGCGAGATTATACTATTATTAAGCTATTAACATGTCACCTCCTGCTTGAAACAATGACTCAGCTTGGTACTGCATAATAGGACAAGTTAGGGAGACAAGGCGAGGTGACAGAGAGGTTAGTTGTAAGAAGGGAGGCCATGCATAGAGTGACAGCTGGCACTTAAAGGCTAACATTTATTCAAAAGAGCCCCCGTAATGAGGATGCGAGCGGCTTTTATTTACATACCGGCCCCATCCGCTTCCCATAAGCGAATTCCTTTCCTTTCTGTCCACACAAGACACCCCTTGGCTCCTGGAATGGGTGCTGGGGAGCCACTTTTCCCTCGAGCTGGAAAAAGTTGGGGAGTGAAGTTATGGGGACGACGGTTGCGCTCACATGGGGAGATCAGCGGTGGAGCCGCCCTCTCCCTTCCTTCCACTGGGAATGCCATAAGTTGTCCTAGGGGTTTTATCCCCAGGACCCTGAGAGGTTGCTAACAATTAAAATTTCATCATTTCTAGGCTTCAAAGGCTGCCAGTGCATGGCGGCAGCGCGAAGCTGCAGCGATGTGTGGGTGATTTACTGCCTCGCGCTGCACTTGCTGTCCCTGCCAGCGCTCCAGCGGGGCTGGGCCCCTCCCCACAGCTCTCCTTCCATATTTCCAGGAGTTTTAGGGGTCTTAGGTAACTGTGTGACTCCCTCACAGGGCTGCACCGGCCCTGCAAACATTCAAAGTGCTTCTTTTGCAGCCCTAAATGAGCGATCAACTGCTCTGCCTCATGCTCTGCTTTATTTCCCTTCCACTTGGATTTGCCCTCCTTTCCCAACCTGTTCTTGATGAAGTTGAAACCTGTTTATGTAAATATTTTTTGCCAAGACTTTGCAGCGATCTTGGGGGGGAAAGAGTGTCATTTTGTGAAGCCAAGTAAACACCAAGCTTTGTTCTAAATTAGTTGGGGAAGTGTCTCGTGAAGTAGAACAAACAGAGAGAGACATCAGTGAGTTACTAATGATCCCTTGCCAGGCTCGCAGAGAAGCTGCACGCACACAAGGTTTTCAGGGCTCCAACGCTGGCATTCCCACATGTGGGATGCAATGAAATCCACGATGCAAATGACACTCCCTCAGCACAGTTCATGCCAGTGCCGTTCCAGTGCCACCCCAGGCTGGAGGAAGGCAACTCTGATGTCTCGAAAGCTCAGGCAATAGTTACTGGTTTGGGTTGGAAGGGGCCTTAAAGCCCATCCCATCCCATCCCATCCCATCCCTGCCATGGCAGGGACACCTTCCACTGTCCCAGGCTGCTCCAAGCCCCGTCCAACCCAGCCTTGGGCACTGCCAGGGATCCAGGGGCGGCAGCACCTCCTCAGCAAGGACCACAGGGAGGAATTACTGCCTAATACCTTAATATTCCCCTTTTCCTACTTTGTTTTCTCTCTTTTTTTGCATCTTTTCTGGCTTTAACCTGTCTCATGTTCCTATAGAGTAAGACAGAGAGGTGGCATCACCTCAGGGCAGTGGCCCTGCGTATCTGCTCTACATCCTCCTCTTGCCCCGCCTTGTGCTCCTCATTCTCTGAACTCTTCTGTGGCACACCAGCACTGTTGAAATCACTCCAGACCTTCTTTTGTTTGGTAAAATAGAAGCTGAAAGCCTGCCCTGTTACTGCAGCACATCTTGCAAGGTGCTCTCCCACACTGCAGAGTGGCTGAGCCCAAGCGTTCCGCATCCCTGGAATCCGCGCGGATTAAAGCCATGTAATAAATGTAATAAAAACAACCAAAGATGGAAGTTTAGGCATTCTGAGCTAGGTGGGCCTCAGTATTTCCAGTTTCCAGGGTGTTTCCATTAAACTGGACTGGATGAGGCTCTTTGGGCCTTCCCACCCAGGCCCTTTCCACAGCAGACAGCGTGTCCTCTAATCCTCTGTCATCAGGCTCTGCTTTAGGAGCCGCTAGTGGTTTTTCACATCGTTACCCACATATAGTCTGCTCCACAGCCTCGCTGCTTTGATATCAGAAACCTTCTCCTAAATTTCTAACCTCCGTGGAGGTACAGGTAGCTGGTGTTTAGATGTCGCAGGGCCGACTTTTCTCCTGGAGCCCATTTTTCCCTCTCACTTGAGCACCATAATCACGCAATTTACCATCAGTAGTCTCGATTTCACCTCTCGCTCCTCACAAACAAGAGGTTTTCTTCCAGTAAATATGCATTTATTTGCCGACGCGGTTTTCCCTTCGGTAACGTCACCCCCATCCATCAGTTTGTTTTTTCAGTCTGCCTCGACATGTCTTGTCTTTCCCTGCCATGGACTGTCCTGAACTGTCAGGATCTCCTGACCCTGCTGGTGAAAACGTCCTCGCTCCCCCAGATCAGCTCTCCCGGCTCCTTTGTGGACATGTCCTGGTCAGCAATTACTGTGTTTTATCACACAAGCAGGACTGGTATTGACCTGCTCGTTATTTTAGGAGAATAAAGTACTCAGCAAGGTCATTCATAGAATTCAAAATAGCGCAGCGAAGTTGGAAATGCACCTCTGTGCATTTGCCTCATCACCCTAAGTTATCACCCTTTTTTTTGGAGCCCTTTGCTCTTAAGCGGTACCCTCCTTGTTTATTTACCATCTCATGGTTATTAAACAAAAAAAATCAGACCTGAAAACCAAAATGAGACCGAGGGATGGAAACTATTCCCTGTTTGATGTGTCCAAAACAACACTACCTTGCCCCACTAAATCAGCTAAATAAAAGCTCAGGGGACTGACTTGTGGTGTCAGTTTTTAAAATCCCAACCCTAAGAGATATACGGAGCCCTGCTTCACATTAGCAGGAATAAAGTTGGACAAAACTCGGAATTAGAAGGAGTTTGTGGTTTTTAATCTGGCCAGTAATCGCTGCTCTCGGGCACCACAGCCCAGGGCTCTAACAAAAGATCAGCACAGGAACCATTAAACACTGAATTTTCCCAGTGCACTGCGAATGCACATATAAACACTGAGTAACCTTAGGCTTAATCAGGGTTCAAAACACAGTTAAGCACCTCTTAAAACACTTTTTTGTTTACACTGCTGCAGCTTAGACTTGCATCGCCTTGCATGGCACCAGCCACATTTGCAGGCTTAATTTTTAACCAGGACTGAACAAGAGCGTAAAAATCGCTCTTCAATAGAAATCAGGATATTCTAAGAGCATGTGAATACCACAAGGGAAAATGTGGGAGGGGAAAAAAAACCTTACAATTAGAAAATCAGTGCAAAAGCTAAAACTGTTCTGCATTTCCCCAAGCATAGCCATGGATTATTTAGGCTGCAGGAGCAGGAGGATGGTGTCTCCTTCACACTTCCATCAGAATGGCCAACAGCAATGGTTGTCCCCACGCTTAATAAGTCCTGCTGCAAATGTGTGTCCAAACAGAAAGTCTGCTTAAATCCAACAGCAGTGAGGAATAAAAACACCAACGCAGGTAGCAGATATGGGCAGTGTGCTCGCCAGCGAAGGAATGGTCATTTGGGCAGTGCTGGCAAATGTTTGATCTGATTTATCGAAGAAGCTGATGGTTTCATGAGGCCAAGTTAAAGCAATTTGTGACCCCCTTCCCCTCACAGACATAGAGATGTTTTACACACACAAAAACCAGCGCAGCTTTTCTTTAGGTATTCACAGCAACGGCTATAGGGGGATTTTTAATGTTTATTTTTCATGCAAACACCCTCCAGCCCCTCTTATCCGTGAACAGCAGCAGAGAGGTGATGGTGGAGATGCGCGAGGACCTGCGCGAGGCAGCTTTTCCGGCCGCCGCTCCCTCAATCCCGCGGATCCCAGGGAGTCACCCAGCCCACCCGTGCCTGCCCTGGCGGGGGGATCCCGTGTGCTCGCCTCTGATTAGACTGCATTATTTCTATTATCCTGCTGGGCTTCCCACTCGGAATAGAGGCACTTGCCCTTATTTGAAACCAGCAGCCACCAGGAGAATTTGCTGATTGCTAATGAGAAAGCGAAGGTTTTGTTGATATCATCTGGGACGTTCTTGCTGTGGTCTGCTATTAAGATCTGGAGCTCCACATAACACACCATATTAAGCAGGCAGTGACTTTGTTATGGGATCAGTATAACTTTTCATGTCTGGTGTACTCCTAAAGCCTAGGCTAAAACACCTTTTTCCAGAATATGAAACAGAATATCTTGGTGCTAGCTGCATTATTTAAAAAGGGGCAATGTGGTTCATAACTTTACATTTATTGCATACTTTTAAGCCACTTGACCCATATAAATATTACTATAGAGTTGCCCTCAGTTATTAAATTCTTATTGCTTATAAAAAGGGCAGCAGGAAGTATATAATCTATAGACTAAGGTGTGTTTTTTTAAGGGGGAGAGGGAAGAATTAAAAAAAAAGGAGGAAGGCTGGAAACAAACGTGTTTTGATCCTGTCCAAAACCTTGAAGTTAAAACTTTTTTTTCCCCCCAGCTTAAAGCAAAAGTCTGTTTATTTAAACTCCAAGAATCAGGTACCGGCACAAGCAAGTAGGTCCCTACCTTCTTGAAGCCAAAGTGGAAACCCCACCTTTTAAAAGAAATCATTTGCAGAAACTTTCCCATCTTTATTACATCCAAGGCCAGGTAGGGACGGGGCAGGAGGATCTTCCGTGGTCCCACACAGCCCCTGGTTGCACACTCGCCCCTTGGGCCGCGGTTTGCACACGTGCGGCTGCATGACAGCGAGGACAACACATTAACATAGGTAATTTTACTTCAGAGTTGCTCGGGGCAGAACCTCTAGACCTAGAGGTTACTGCTGTCAAAGTAGGACCTTTTTCTTCCTGTCACTTCTTTCAGAGATGAAGGGAAAGATTTCCCTTAGCCTACAGCATTTAGCGTGCAAACGCTCCACCACAACATTTTGAAACTATAGAAATCATGAAACCAGCCTGTGACCTTCCATTTCAGTGACAGTACAGGAATCCCTTGAGCAGCGGAGGCATCCTCTGATATTTGGAAAAGTGTCATGTTTTCTTTACAGAGAAAACTGTCATATTGTTGTTGGCATAAAATACAACACTTCCTGGAGTTGTGATTTCCTTGTTTGCTACAAAATGTCACCTGGGCAACTGACATGTTTTTGTTTTGCTTAGAGCAACTTCCCACTTATGATATTCAAATCGAGTTGATATTGATACCTTAAGCTGTGCTGAAAGGAGCAGCAATTACAGACGTCTGAAATTCCTGCAGAAAAAGGCAGTTTAGCTAAAAGACACGGACCCTCCCGACAGTGGCAATCCGGCTGCAAGTTAAACACAGCCCTTCTATAATTTGCAGCCCATTGATGTGCCAGGCAGTAATTCTCCAGCAGGAAAAAGTCTCGGCAAGAAGCAGGCACAGATGAATGAGACGCTTCCCCAAAATAAGCAATGGAGTGTTCGGTGGAAAAAAAAAAATATAAATAAAAGAAAGGAGAAAAAAAAAAAAAAAAGAAAAGAAAAAAATAAAAACAAAATGCTCAGCCCGAAGCAATAAGTGGAGCTGACTAGAAAAGTACGGGGCTTTTAAATCATCCCTGCGCTCACATTTTGCAGCACTAAAGGATTTTAATCTCAGCCAGCATAGCCTTATTCCAGCATTGCTTTTTTGGGGGTCAACTTTAACCTTTAGGTCAGCAGGATTGCTTGGCTTTAAATGCCAGAGGGGGGTTTTTGACATTAAATAAATTCAGAGCAGTTATATTTCTATTTTTGAATGTCTAATTTTTTATTTCTAATTTTGAACACTGCAAGAAGCAACTTTGCCTGAAATTAAGGGTGCTGAGAGGTGTCACTTCTTTGCACAGCTAAAGAGAAGAAAATCATATTTGTGTTTCAAAAAACTCCAAATGCTTTCAAATCAAGAAAAATTAAACTTTTTAATTAAACAACCCTGCCATAGTTAGGAAAGTTAAATCACCAGCTGAAATCACGCAATCTGAAGCAGCAGATGATCTTGAAATCCTATTTAGTAGATGAGTGCTGGAATATCTGAGAACATTTAATATTTTCTCTGAGATTTCTTTGCTAAAGATGTTTTAATGGAAAATGAAGGAAAAAGTGTTCACCTTTGATCTGGGCAGAGGAAAGAGAGCTGTATTTATTGCTTTGCAGTAAGTACTTAATGATGCCAGTTTTGACGTGTGGGTGTAAAATATAAACAAACTTAAGTACACACATGGAGATCTGTATGTCTAGATGTGTTTGTCTCTAAGTATTACAGAGATATTCTCTGTATGAGCTCTGAGTGAAGCTACACAGATGCACAAACAATAATTACTTCTCCACAGAAACAAAAAAAAAAAAATCCTTTTTAAGGCAAAAAGAGCCTATTGTGTTTGAAGTTGCAACAGAAAAAAAAAAAAAACACAAACAAACCCACATCGTAAAATTATATCTATTTAGCAAATACTCTGCTTCATTTAGGAACCCTGCCTTTTAAATGAACAAGCAAATTTTTAACAGATTCCCATGTTCTGTAAAATATGTCAAACAAACTAAAGAGAAGGTCTCCTAATTACTCATCAAACAGCCTGCAGTCAGCAGGGAATGCAGCCGCAGTGATATGTTGCACTAATGTTAGGGCAGACCCGAAATATTTCCTCTTGGAAAATAACGACGGCGGCGGCGGCAGCACCCGCTCGGCAGCGCCTGCGGCTCGGTCCTGCCAGGGCTGTGCCTGTGCTGGGCACTCCAGGGGGGGCAGCTGGGGGCTGCAATTAAACCTCACCCAGCAGCCACCTCAGGCAGCTTTTTGGGGCGTTAAACCCCCCCGTGTTTTGTATGCGAGTGATGAGCAAAGTTTTGTGGTAGCAAGGCTTTTTTTCTTTTTTTTTTTCCCCCTCCCCTTTTTTGTCCTTCTTTTTATGAAATATCTACCACAGCTAATTAGAAAATGTGCAGAACTGCTTCCTGGTTTAAATGTGGAATTGTGTTAGAGCCCGTTTGGTAGGAGCAGGAGAGAAGTCCCCATTAGGCATATTAATGCCCGTCCCTTTTAACAAAGCTGCTCCCTGCTCTCAGCGTTGGAATTCATTTGAAAATAAGAATACTGTGGATTTAGTGGCCTTCCTTTCACAGGCAGGATGATGTTATCTGATATTAGACATATACAGATTTTGCTGGCGGGGTAATCGGAGTGAAATTCCTTATTCCTGCGTAATTGCTATAACGCAGGGCCCTCTTATCCTGCTCTCCCTCCTCAGCCAAAACTGTGAGTCACTTCAGGTTTTTTTCCAGGCAGCAGCTCTGGCACAGGGCTCACGGTTTGTAACTCTTCATGTCTCCCCTAAAGGGAGCAAGAGATGTTTGGCATGTCCCCAGCACGAGACATTTTTAAAGGTGTATTTAAGACGTGTGTGTGTGTGTGTGTGTGTTGCAGAGTTAGGGGTAGTGAGTAAAGGGTTGTGAAAATCCACAGCCCAAACTGGTCTGGCCCTCACTGACTCCCAGCCTCGCTCCTCTGGCTGTTGGTAAATTTAGAGAGCTCCGACTGCCAACCTGGAGCCATTTACATTGAATAATTAATCTGATGTGCACCCCAATAGCAGCAAACAGAATCAGCCCGATAATTTCACCGTGGCCAAGAGCAGAATCCGACCCACAATTTCCACTCTGCTCTGATTTATTCTGTAATTCATATTTTCAGCAATATGCAATCCATTAGCAGCACAGAAAGACACGCAGTAACTACTTGGGTGGACTCAGGATTCCTGGGTTGCTCACAGACAGATGGCTGGGTTTGTGATGTTTCTGGTTTATTTTCCCCCCGCACTTTGCTCCCAGTTCTATTGGAAATGGTTTACTACTTCCATAGGATTTTTAAGATAAGTAGAAGGATTATTGGTCGCACTCCTCGAAATTCATCATGAAGTGGGGCCGGCTTTGACTGCAGCTCGTTATTTGTTGCATCTCTCTAAAGTGGAATATGTTCAGGACACGCTCCCTTCGAATCTTTGCAGAGAGGAAAACACTCTCAGCAGAATCTGCCTTCGCATCAGCTCCTGGAGGGTCCTTAAATAACTTCTCTCCAACGTGGCAATATTTCAATATCTGCTAAGAGATCCTTGTTAACAGGAGGGACCCCGGATCTCATAACTGGGTTTTTATTACAAATCCCAGGGATGTTTGCTCTATAGATACAAAAGAAAACTTCTGCTCTCTTGACTTTTTTTTAAGGTAAATGTTTCAGGGGTTGTGTTTTTTAAACTATGTATATTTGGTAAATGTAATTCCCTGCCTTCTCCTAGCGGAACTTTATTTTCTTCCTTTATAGTAATATATAGATCTGAAATTCCAAGGGTTTCTGGTGCTTTTCAGCTGTCACCTCAAGTCAAAATCATGGAGTTCAGCTATAAAAAAAATTGTGTATAATAAATTTAGCTTGACCTAACTGAAGGCTTTTAAAGCGAGCAGGTATTTTTGACATTTAAAAAAAGAACATTACTATGACTGTATTGTCCATGTATCTCCTTGCTGCTATTTATCCCACCAAAAAAAAAAAATCACACTGTTGTCCAAAACGTGTCCTGAAGTTCAGTCCCCGCTCATTTCAGAGACAGACGGCGGGTCGGGCACTTTGTTCGAATGGAAAAGACACTTTGCAACGTTTCAGGTCATAAACTGAGCCCGCTGAGTGTGATCTCCAATCCCACCTCTGCATGTCCACGGATATTGTTGGACAGTGGAGGGACCCCCCCGGTTTTTGCAGCATCCCACAAGGTCCTGAGCGACCCCTCAGCCCGGGGTCCGGATCAGCCCCTGTTCAGCGCTTACCGGGCGATTCTCCCCACCCAGCTAAACTTTCCTACTCTAGTTCAAATTTAATCAATTTTTTGTTTTGCAGCCTTTTGTAGATTGAGTCTTTTGTTAAGAAAGGACGTCTTGTTTCCCAAACACGGCGGGAGGAATCGCTGGCATCAGAGTGCCACCAAAAGGCGGCGGAGGAAATCGGCAGGCAGGCGCTGACCTTTGCAGAGACAGCTAAGGTTATGCACATAACATTTGCTTGTTTACTTTGCAAAATAAGCAACGAGTTGGAAACTCCGAGCTTAGCAAGCGTCTCGCTACACCTGAAAAGCAACACTGACAACAGCAGCAAAACCCCACGGTTGTTGCCGGGTTTGCTGCTGGTGTGGGTGGAAGCTGTTTCCCGCTCCCCTCTATATCTATCATGATGCAACTTTAATAACGTTAGCCAAGACTGCTCAGAAAATCACAGCTGTAGCTGGAGGCGAAAGGGAGAGGAAAGGAAAAAAAANGCTGAGTATTGGCTTATGCGTGAGAATAAGCAAACGAATCGATCGCTGCAGTAGGTTGATGGCTACTGGTCGTTTTGATGGATATGACGGTAAAAAAAAAGTCCAGATTGGTTCACAGTGGACCTCAAACCATGTCAGCTAAAACCAAAGAGACAAAAAAGTGACAGCTGCGGAGAGTACACTGCAGGCAGTCAATGGTTCCTGTGATTTATTGTTCCATCTGCCTTGCCGCTGTGAGGACAAGTTCCCCCTGATTTGGTTAAAATGAAAAGGACCTCAGAGAGCACAACGTGTTTTTTGAAAATGTGCAGAAACTATTTTTTTATTTCGTGATTTATGTGCCTTTCCCCCTCCATAATGTTTGCACCAATTGTTACCCAATAATGCTTACTGAAAAATGTGAAGCTTCCCAACCACTAAGAAATCCTCCAGGCGGCCCCCACCCCTCCACCCCAGCACAAAAAGAGAGGGGGAAAAAAATAAAAGAGGGGGGAAAAAGACCTGCAAAAAAAAAAAAAAATTCCTGCATAAATAACCCATGCTGTCAAAGCTGAGCCAGAAAACTAGTTTGTCTCTTTTTTAACCTTCCTGCTTTCCAATTAACAGCCGTGTTTTGGAGCCTGCCAGGCTGCGAGGCGGTTAAAAGCCAGGCTCGGCAAAGGCTGGTGTGTAACCATTTAATATATTAGGGAGTTCTAACCCCGATTATAAATTTGCAGAGCCACCCAAGTGCTACGGCCAAGAGTTTCCCATTCCAGAGGGTTTCACCGGAGCGGAGGGGACGGAGGGGACGGAGCCTTCGCTGGCTTCGCACACCAACTTTTTTCACCGTTTCTGACTTGAAAAGGAACATTTCCTTCATGCAGTTGATGTAGCTTATTACCCCATTAAAGAGAAGCACCACACGACACTTCTGTCAGGGTAACACCGAGGCCTAATCAACACTTGGAGGTGTAACACAACACAAATAATCTCGCTCCTCAGGGAAGCCGGAGTAGCAGCCTGAGAAACGCTCTGGCTTTTCCCCGGGAGGATTCAAGTATGCCATAGCAGAAATATGGTTAATGTTTTAATACATTTATGGAGCATAAATCATAAATGAAGCATTAAGCATCCGGTGCTCTCTCAAAAGTTTGAACAAATACAGGCAAATTGAAGGAATCTGCTGGAGCGAGGTATTGATAATTTTCCATGTGTATCACACAGTGGGAAAAACATGGACGCGGGGCCTCCGAGTCCCGCCGCCTCCTCGCATACATTATGCTCCCCACTTAATGCCATATGAACCAGGAACCCACAAGAAGCCAAGGGAAGGCTCTTCCTCTCCCCCTCCAATAAATGTTTCATGCAGATCAGCAAATTTTCAGCAAATTTCCCATGAAAAGGCCGGCGGGGGCCTGCGGTGCGCGGCGAGGAGCGGGGTCCCCGGCGGCCTGACCCCGGCAGCGGCCGCTTCCTGGCTCCAGGTTTCCTTCGGCCTCGCAGGTCCAGCCTGGTGTCAAAAGCTGGCCTTGTCTCCTGTCTCAGGATGTTGGTTTTACCTCTCAAGTGTTTCCTGAATTTGCAAAAATTCTTGGGGTTTCGTTTTTTGTTGTTTTTTTTTTCTTTCTGGCGGCTGTCTGCGTGTTCAAAAGCCCATTTACCTTTGCTGGGGAGGGAGAATAAAGTATAAATATGGGAGGGAAAGAAGAATAAAAAAGAAAAAGAAAAGGAAAGCAAGAGAAAACAAGAAGGAAAGAAAGAGAGAGAGAAAGAAAAAAATTTCTTAGTCGCTACTGTTGAGCAGGGGGTTTTCTCCCGGGACCAGTTCTACTTTTGGAACATGTTATTGTCAGGCAGAGGTCAACATCTTTTACCTCTTTTTTCCATTATTCAAAATAAGTATTGATGTTATGTTTTAGCTATTTAAAAGCCAGCTGCCTTGCTCATTTCAGATATTTTTCCTGGTATTATTGTATGTGGTAATAGCTGGCCTGTGTATCGTCTTTCACAAAATCTACCCTTTCAGGGTCTCAGTCTTCAAATGATATCAATCAAAATTTATGCAATTCAAAATCCATATGTATAGAGTCCCAGTTCACCTCATTTAATGATAATAGTAAACCACATGTTGTGTACATGTCTGAAACACTTTTCTAGTTCTTGACTGTATTAACCCTAGGGGCACTATGTTTTTGTACAGCTTGCCCAACTGAGCAGCATAATATATTGATTAATACTTGGCAACAACTGCATTCTTGAATAATAAAACCATGAACAAGGTAAACGTGTGCTAATAAAACAAGAAGAGTGTCAATATTATTTGGGGATGTATGTTAATAAAAGATGCTAAAGAACAGGCGAGCCCCCGGCCCCACAATTAACAAAGCTCAGTGCCTAAAGCTGCTCCCAGTTCCAGCCCCGTGTGATGTCGTTATCCGAGAGCCTCCTCGCCTACCTGGGCATCCGTCAGGCGGCCACAACAAATGCTCCATATTTATGGGCGCTGCGTCCAGCACTCGGGAAAAAAGTTCGGCATTTCCCTCTCTGCTAAAGGCAAATTAAAATTAACAATATTTCATTGTTACCTCGATTTTTCCTAGGCAGAGCCCTGTGCAGGTATCGCCAGCAAAGCCTGCGAGCAGTAACTGATTTTACAATAGGATTTGCTTCTTACAGGCTGCATTATTTACTTAAGCTTTAATATACAGTTGGAAATAAGATTTGCTTTCATGGAAAAACACTAAAACATTTGGCAAAGGAAGAGCCGAACGTTCTCCTTAATTTGTTTTGGCAACTCTGAAAAATAGATCCCATTACGCTCACGTTTGCATTCCAGAAACATAACAACAAATGATCATTTTACGAAAATCAAGATATAATTAAAAATGGGGGGATATAATAAGCACCAAGTGAAGGCAGAAGAAGGAGGGGAGACATGTGGGAAGCAATGCTTTCAGCACGGGGGATGGCTGAGGAGGGGAAAAAGCAAAGGACACCAGCTGAAAAGCCATTGCCAGTGCTTATTTATTTTGGGGGGGGCTGAAGGAGGGGGGGAAACAACAGAGAGGGAAGGACTTGGAAGTAAAAATTGTTTAGCAAACAGTTAAAATAGTTTCATGCTTTTTTTCTTCTTTTTTTTTTTTTTTTAGGGAAGACAATATTTAAACACAGGTTCATATTCATATTTCAGTCGTTTGACTTTGGTGGGAAAACAAATATTGAGGAATTAAACACAATTACGGTTTGATTAACTGGAGCTGGTTCCTAAAACCACAAGGTAGAGCAGCAAGATTGCATCTGTGTCTTCCCTCAATGCCATCCACATGAGTCACAGCGAGGCAGGAAAGCTGTTGACAAATTAATACTTTAAGAAAATAAACTATGGTCATGTTGAACATAGAGCAACTTTATCCTGATTAATTTGTGTTGGAGTGGCTCCAGCCCCCTTTACAAAGCCGCGCAGTTTGTACAAATGTAATTTCCTAATATTTACACGAGGAAAGCCTCAGCCGTTAAGCTTTGCCTCCAGTGTGAGTTTTGTGGTTAGCAAAAAGACAATAAAAATACAGAGAGGTAATTGTAAGCACATTTGGAAAAAAAAAAAAAAAAAAAAGAAAAAAAAAGAGGGGGGGGAAAAAAAAANAGAGGGGGAAAAAAAAAAAAAATCCCTGCTTCTCTCCACTCCTCCTTGCAGAGCCCTATAAAAGTGGTAGTGCTGCGGTGCCAGGCGTCCCTGGCTCGGTGACACCCTGGAGCGGCACCCCCGGCCCCCCACCTGCCCCACGTCCCCGGGGCTGCAGCTCCCTTCCAGCGCCCGCTGCTCCAAACCCCGTCTCCAGCCCGGCCGGCCTCGTCCCACGCTCCCTGGCATTTCATGTCTTTATTTAAATACAACGTCGGGCGTGCGTACAATTGTCTTATTTAATAAATATGAGGAGGGGAGATGCGGTTAGAAGTGTTGCTTTGTTTGAAGAATATTAAAAATAACCTTTAGTTTTTAATGAGATTTTCTCCCCCCCCCCCCCCCCC
>VXBT01009656.1:770815-784907 GCA_013400235.1 Oriolus oriolus
TTTAATAGCTCTTTCCCCCCCCCCCCCCCCCCAATCAGTTTACACAATTTTCCAGATGCAAAATGAGCTTTTGGCTGTAAAATATTTTATCACATTGTCTTACACAATAAAGATTAGATGTTTTCGCTCTCTCTCAACTCCACCGCAATTATTTTTTAGTGTTTGCAAATCATAATATCATTTAAAAACCATATTTTATACCTCATCTAAAATACTTTTATAGCAGTGTGATGAAAAAAACCCAACACAACATCTATTTAACTACTCTTTTTAAGTGGCTGTAATATGCTTCGGTATAATTTCCCAGAAAAAGGCACAGCTAAAAAAGCTTAGCTGTTCTTGAAAACAAATCTCCCAAGAAGCATCTTTGCAAAAAATCCCCAGAATTGAATTCCCCTGGCTGAAGAGCCCAGAGAGCCTGAATATAAAAATAGTAGCCCTGTCATTTCACATTCATTAAGTGTGAAACTCAGAAATTAATAATGTAAAAATATGCTTTTTAATTAGTCTTACATTCTGCCCAATGTACTTAAATGGGATCAGCAGCTCCCTAATGATTTTTTTCTTAATAAAGTATTAGCCTGTGATGCACTGGGGTTGACAGGTATGATAAACTGGAAAGTACTTTTGGAGGCGTATGAATGATACCAAAATAGTACTCTCCCATTTAAATGTAATTAACATCAGGGAGCAATATTACATGAGGAGAAGCCTGCAAGATTTTTATTTCAGGGTATTTTTTTTTTTTCATTTCTTGTTTTATGAGTAGTTTGATGATTGCAGCAGTGATTTTATAATTTAATTACCTTTGTTGAAAGCTAAGCTTTTGCTAATAGCAGGTCAACAGGATCATAAAGCAGCCTTCAAAAATATTAAAAAGGAGGTAAATCCCCTCAGCTAAACCTACACAATAAGGACGCGGGTGCGCATGTGTGGATGCAAAGGATTTTATGGATGTATGGATATACAGGCTCCACGCCTGTTCCCCTGTTATTTGTTTACTGTGCTGTTGCAAATCAGTATTTACTCTCCAAAGGGCTCTGTTATACATTAATCATTTTTTTAAAAAGAAAAGAAAAAAGGAGGGGGAAAAGAGAGAAAAATAAAAAAAATTTTAAAAAAGAGAGGGAAAAGAGAAAAAAACCCAGAGAAATAAAAAAAAAAAAGAAATTAGAAAAAGAGAGAAAATGAAAAAAAATAGAGAAAGAATAATTTTAAAAAAGAAAGTTGTGGAAAAATCCATCTGATACACCCTGGATTTTCCCAGAACCAATAGGGCTGACGAGCGAAGCCACTCACTCCGGGCCAGGACCAGGATCCTCAGTTCCACCACCCCTTCCACAAACACTTTGCGCTTTTTTCCATCTCCAGAGCAGCCGACTCCACACCAGGAGATAAAAGATCACTGTTGACCTGCGCTGCTTGCGCAGGAGTATTCCCTAACTTATTTATATGCCAAATGTCACTTGTGTTTACTGAAGAATTTCTTCTCATATCTCGGAGTCACAGCGCTCCCTGAAGATGCACTTGCCATAGGGTAAACAAGCAGGGAGGAGGGCAGCATTCCCGGCTCCCCGCTTCCCAAACCTGGCTCCTCCGTGGGCGTCACCTTCCCCAGCACACCCTGACATTTCTCTGTTTGCAGGCTGATGGATGGAGGTGCCAGGTGACAGGAATGGCTCAGGACACGGGTTCATGGTGGCACTGAGGACGTGGCTCCCTGTGCCTCCTGCTGCATGTCCAGTGTCTCTTCTCCACCATGGTTCCAAGTTGGAATAAAGGGAAGCTTGGAGCTGGCCAACCTAACTAGGAAAAACAGTGGTCAGGCCACAGGTAATGAAAGGGACTTCTTATTTTTATACCCTTTTTCATTTGTCTTATATGAAAATAGCCAATCCAACAAGCAAACAAACAAATCCCAAATTTTTTTTTTTCCCACTCTTCCACGACAAACACATCCTTCAAGGTTGATCCTGGTTCTGCATATCCCAACCAAACTGGAAGGTCTTAGGCCAAGTGAGGCACTCATCCCATGGCCAAGGAGGGGTCAAACATCAAGGTGCAGTCATTCAGAAGGGGTTCAGGTTGAACATCAGGAAGAATTTCTTCATGGAAAGGGTTGCCAGGCATTGGAATGGGCTGCTCAGGGAGGTGGTGGAGTCCAAGGAACAACTGGATGTGACACTGAGTGCTCTGGGCTGGGTGACAAGGTGGGAATCGGGCACAGGTTGGACTCAATGATCCTGGAGATCTTTCCCACCTTAAAGATTCCCCATGAATACGGTGCCACGCTGTTATCCCAAAGATTTGGGGTGAGGGGCCTGACTGGTACCCGACTGCCAGCGCTGCCACACGGGAATGCAGCTGCATCACTCCAGCACATCCATTTCTCCTGCTTTGGTAACTTCCAACGTCCTTTAAAAATGCGATCATGAAATGTCATTTCTTTCCTATTTATCTTGGCGCTACGAAACTGCCCAACTATTGGCTATACGTGAGCTCTTTTATAATATTTTTCCAATCACAAACACCATTGCATTGCTCCCCAGGGATCCCCGTGATGGATCTAGCTATCTATCTATTTACGCGTTCATGAATCAAATCATCCGAGTGGAGAAAGTTTGGATAATCTACAGCTTTCATAAGATTTCACCCAACTTACACTTCACAGGGGAATTCCAGGGGTGTGACGTTATTTGCACCCCTCTCCTCTTCTCCCACGTGATTTGCTGCACTCACCCCAAGATCCAAGCTTGAAATGCACGTCCAGCTCCGAGCCTGCAAAGGGAGTTTTCCGGGAGCGGGGATGCTTTAATGGGCAGCTGAATCAGAAACTAATCATCCGAACTGCCCTCATGTAAACACACGCTGGAAATTTTATTACGGAGATATTTGGGGTTTTCCTGATAGAGAATAAAAGACAAATAATCGAACTTATTGGAAAATATTTACATAGGGCCACACAGTGCAAACCTTGGGAAAGCTGAACAGTATTTGCTCAGAGGAATAGCCCCGGTGCAGGCAGAGGAGCGGATACTGCTCGGCTGTCCGGGGAATTGGAGGGAGTTTGTCTGAGTCAGACATGCCGGCGATGGCCCCACACTGGGGCATCATAATGCTTTAATTAATTAATGTCTGTAAACTGTTTGGTGATCTTGGGATGAAAGGAGTTCTGGAAATGCCAGGTATTATTGAAAATTAATTACTCCAGCCTTTCCCCCCAAATCTTGCTAAACATATTTCATTTTTTAATCTATCCTGCTGCTTTAATAAAGCTCATTGCAGAATTATTTTCTGCTAAATATTAAAGGGAGAAAAAAAAAAAGGAGGGAACCATTTAAGCAGTGGATTGAGCTGCAGCAGAAGAGATTGTACAAAAGCTGCATTTTGGGGGGACAAAGTCTTCATGTGCGAGGCAGGTACAGGCAGAGGACACCGTGGAGGGAATGGGCTCAATCTGTGTGTCCCCATCATCCCCCTCAGTGGCCAAGCCAAGATCTGGCATTCACATGGGGCTGGAGGACCCCACTCCCATGGGGAAACAAAGCTGTGGGAGAGGTAGGACCAGTCTGAGGGATCCAAGGACAACACGGACTGCTCCAGCCACCGCCACGTGCCAGCAAATCAATCACTCTCCATGTTATTCATCATTCCATCACAGGAGACAGAACATGTGTATTATTTATACAAGTCTGAAATCATTTGGTGTTACTTACTGAAGAGTCACCTTCCACATCATCGTGGAGCAAAAGTCCTGGGAGAGACTCCGTGGCCAAGCCCCAGTAGGCACACTCCAGATATGTTCTAAACAATAAACCACAACAGAAAACATAGACATTATAGTTTGAGGGGTTTTTTTTCAGTGCTGCAGATTTCTACACATGAATTTTAATTTATGTAACACAGCAATTAATGATTTTGTTTATTTATAAGGGCCAGGCTTATGGTCTGGCTTGAGTGTCACTAGACTGTGGTAGAATTGGAGCATCTTTCAACTCTCCTCAAGCCAAATCCACCCTTCTACCTCAGCAACCAGACAAAGCCCGTGTGTAACACACGTCTCTGAGGAAGTTCACAAGGAAAATGGAAGGAAAATGTCTCAGTGAACTTTCATACCTCTAAAATGACCCTACTCTGTACCCTGCAGAGGTGTGGGCCTTGCAGTGACCTGTCTTCTCCTGGAGCATCCCACCCCATTTCTCTTGGAGCCCTTTGAGCTTGCTGGGATAAGGAAACAGCTGCGTTAGTGGGGCCTCCATGGTTACTCCAGCAAGAGCAAACATCGACACTGACCTCTACTCCTCTTCCTCCTTCTCCTTCTCCACAGTATGTCCTCAGCCATGGATGAATGAAATAGGGAACTTCCATTCCGCTCCTTCAACTTCTTCCCACAAGTTCTGAAAGAGATGAAGCCCTTCCTTACAATCTGCAGTCAAATCCACAGGTCAAGTGTCACCCATCACCAATTTTCCGCAGAAAAAAGCGCGTTTCACCAAATCTTCCTCTGGCTACTTCTGAAACTGAACAGCAGATGGGGCTACAGAAATCATCACATTTAAAAAAAAATATATGAAAACCAGCCTTTTACATTCTGAAAAGCAATTTATTCTACACCATTTCAAAAAATAAATAGGATTCTCCTTTTCTGTTTTAAGACATCAATGAATCTGTCGCATAATGGGCTTTTGTAAACCGATTATCCTTGATAATCTCATTAGCTGAAATTATTTTACTTTTCTAACATGGTAGATTTTTAAATACCTTTTATTTCAGATCCCTCTGGGCACGTTGCAGTGAAATTTACTATTAAGCAAAATAATTATCTATCTCAAACCTTAATGCTAAAAAAGCAGAAAAATAAAATAATTGCAATCTAAGGGCAGATATTAGAATGAAGAAAGCAGGAGGAAAAGGGAAATTTCCACAAGCAGGCGAATACCCTCTCATTATTAATAAATAAATCACACTTGTTTTCCCAGGAACACGAAGAAGTAAATAGTGGTTGATGCAAATGACGGGGTTTGCGTTGAGGTGGGGTTCGCACCTCCCGTGGTGACACCGAGCCATGGCAGCACGGTGGCTTCGAGCTTGGGAAGGACGATGCTCCCCCAGCTCCCACCGGCCGGGACCTGCATCACCCGCTCCCCACCCAGACCTGAGCAATTAGGAAATGTGAGTTGTTTCAAAATCAGCTTAAACCTGTGGGGTTTTTTTAACATGTGGAAGTTTGCAGCTGTAATGGGATTACGGTGTCGGCAGAGGGAGGGAAGTTTGCAGCTGTACTGGTTCGGGGGGGTAGGAAGCAGCTGTTAAAATAGAGGACTAATGGTGATTAATTCTTATTATGTGTTTGAAGATCTCACAATGAGTTCAGGACCCAAACCCTCCCTCAGGGAATAAACTGAAGGAGGAGGATTTAAAAAGAGGGAAAATAGAAGGGGAATTTTAATGTACATTTGGCCTAAATGGCCTGGTCTTAAATCACTTTATTAATATTTAAGTAAAATTTAAATCAACATTATTAAGACAAAAAATATCTAGCCTGGGAAACCCGTAACTCCTGCATATTTATGCAGAATGGGAGATCACCTGTGCTTCCTCAAAACCACACATGCCAAGACCGGCAGGGGAGCAGCATTTCAGCTTGCAGGGGGCGGGTGCTGTCACACGCTGATGGCTCTGGCATCGGAGAACCTCCTGACCCCCACAGCCCTTCCCCAGCAGCACCGTGCCCAAACCACAACGGGAAGAGGTGGGAGGAGACCCCATCCCACTTCTGCATCCACCAGCGCAGCGAGGGATGCTGGTAGCGACAGCGACGAGGAGGAAGCAGCACCAAGGGCCCAGCCTGGCCTTGGCTCGATTTGCAGCCTCCAGGGAACCTGCAGCATTTCCTAGTTCCAGGACAATTCACATCAGAGCCAGGTTATTTGTTGCAATATTGTGGCCGGGTCCTACAGCCGGCTTGCAGAGGTCTGTGATGTGCTGGGTGTGCTGGGGCTTCCCCAGAGCACAGCAGGTGGAAGATATGAGATTTCTATTTATATACCACAGCCTGGCCAGGAGAGCGACAATAGAACAGCAAAGGTGCAGGGAGAGAGAAGCAGCCTGGAAGGGCAGGCAGGGAAGGGAAGGTCCCTCGAATCCCTGGGAAGTGGTGACCCAGCACAGGCTGCAGTGGGATCCTCAGAGCACCCAGCCCCTCTTCCCTGGGGAGCTTCCCCTGGCTCATCCATTCTGCACTCTGAGAACGTGACGTGGCTCTCAGGCCCCTCCTGAGGACAAATAAATGAAGGAAGGAAAAATAAAGAAGGTGAAAGCAGCAACAGGGCAAACTCCAAGATCTGGGGTTTGTTTTTCAGCCAAGGCTTTAATGAGGATTAATCAAATATCGCACATGCAGAGAGATTTCCATGAATTATTAGAGGGCAGAAATGGGTGGGAAAATGAACAAAAAGCTAAACTTTTTCTTATGTGAACTTTTCCTTTTTGAGCTTTAACTTTGAGACCATACTAATCTTTTCAAAGCTCAAAGAGATCATGGAAAGATTTATTTCAGGACCGAAAAGAACTTCCTTTACCGAAATACCTCTGCCTGTGATTTTCCTGTTTCCACGTTTTTAAGATGTTTTGTTTTTCAAATATGAAAGAATTGACAACAATAACTCAGGACTGTGCACCAAGTGCACCACAGAATCCTGCCTTTCACGTGGCTGCAGCGGATACCCATTCCCAGCAGAGCTGGTTAGTAAATTAAACCATTCCTTCTAGCAGCAACTGATAACTTGGAGCTGATGATGTAGGTCAGAGACATCTGCAGTAAATTGTACCCCTCACCACAGGAGGAAGGGCAACACTTGGGATGTGGAGATGGTGTGGATTCCACGCTGGAGTCCAAAATGCACATTTTTACTCGTAGCTGCTGCATAACCAGATACCTCACTCGGGTTATTTTGCACCCGAGTCTTCAAGGGTCAGTGATAAAGTTTGGATGGATTTATGGACTGAGGGCAAGAGGGAGGGGAGTGGGATAGGACGGGGTTTAGGTGCTGGGTGCTCAACCACGGGGCCCTACGTGCAGCCCAGATGCCCAAAAAAATACAGGATAGCCTGAAAATTCCTGTGAGTTGGTTTGCTTGCTTTGTGGGAGGCTTGGGCTTCGGCAGTGTGTCCATGTTATAATTAATAAGCAATTTCTGTGTTGAATGGCGTGTTTTGTCTTCATTTGAGCACGTTCTCCGCAAAGACAAAGATCAAGACAAACCTACTCAGAACACAACGATGATAAAAGGGAATCATAAAAAGAGACAGACAGAGGAAAAGAAAGAACAAGGAAAAAGAGAAGACAAAGAACAGGGAGACACCAAAGAGGACACAGAACAAAGATAGGCAAAATGAAAAGACAAAGAAAAGTAAAGACAAAGAACAGAGATGATAGAGCACCACAAAATATGCAAGAGAGGCACAAAAGGGAAAAGGGGGAAAAACAGCGACTGAGAACAAAGGGCAGAGAACAGAGCAAGAGCAGAAATGCACAGGAAGGGAGAAAAATGGGAGAGAATTCAGCCAAGATGAGGCGTGAAAAACAGCCCAAAGAACAAGCAAAAATAAACACAATGAAGAGAGAAAACAGCTAATCATCCTCTGATTTGCATTAAAAAATAAGTCATGGGAACACAAGCTCAGCGACAGAAATGTTGACAAGTTGAATGTCAAGATTTCTCGTGTCCTCTAAATTCAGTCAGACTGTCAGTACTTATGAAACTGGCTGTGGGAGAAGGGGAGTGGGAGCTGAGGGATTAGTGCCTAGTGTGGAAGGAAAAGCAGGAACCAGTGCTGGTGACAGAAGGGATTTAGAAGGAAGTGCTTGCAAGCAAGAGATGCCCAAAAGGCAGCCAAAATCCCTTTGTACAGGCAGGAGATCCATTTCCATGATGAACCAAGAAAATGCTCGTCCAATGCCTTCTGCAGCTTTGCAATAAGGAAATAGCAGAAATTCTGATGTACAAGTGAATGTCTAATTTTAGTATTTCTGTAGGGAGGTTTGGGTTGCGTATCAGGGAAAAGTTCTTGCCCCAGAGGGTGCTGGGCACTGCCCAGGCTCCCCAGGGAATGGGCACGGCCCCGAGGCTGCCAGAGTTCCAGGAGCGTTTGGACAATGTTCTCATGGACAGGGTGGGATTGTTGGGGTGTCTGTGGAGGGACAGGAATTGGATTCAATGATCCTGATGGGTCCCTTCCAACTCAGGGAATTCTATGAGTCTATGAAAATTTATATTAAAAAATATCAGCTTTGCTGAAGCAGTTCATGAAAATCCAGCCATGGCAGAAGCGCCAAGGGCTGTGGGTTTTGAGCTGGCTGAGACAGTCTGTATGGAATTTAACTAGAGAGGCCACGGAAGCTTCAGTCCTGCTGCAAAAACTGCACCAATAAATCATTCCCAAATCTTGACAATGGGCAGAAAAAATAATTTATAAGAGGTACAGAGGTTCATGGTGAGCATGAACTCTCAGGAGGTTTGTGCATGCTACAGAAAGGTATAAAGGGCTGGAGGATTCTGGGGTTTCCCTGTTGGCAAGAACAGCAGGAGGACACCAAAATGATGGAGCCAAGCCAGGCAGGGAATGGTTGTGGCTGTCCCATCCCTGGAAGTGTCCAAGGCCAGGTTAGATGGGGCTTGGAGCAGCCTGGGATAGTGGAAGGTGTCCCTGCCCATGGCAGGGGGTGGCACTGGATGGGCTTTAAGGTTCTCCACCTCTACAGGAACTCCTCACCTCCTTGATGGCCCATTGTGTTTCAAGGCAGAGGTCATGGACTGGAGTGGAAATGGCATTTTTCAAATCTGAGACAAAAACCTCTGATTTTGTAAAACACACTTGGAAGAAACTCAAAAGGTGCAGGGTCCAGTTTGGTCTCATCAGACCAGATCTCCTAAGGGACCTCTGGGTCTGGTCCTACAGATGCTCCAAAGCATACATTAATGGACCTGTAACTGTAAAATCAAGGTCTCTTTCAGGTTTCTGGTAGGCCAAGGGAGGTTCTGGAATTGCACTGGCCGTACAAACGTGGAATTGCACAAAAAAAGCCTCTCGAGCTGCCGTAGCTTTCCAAAACCAAACCTTCAAAGAATCTGTGTTATTTTTATTAGTGAAACACTACTCTTAATCCTTATACAGGATCAGCAGCCGTGAAGGCCTCAACTACCACTGATTTTACGTCTTTGTCCCTGCTGCAATAGGCTGTCTGTTATTTCATTGTTAATCACGAACATTTCTATGGAATTTGATGTCACTAATACACAGACCCACCCTCCCTGACATTCCGCATCCCTCATTCTGTGCACCGGCAGCACGGAAAAACTGGTGTGCAGTGGGTTAAACTGCTTCCCATGCTGCTCCTTGGTTATATTTTATTTACCAGGATCTCTATAATGTGAGATCTTTTTTTTTCCTTTTGAGATTTCCGCATTTCTTTCAGAACACTTTCACCTTATTTCCGGGCTGCTTCTCTCCAGGGGGCAAAGTGGAGGTTCAGAAACTTCATGTGAACTTCCTGAAAAAGAAACAGATCACCTATTAAAAAACCCAAATGGAATGTGCTGTGAATATGGTTTAATACGTCTCAAAGAAAGAGCTGGCTCTAATCACAGCATAAGATCTAAAATTCATTGTTTCGCTCAGTTTATTGATTTAATAATGTATTTATTATTTATTATTTCGATGGCAGATGGAATTCTATTTCCATTATTTGATTCAGGTTAATCAGGGGATAATGGGCTTCTTTTATGCTTTCACCTAAAGACTCTTCAGGTGCTCAAGACTCATGTCCAGACCTGCAAATCAAATCCCTTTCTGTCCTGCAGGTATGGCCATTTCTTCCCAAAACTGCAATCTGTTTAAAATTTAAGGTTAATATCTGAACTAAAATAATTGCACACAAACAAATTGTGTCTAAGGTAGAAAGGTTTTCATGGGGCTCTGGCCTTTCAGGTGCTTTCACTGCTTTTAAAATACCTGTAAGTGGTTTTGGGGACGTGCCACCGCTCCTTTGCCCCGAAACCTCACCAGAGACGTTGCTGCTGGCCACTGGATGTGCTGATCCCATCACTCCGGACCTTGGGAAGAACAAATCTGCCAAAGGTCCTGTAAACACCTGTGAAGATGCAAAAGCAACCCACCACGTTCTCAGGACCTTCTTCATTTGTTTGCCTTCAGAACAGTTTCGACATTATTTAACTCATGCATTGTGAAATTCCAAAATCTTTATTATTCCTGTATCCAAACATCAGCCTTATGCTGCTGACTCATTGGTTTCCTTGGAGAACAGCAAATACTACTTGCAAGAGGTGATTAAAATCAATTCAGAATATACAAGGTGAAGGGAAAAATCAGAAAATCATAGAATCATTAAGGAAAAGACCTCTAAGATCATCAAGTCCAGTCATTAACCCACCACTAAACCATGTCCCCAAGCACCACATCTACATGTTTTTTAAAAGATAAATCAGAGAAATGATATTTTCATTCCAAATGACTTTATTCTACCCTAGAATGTTCCCAGTATCACTGGTATTTGATACAAGGCCTTGTAAGATCTTGTTGGAAGTTTCTTTTAGCACATTTTATTAAAAGGACTTCCCACCCTCTGAGTCCCCATTGCTACAGTGCAAGCTTGGGGTGCCTGAAATAAATAAAGTCAAAAAACCCAACCCTAAAAGGCAGGAAACTGGAGTAAACAAAAATATCATGTGCCACAGCCTGGGGGTATTTCCAGAGACAGAGGAACTGAGGCAGCTCTCGGACACCCCAGGAAAACAGAGAAAGCAAATTGTCTCCTCAGGATGTTTAAAGGCAATTTTCACTCTCTGTTTTCCAGAGGTCACAATAAGGATGCTCCTCCAAAACCTCCTTAGACTCCATTCCCTTTAGGATATGTGAGGATCCACAATCCTGCAACCAAAACTTCTCCATCTCACCTGAAGATGACATTGGTTCTATAGCAGCTACAATGCAATGAAACCAAGGGATAATCCCACACTTCCAATATTCATGAAAAAAAAACCAACAACCTAAATCTGTAACATTTCTGCTTTTTTTTTTTGCCTTTTGCTTCATTTTTTCCATGACAAAAATGAACGCCATGGGGAAAGCTGCCCTTCTGCCTTTGCAGACTTGGGAAAAGCAGGGGGAACGAGCTGATGCGGGGGTATAATTTAAATGTCATTATGTCTGAGTTAAATCTCCTCTCAAAAATTTGGCCCGGCACAACGCCGAGCTCGGGCACAGCCCCAAACCACAGCTGTAAAAGCCTCGCTCGTTTGAAAGGTCCAGTTGTGCTGCGGGACAAACATACGGCTCTCCCCAGCCCAGCCGCTCTTTTCTGCTCGACACTCTCTGAATTTTATAGTTGGAAAATGAGGGGCATCTTACCCAATTAGGTACTCCACAGCCTAATCAGCTTCTTTCCCGACCAGCAAAATATGATGTGCTCTGGCCCAGCTGTTCCCTGGTGGTGGTGGTGTCAGTCGGATTCTGCTGGAGAGAAAAGCGATGGAGAGCCGAGGACATTCCTGCACATCTGTTAGCTGAAAACAGGGATGGGAAAGGATGCTACAGCAATTTCCAGGAACAATAAGGATTAGTTGCTCATCTGATACTGACAACGTGCACCTTTCCCTCTTCTTTAGCATGTCTGTCAAATAATGTAATTATTAAGGACCAGCAATGTGGCTTTTTATGTGAACCAGTGCTGACTACGCTGGAGTATTGCATTTTTAATTATTATGATGTTAAATGGCTTTAATTGCTGACACTCTCCTGATTCACAGAGCATTTTTATAACATTTATTAAAAAAAGGCCAAAGTTTATTTTACAGTCTGCAATAAAGCAGAACACAAAACCCAGCAATTGGCTCAATGAGCCCAACACATTAGTTCTATACACAGACTGCATATTATTCTTGCTCTATAAGTGATGTGAAAAGCAAAATTGAAGTCCTGCACAAAATTTGATCATCTTACTTAATAACAACAGATGCTCAGAGCAGTGGCATTTTGAAAAGAGCTCTGTATGCTACTGGTTATTAAATGGCAGGACATTTGGCATCCTCCAGCATTATACCATTTGAAAACCATGGAGTCACATAAATAGCCGATGAGAGCTGGGAGAAAAAAAAGCCAGCTCCTGTCTGCATAGCAAAACTCACTTCATTTAAAATATTTAAAATGAGCAGGCTGCCTTTCAAAAGAAAAGTCCGGAAAACTTAGTGGAGGGGGAGCTTCCCTTTTATCTGGGAAACACAGGAAAGCAAACATGTTGGGAGGAAGAGAAGAAATGGTTCAACAGCACGACTGATCAGCCTTAACTGAGAGCGCTAATGGCTTCTGCTGCTTTGTGTCAGGAGCTCAGCACCGTTTGGGAAAAGCTCTGGCACCAAATTTCCTCCTTGATTTAAAAAGGAAAATATTGGCAATACATAGGCAAATTACCATAAATGCAGGACGGATCAACAACGCGTGGGGATCGTTTTAATGGAGCAGTTCCTGTTCAGTAAAGGGGAATCACTAAAGACAGCGGCTCACTTTCTTTGCAGGATAAATTCTCCTCACAAACACGTGCTGCCTGCACAGTTACACCACTGCTGGTTGTCAGATTCATGTCTACTCTAAAAAGTTCTAATGGAGTTGATGAGCACATAGAGTGGAGCTTTCTCATTTTTATTTGAGCTTAACAACGACTCTGTTCTGTTCCACCTTTATCAAGGCACAAACCATCAGCATCCATTTGCCCAACATGTTTTACCCAGAGTATCTCATTCCATGCACCGTTCCAAGGAATACCAGCAAAGCTGTGAATAAATACCTACATTAGATATTTTTGCCATTAATTTTTTTTTTAAAAAAAATTAAATATCTTTTAAAAAACACCAAATACACAACGGGTTTGCCTGTGAGCTGAAGGAAGGATTCACTGGGCTATAGGAGGGGGTCTGTGTGCACACTGCTTTTATTTCTACTTAATAAAATCTTGAAGATGGGGTTGTAATGGCTGTGCTTCCCCATCCTCAAGTATGGCGTGGCAAATGGTGCCACTGTCATTAAGGGTGCATTGTTGTTTGTTTTATGCTAATCTTCCTTCAGTGTGACAGACTGTCACCTGCATGGGGGGTAACTTTCAGCACTATATTAGCCCATATGGCACAAGCTAAATTGTATCTAAGCTATGGGCTAATTATGGATGAGTTAATAAAACCAAGCAATGTCAGTCTGGCCACTTCTTCTGGTCCTCTGCCGACCCCCCAAGTGAGTTATTGCCTGCACTGTTCTCTTAAAATATTTTCATTTCTGGTCTCCACAATTGCTGCCAAGCTTTATGGTTAAGACACTTTAATCCTTCTCCTTTCTCAATCCAGCGCAAGATGAGATCAAAACAATCTCTCCACATTTTTTCCATGTGATAACTTTCCCTGCTAATCAAGGGGTGGTGCAGCCTCCCGAATGCTAAACACAAACGCACCGTGCTCAGTTTCCTGGAAATCTGCTGGCACAGCTGTGACATAACAAACAGATTTCCGTGTTTTCAGGGAGCGAAAAACATGGCTCATCTTCCTTAAGCACAGGATCAAAGAGACGAACATTTATTCTGTTAAATGCACACCCAAGTAACAGAAAACCATAGGGGTGGATGAAGATAGAAAGAACCTTTTCACATGTTTTAAGGTCAAGCGAACGCTTAAGTGCTTTTTTGGACAAAGACCCAGCTTCTTTCCCTTCTTCAGAAAGAGGGGAGGGAGGAAGAGAGTCCCTCCCAAGTGTTAATGTTCCCACATTGCTCCGTCTGCTCTGCTTTGTCCCCACTTGTGCCTTTCTGTTGTCAGCCCTGGCAGCTGTTCCAGGCTCCCTCTTCAGCAAACTTTGCTTTCCCAAATGCTCTGTGCCGTGCAGCCAGCACGAGGAAAGCACAGAGAAGCACAGACACCAAACTTCGGACCAGCTGGATGGAAAATGTAGAAAAATCTTGTCAGTGATAAAAGAAAAAAGAAAAGAAAAGAAAAGGAAAAGAAAAGGAAAAGAAAAGGAAAAGAAAAGGAAA
>VXBT01009656.1:785521-823021 GCA_013400235.1 Oriolus oriolus
GGAAAGGAAAGGAAGGAAAAGAAAAGAAAAGAAAAGAAAAAAAAAGAAAAGAAAAGAAAAGGAAAGGAAAGGAAAGGAAAGAAAAGGAAAGAAAAGAAAAGAAAAGAAAAGAAAAGAAAAGAAAAGAAAAGAAAAGAAAAGAAAAGAAAAGAAAAGAAAGAAAAGAAAAGAAAAGAAAAGAAAAAAAGAAAAGAAAAGAAAAGAAAAGAAAAGAAAAGAAAAGAAAAGAAAAATGCTAGATTTCAGTAACAAGAAAAGAAAAACGGAGAAAAAATGAGGTGAAAATGCCCATCAGTTCTTTGCCTCCATTCCTGCAGTGCTCCTGCCCTGATCTACTGCCTGAAAGAGCATCTCAGGAGCAGGTGGAGACCAAGCCCAGCTAAGAAAGGGAGAATTATTCAGAGACTGCTCAAGTTTTAACTAAACAAACCCTAAACAAGTAATTTATAGAAAAACATCATTTTAGGGGTTATATTCTTTGAACCTGTCAGTGAGGTGCTTCCTCACACTGAACAGCAGAATTCAGGAATCAGGGTGTGAGATATTCAGGGTATGAGATATTCAGGGTTTGAGATATTCAGGGTATGAGATACTCAGGGTTTGAGATACTCAGGGTTTGAGATATTCAGGGTTTGAGATCTTCAGGGTATGAGATACTCAGGGTTTGAGATCTTCAGGGTGTGAGATATTCAGGATGTGAGATATTCAGGGTATGAGATCTTCAGGGTGTGAGATATTCAGGATATGAGATATTCAGGGCATGAGATACTCAGGACACTGCTCAGCTTGTGGCATTGGCCACCCTCAACCCAAGAGCCCAGAGTTTAGGACAGCCTCTCTTTTTCTGTTTGCTCAGCCAAGTTCAAGACTCCTCCACTGGTGCACAGGTCTTTTAGGATTTTCAGGAGCTGGACTTTGATGATCCTTCTGGGGTCCTTCCAACTCAGAATAATCTGGGGTTTTGCTTTCTGCATTCAGCTCAGCTGACCTAGCAGTGGAGTACGAGAGTGAGAAGGCTCAAGCATAAAACTTCTGGAGAAAAGGATAGAAAGTGAGAAGTGTGAATTTGGATGTGGTAGCAGATACTCAGCACTTTCAGGTTTTGGCCCAAGCTCTCCCCAGAGGGGTGTTAAAACCTCCCTGCAAGCAAAGGTTTGAATTATGTCAGAACACTAAAGATATTTAATAAAAACTGGCAATAAAAAAAAATAAAATAAATAAACCCAGGCTCAACTTGTGGGAGTCAGAGCATCCTTCCAGCCCAAGCAGCCTCATTTTTAGATAAAGCTGTGCAGCTCCAAAAGGGAATACCTTGAGGTTGCTGTGCTTTGGAGTGATTACTTCCCCATCACAACTTCATACCACTTTCAACACGAGTACAGGAGAAATGAGGAGATTCCTTGTTCTTTATTTCCTGTAAGGAACAATGCCATGTTTCACACAATGCCTTGTTAAATACAAAGTCATTGGGCAAACTGCCCAATGATATATATGATGATATATATATCATCATATATAATGAAATGTTTCATCTGGAACAGGAATTGTTTTTCCAATTCCAAGTTTTACTCTCTCCTTGGCTTTTCCTCTTTCCCTTCTTATTTTCATCCCTCAGTTTATGGACAGTCTGTTAATCTACTCAGACCTACAGTATTGAAAGCTCTTCTCACTCAGGGAGTCACCCCTGGAAGTGTATTTTTGCCTTAAAAGTCAAGTTCAGACCTAATCACCACTTAAATAGCACAAGGAGACAAAGGCAATATCATTGCTATTCAAGTTACTTAGTCCTTTGCCCAAGAAAAATTCTTCCCTGGACTATTCTCTCACAGGAGTGAACCCATTCGTTCGAAACTGAGATCAAGTTTTCCCCCTAAAAGATTAATTAAATTAAATTAAATTCAAATTCCATTCAAACAAATTCAGCAATTCTGGAAAATCTTATGGTTCACATTACACATTAAGTGATTCCAACAGCCCTTTCTGGCCTGGTGGATCTCGATGAGTCTATGATTCTGTGAAATTACTTAATAGATTAATTAAGAATGGTAAAGTCGAATTCAACCTTCAAAGATGAACTGGTGTCTCTTACCTTGTTTCCTCTGGAACACCAAGGAACTTTATTTCTTCGTCCTGTTGTAAAAATGCTGACACAGGAATTACTGGGTTGTGCTTTTCTTTCCAATACCAGGACCTCGAAATGAGCTTCTAGAGAGGGTTGTTCAGCTCTTCATTACTGTCACGCCTTCTGTCTCTTCTTTGCTGATCGAGGTCATTTTCTCACGGAATATCCTTCCCCCAGAGGGTGGTCGGGCATTGGGCAGGTTCCCCAAGGAAGTGTTTATGGCTCCAAGCCCACCAGAGATAAAGAAGAGCTTGGAAAATGCTCTCAGGCACAGGGTGGGACTGTTGGGGTGTCCTGAGCAGGCCCAGGAGCTGGACTCGATGATCCCTGCGGGTCCCCTCCACCTCAGGATATCCCGATTCCATGAATATCCCCCAAGAACTTCTTTTCAGCACTTCAGGGACTTCAGAAAGCTGGGGAAGGCAACCAGCAGCTTCAGTAGCTGGAAACCTCTAGCTCGGATCTGCAACCCAAAACCTGACTGCAGGAGGATGCCCAGGAGCAAACACCCCGCAGAAGGTGTTCGTGGCTCCGTGACTGGATCAATTCCACTCCCACACAAGCTCTCCTCGTAACAAACTCTCTACAAATGACCAGCCAGGCTCTGTGACCTAACAGGTTTTCCAATGCAAATTAAAGCAGTTCAACCTCGCTTTCAGCCTTTGTTCTCATGAATTGCACCTCAGGTTGCTTCCTCCTTGGTAGTCGTCCCTCTCCTGTCTCACCTGATGTTTGAAGAGATCTGAAGATTAGACCTCTTAACGGCACACTGTGTTCACTATACAAATTATTGATCGCCCGGTTTTAGACCATTTTTCTCACCGCCTCCTGGAGTGAATTGAGAACAAAATACAGCAGCTAATATGTGCCCTTTCCTCAGGTTCAACCACCAGAACGCTTGGGTTACAATCTCACAGGGTGTTTCTATCATTATCTGGCTCCCCCTAACCAGTAACACTCAGGTTTTGAGAAGCAGAACAGCCCTCACTGATAGCCTGAGACAGTAATTATCTCTCTGTAATAGCTGCATATCCGAATTCTATAATAGAATCTGTATTAGAAATTTTCTATATTTGTTTTCACATTTCTTTTAGCAGAAAATAAACTCTGAGCCAAGATGCAAAGTTAGGATGAATCCATGAACTTTCCCAACCTTGCTGTTGTTCAGACTTCTGTTTCCAGGAGATCTCTCCATACACTAAAATTAGGCTTACACCGCAAAAGCCTTCTTTTTCAGGTGTCTTCTAAGGAAAAAGTCCATTACCCTATGAAAATGAAGGTTTGATCTTAATTTGCATGGCAGGATTTACCACGGGGCATTTGGAGCAGGGAAGCTGTTACAGTGAAAGCAAAACGTGTTTGGGAAGAAGCGGTGTTATCCCAAAAACAAGCTAACGATTGCCCATCGAGTGCTTGATTTATTTGTCCTTCCCTGCATAATCCTTCCCTGTTCATGGAGCTAAAAGACCTTTTTCAGGCAGCTGTTTTCGTCCACCACTTTGCTGTATCCCCCACAAGCTCAAGAAAAACAGATCCTCACCCAAGATCACCATTGCACTGACATGTGCTGCCTTTATGTGTTCAAACCATCTAAATTAAAAGGACCTCGAGGCTTTTTCCTTAGGAATGTACAAAACCCTCCTTGACAGAAGCTGCTTTGGGCCACCAAACCTACCGCGGTCAGGGGCAGCAGGAAGAGAGGCTGAGCTGTGCCAGGCTCCGTTCACACCTTTATGATGGTTTGGAGCTGGATAAAAGGAGTTGATGATCTTAAAGGTCTCTTCCAGCCTTGATGATACTATGAAAAGAACTTACTGGACGTGCTAAAGGTGCCACGTCTCCAAATCCTGTGGAGCACAAAAGGGTTGGTGCATCTCCCTTCCCGGGGAAGGCTGAGGGAGCTGGGGCTGCTCAGGCTCAAGAGGAGCCCCAGCTGAGAGGGGCCCTCAGGCCTGGCTGTCCCTGGCTGTCCCTGGCTGTCCCGGGGTGTCTCTGTCCTTGGCTGTCCCTGGCTGTCCCTGGGTGTCCCGGGGTGTCTCTGTCCCTGGGTGTCCCTGGCTGTCTCTGGCTGTCTCTGGCTGCAGAGAGGGCTCCGAGCAGGGCCCGGGCTCTGCTCTGGGGACCCAGCAGTGGCACCAGAGGAACGGGCAGGGCCTGATCCCAGCAATTCCCCTGCACAGGAGGCACAACTTGTGCCCTGGGCAGTGCCCAGCCCTGAGCAGAGACCAGAGAGGCTGTGGGGTCTCCTCCCTGGGGATGTTCCAGACCCATCAGGACACAATCCAGAGGTGCTACACCTGCTACCTCTCCCTTCACTGATACAAAGATGTTTTTGGCAGGGAAAGGGATGCAGAGCAGGCTAAGCACAGATAAAGAGGAGTCAGAGAGGAGACAGCAAAAACTTCAGCTTGATTGTGCACAATACACATTTTCCCAGCAGTAGGAAGAATCTGTAAGAGAAAGGTCCTCTTTTAAAGCCCAGACTCAATCATTTGATATTCAGCAGCTGGATACTGTAAAAATCAGTCTTGGTGTAAAATATGAACTCCTGGTAAGCTGATACACCTCGAGCTTTTCACAGCCCTCGGCGCTGAGTGTCTAAAGATTGCTCAGCTCGGAAAGGTCACTCGTGCTGCACACAGGAACCTGACCACGGTAATCTGTAAAGAGCAGATATTGTTCTCCCTGTTTGTAAAGACTTTAGGAATGTAAACAGGAGCACTCGGGCTCTTTCTTTGGGATGTATCGGATTCGGCGGCGCCGTGTGCCGAGTTTACAAACGTGAGACTTCGCAGTTGGTTTTGGCAAGTCTGGTCATAATCTTCAGCGAAATCAAAACACTGCAAAGATCACACTCCACATTTCTAAGACCTAATTTAATTAAAATCTTTCACTGGGAAGGGATGGTTTCAAGCTCTACCCCCCTTTATCCTTTGCATACAGACATAAACATTCGCCAGAACCAAACTCGGCATTGATTTTCCTTTATCCCCTGCACTAATCTGAAGTCCCAAGAGATGAAGAGATGAGGTTAAGGTTAAGAAAGTTATGCACAACAGCTCTTAACCCGATGGCAGGGAGATAAGAAACATGCTAGTATCATTTAGGTGAACTCATCTATCAAATTACCTGTCCCTGCTGGATTTGGTAGGGAGTGTTCCCACTTTTAAGTGAATAATTCGCTCGTGCATCTTCAAAAGGTTTCTCTGTGAGCTTTAAGTCAAACATCCATTAGAAAAAAAAGGACAGTTCCTTGAAGTTATGGCCACCTGTTTGGGAGAGGTCCCCGGCATCAGGTTAGAGACAGAGCGAAAGAAAAGCACAACAAAATGTTCTCGATGCTGCGTTACATCTCCTCCATATTTCTGCTAATGTGGGAATTCAGATGCCAGCGCTGATGACTCTGTTTTACAGTGAGGCCATGGACGCCACAGGCTCAGCAGAGAGTTTTTCCACAGGTCAGATCTTCTCCTGGTAGGAATTGTCTCCACATCAGGGACAGCAGTGAAACCACCACGATTCATTTTAGGGGGGAATTAGGGTAGTTGGGTGGTCTCACGTCAGTCACGGCCAAATTCCTGCACTGTCGATGGCTGCTGCCAGCAGGGATTTGGGATGAACCCCAATCGAACTGCAGAGATTTGGTGATGTTCAAAATTAAATGTCTATTTTAAGGACGACTCCTGGCAGCCAATGCAGCTTTTACTGTAGGTCTGTACAATTAATTGTGATGATTTTGGAGACATTATTTCCATCTTGAAACTGCTTATTAAGAAAAGACAATAAATACCCTGTTTCTTCAATATAAACCTAAGAAGAATTTGAATGGAAAACACTAAGCAAGCTCACTGCCTTTCGCAGACATTTGTTTTCCATTTGCCTTTTAAATAAAAAGCAATGCTTTACTTAGTAATTTCTCTGTTTTATTTAATTATTTGCACCAAATCCAGATCACTTCCTCCCTTAGGTAAAGATTTCTGTTTATTAAAGGTAAAAATGCATGAAGAATTTTATTTTCCATTCAGCAATTTGGTCCAATTTTCTCAAGCTGAGAACACTCACTCAAGGTTTTATTTGTGTAAAAACAAGTTGAACCATAAATTCAGTATATGGACTCCATGTAATCACTTTGCTCCATGGAAAACTCTGGAAAACTGTGGAAGCCAAGGGTAGTTTTAACTGATTTTGTCCTTGGGAAATCACATATCCCAAGACAAAAAAATATTGAAGGGGGATAATATATTTATCATTAACGGTCAAGGTTAATAATCAGTTGTAAGAGCTTTGGATTGTTTTGGGTTTTTTTTCTTTTCTAGTCTGGGTTGTTTTATTATTTAATTTTCCTCTACAGTTATTTTCCTGGCCAGAAAATTAGTTATTAATAAAAACGAACTTCAGATACTGAATTTTAACCTCATCAAAAATCAGCAGAGAGACTGCTGGCCCCTTCAGTCCTGCTCCACTCTCCAAATAAATCAAAATAAAACATTTGCAATGCAAAGTGTTGCACGAGGCATCAGGGTCTATTTAAATACTGGAGGAGCCAAATTCTGGTTTTAAGGCACAGGTTGAGTTTTTCCTTCTTTTTTTTTTTCTTTTCCATAGCTTCCCTCTGCCCACTGTGTGCAACAACCAATTCCAGAGGCAGGCCCTGGGCTTATTGTGCTCCTACTGGAGAAATATCCCTTGCTGGATGAAACAGCTACTCAGGTTTCTCTCAAAGCTCTAATTCCCAAAGCGAGGAATTTGGGGTAGGCATCCAAAAATAACTGAGTGTTTCCTGATGAGCACCACGGCCAGACAAAGAGAATCAGCCCAGCCACATTTTTATCCAAGTGGAAGGTAATGGCTCGTTTATCTAATTTTATATTCAAGCAATAAATTGAATAATAGTTATTTTAGACTGTTCCTCTCGTTGCAGATTTATAGATGGGACAGCAAAACCTCAGAAATTAACTTGGAAATATCAGTCAGCCATTGATTGCAGAGTTTTTCAAGTCTACAATATCTTCCGTGGGAGAAGAGGAGTAGAGAAAATAAAGTTTGTCAATAGAAAAGGAAAAGATTTTAAGTGAACATATGATAATCAGACACAGAAATAGTCTGAGGCCTGTAACAAGGAGTTTACAGCACAGCTTTTGTGGGGAAAATACTGGATACAGAACTGTGTAGAAACATTAAACATCCTGGGCAATGAAATCACAGATTCACAAAATCATAAAGGCTGGAAGAGACCTTCAGGGTCATCAAGTCCAGCCATCAACCCAGCACCACTGAATGGGATGATTCATCCATCTGATTGATCCATCTGATTGATCCATCTGATTGATCCATCTGATTTATCCATCTGATTGATCCATCTGATTTATGCATCTGATTTATCCAGACGGGGCTTGGAGCAGCCTGGGACAGGGGAAGGTCCCTGCCCATGGAAGGGGGTGGAATGGGATGAGCTTTAAGGTCCCTTCCAACTCAAACCAGTCTGGGATTCCAGGGTTCTCAGTCATTTGCACTTTCCTTGTTTTTATCCCAGAGCCTGGAATGGGCGGTGGCTGCTGGAAGCTCAGGGACAAAGCTGGAAGCACAAACACCTTTTTCTGCCTTCCATGGTGTCAAAGTAAAGCCATGAAAATTCTCTCTTGGTTATAGCTCTCAGACTGGGGTGTAAAACTGCTGCCAGTTAATTCTTTCCAGTTGTTGATTATTTTAATATTTCTAGTGCCATAGGAACTCTCAGCATTCTCTTATGATCACAGACACCATCCCCACACTCCAACCTCAGCAAAAAACAGATGGAAAGCCCAATCTCCGGACCAGTAACTGCACACGCTTCTTCTGATGTGACATAAAAAGAAATTCAAACAGGGAAGAGAAAGTTTGAGAAATCTTGAGCCAGGAGGAAGGAAAATCAACCAAACCTTGCTTGATTTCTATAGCAAATAGCTCACACATGGTTAAAACAAAATAACAGGGAAAGAGAGTGAAGAATGTTGTGCAACAAACTCACTCTCTAACCTGACCCAGCTCCTGTGAGGAGGAATTTTTTAACATTCTTAGTAATTCCTGATATTTTCTTAATAAAAGTGGCTGCAGTGCAGAGACTCAAGGACAAAGAATAATTAAGTTATGCCTCTAAAGTGCATTAAACCATATTCAAAGTAGATGGTAAGATTAATTCACAATAAAACTCCAGAAACGTCACTTGATAAATTATAACCAATGCCTGTTTGTACTACTGAAAAACTTCCTTGGGACCTGGAGAAATCTGCTTCTCTTTGCACGAAGGATGCTCTGCACCGGGTGATTGTAGACAAAATGCCTTCAGAGATACCAGCACAGCCTGTGGAAGCGCAAACCTCAGGATAAAGGGTTATTTAGGAGGTGTAGAGCCCTCTCTGGCACCTTGAGTAGAGCACGGAGTGCGGTGAGGGGACTGCAAAAGCACCTTCGTGCTCCAAGGTGGCTCTGTTAGAGAGGTGCAAGATGCAAATTAGGGAGAATTTGGGCTACTTTCCATTACAATGAGGATCTGCCGAAGATGGGGGTAGCCCGCGGTCAGTTTACGATATGGAAAAAGGCACTTTTGACCCAGGATTTCTCTTTCTCCAGGTGTGTCCCACCTGAGTTTTTAATTAACAAGGGCTGCAGGATTCAGCCCTTCAAAAATTAAATGATCAGTCGATAGAATGGTTGCTGCCTAGGCACATTTGTAAGAAATAATAATTTCCCTCAAAAAAAAACCCCATTAAGCAGAAGGGCATCGAAATTAGTTACAGGAACAACCATATTTGCGTTGATCTTTGGCTGCTGTAAATCGGCATCACCTGGATGACTTCAAAGGAAGCGGTGCCAATCCACAGTCCTGGGAATCCGCTCTGCTGCCCTTAAAACCCTGCCCAACATCTTGACATCCTGCGCGAGTTCAGTGTTTATTCTCTCGCACTGAAAGGACAGAAATACACACACCTCTCATCTGCTCTCAGCGAATTGCTTGTGATTTCTCCTTGGCTACAACGCTCAGCTGTGGCCGGCCACAGAAAGGTTGTCCAGCTGCTTAGGAGCCCATTTAAATATGAATTGGAACACGAGTGTTTCATGGAAATTTGGCCGCTCCCAGCTCTCCCTGGCTTTGTCCGCCCGGAGATTGTTTGTCCCTCCTTTCAGCTCAATAGCTTCTTTCAAATTATAACAAACAAGGATGCTGGGGAATACCAGGAAACAGCTCCAAAGATGTAGTGCTCTTTTATATTCCCGGGCATGTCACTTGCTAACAGCCCCGGCGCCTGCTCTTCCAAACTGGAACAAGGGCGAGGACCGACCGAGATTCCCCGCTCCTGAGAAAACAAACAAACAAACAAACCCACCCACCCCCTGGAAACAAAGAGCAAAAAATATTTCCTCAATTAGGCAGCTGAAAAAAAAGGTCCAGAACCTGGCAAGGCTTATCCATGTGTGGGCGCCTCGCTTTTCTCGCTCCTCTGGCTCGTTTCAAATGGATTCCGTCAAGAATAATGGCCAAGAATTGGTTCTTGATCTTCCATGAAAAAATAAGGTACGAAGTAAATGAGATAAACTGTGCTGCAGGAGTATAAATTAATGATGACTTCCTTAATTGCAGACCTCCTTGCCTTGCATAAGATTAATTAGAATAAATGCCTAAATTGGGTACTAGAACTTCTTTTAAAGCTTGGATTTTCACGGGTACATATATCTCTTATAAACTTTACAAGCTGAAATACAAGCCTAAATTCAGATGCATTAATTATTGTCAGATTTGGTCAGATTCCAGTCTCTGGAAATCAGCAGCAGTGCAGAGGAGTTATTACTATTACTAATATTACTATTAGCATCATTATTTTCCTATCTGTCTGCTATGACTCTGCTTCATTTTTTTAGGGGGAAAATAAAAGTGCAGCTAAAATATGCTCTTATGTAAGTTTTAAAATATCATAAAAGAGCAAATCCTCATACTTTTTTACCCCAAATTCCTCTGTTTGCTGCTGACAGGCAGGGCAGGTTATCTCAGCCACAGACCTGACCTTTGTTACCCAGAATTTCTCCCTTTCCTAATCTACCTACACAAAAAGCAGCTTTCTGTAATGAAATCAGAAAATGGCAGTGGCAATTACTGCATGTCCAGAGCATGTTTGCAGCCTTTTTCCTTTCCCTGATGGACACAGACTCGAGGTATGGGGAAGCTGATTTTTTTAAATGTCATCGCTTTTGTCACTTTAAGTTCTATTAAGATTGGCTATTGACTTTATGTATAATTAATGGCTTCCAAAGTCCTACATTTTTACACGTGATAAACCCTGGCGCTGAGAAACCAACAAATTCCTGTTGTTTATTGCCCTTCCCTCTTCCCCACCCAGGAGGAACAGGAGTCACTTGAACTAAAGCCCTACGGCTTCTCCCATGAACCTGTCTGGATGTTTCTCACTTAGGTTGACGTGACAATTATTAGACCTGGCACATATAAACACAAAAAGCAAGAGGCATTAACAGGTCTATTCACCAAGGGTTCTGCACCCTTTGCACAAAAAAAAAAACCTTAAATAAAAGTAACATGCCTAAATTGTGTAAATGTCAAGGTTTTCTCATTCATTAATTCCCCTCTCTCTGATGTGCAGTGCTCCCAACCCTGTCTCTGCTCAACGGAGAAGCGCTGGGCTGATAAAAAATGACTCGTCCTGGCACATTTCCGGGCTCACAAAGGATGCAGACTTGGACCATGATCCAAAAATGCACTTATGTGCATTGCACCTACGGAGAGGCATTTGTTTGGAGCTCGTTTCCCCCCACCCCGAGGGGCCTGACAGCCACAGCGTTTGCCACACGGGGCTGGGAACAGCTCCACAATGTCCTCCTGGTGCCCCACTGTGTCTGAAGGGAAGACAAAGAAAAGAGTGGAGAGAAAAGTTCTGTTTTCCCACCTTTGGACTTTCCCACCTTGTTCTGGAGAGCTTCTGCCCCTGAGACAGAGGGTCACTCTGGTCATCACACCCACAGGGGAACTTCAGCCTTGATGGCATCTCCCCACCATCAGCAATCTCCACTCTTGCAGAAGTGACAGCGTCCTGGGGGGGAGACCATGGGCCCATTGTTTATTGCAGCTCTAAGTGCAGACATCATCCTCTGCCACCATTCTGAGCCCTGCCAAGCTGGGCAACAGCAAGGAGCTGCCAGGATTCCAGGGTGGAGTAGAAAACCCTGCTATTGGCTTTGACCTGGAAGACTGGCACCTTGAAGAGGTTGGTGGAGATGGAGGGGAGGACCTCTTCCTTTTACAGGGAGCTGCTGAGCTCTTCCTTCCACACAGTGTGAAAGAACATTTATTTGTGAATGGTCTCTTTCTTTGGGGGAATTCAGTTTCTATAGGAAAACAATCTCTTTATTTATCAGAAAAATACCTGATGCTTTCAGTCACAGAATGATAGAATGGTTTGGGTTGGAAGGGACCTTAAAGATCATCTCATTCCAACCACTGCGGGAAGGGAACATTTCACTAAACCAGGTTGCTCAGAGCCCAAACAATTCCACACAAGCTCTACAGAAACAAAATCCCAGGTGCTTAAAGTCCTTAAATCCACCTAGAACGCGTGTAATTAACTGTCTGACCAGCAACAGCTTCAGTGAGAGAGCGAGGAAAGAGAGGCAGACACTCAACCCACAGCAGATTTCGGCGCTCAGAGACACAAACCCACCTCTGTGGTGGTGTGAAGTCACTTTCTTGCTCCTGCCTTCCCCCAAGTCACATCACTGGCGTGTGGCGCTGGCACAGATGGCGGCTGTGGCACGGGCAGAGCGTGCCAGCTGTCTGGGACACAGGTGCAGACGCTCCCGCTCGCTGCTCTCGGGAAACCAGACCTCCAGGAGCCGGCCTCAGAGAAGAGAAAAGGGACATCGCCCACATTTCCACTTCTCACTGAGCTGGGGAATAAAAGATTACAAGCAAAAGTGTCTCTTAAAGGCCGTTCTGCACAATGCTTGAATTGATATCGGAATTTTGTCATGGTAAATAGGCAACGTATTGCTACAGCCATTGTTATGCCCACTTGACGTACAGATCCATCCATGAGGCAATTTGAGAACAAGGCACCAGTTATTCAGGCCCTCGCTGTAATCCAAATATCTACTTTATCCCAAATGGCACAGGCAACTGCCCACATGTCCTTTATGAGGGTGAAATATGGAAATAGGCAGGAGAAAATCCAGGATTCATCACCACTTGGAGTTAGCATGGCCTCAACTGCATGGTGATTTTGAAGTTATTGATGTTTATCTTCAAATCCATGGCTCTACAGATTGGAGTGAAGTCACTGCGGGCTGTATTTATCAGTGAGTGACAGGAGTGATGACATCAATAACCAGCTCCCATCAATGATGTAAGGGCTTCCCACTTCCTTTCAGCACTATCGACAGCTATTCTCCAACGCTGAGCTGCCGGGATGTCAAACATGCTCATTGATTAGGAATGGGGAATTATGGAAAAGCCCTTCCACCATCCATCGGGGTTTCCATTAGTAGCTCAGCCCTCAGCTTTTGGACAGCGTGAGAACGCTCCGTCTCGGCGGGGTTTGGGAAAACAGGAGCCGGGAGAGGCCGCCAGCTGGAACCCAGCGAAAGGCACCGCACACCAGCCATTACTGCTGGGGGGATTCAGGGCTCTGGCTGCTTGGCTCTGCCAAATGGAAGGAACAGGGTTCAGAGAAGGCACAAGAGGGAAACAAAGGTTTGGTGGAGTGGCAATTTTACAGCAAATTGTCACCAAAGAGGAGCAGCCACAAAGAAAGGGGCAGCACGAGAAAGGTGATGCAGATAAAGCAGCCTGATTCTTCCTACACCTCCCATAAATATCCGGATGTCAGCTCGGGGGTTTTAGCCAGGGATGTGGGATTTGACTTGGTTTCCCTGGAATTTCTGCCTTTCAAAGGCAAATTGGTGTTTGCTCCTGTTTTTTCAACGTTGCTTTCTACACGCAAATACAGACCAAAACACCCCAAAAATTAATACTATGGCTGTCATAACAAGACCCCACAGAACTTTGGAATCACAGAATTGTTTAGGTTGGAAAAGCCCTCTAGGATTAAGGCTCCCAGTACTGCCAAGGCCACCACTAAGCCATGTCCCCAAGTGCCATACCTACAGTTTTTTTAATCCTTCCAGGGATGGTGATTCCACCATTTCCCTGAGCACGTGGCTTTAGATTTCTCCAACAGCTGATTTATTCCAGGGTGTTACCTGGTCAAGGCTGGACTTGTGTATACAGATAAAGGTTTATTTAGAACTTCAGGCAATCCCATGAACCAGTCTAGGAAAAGACAAAAAAAAGCTGTGAAATGTTGAAGAAAACACCAAATCTTATTTCACCTGAATGGAGTGCAGGGACAAGGGAGGTCTGAACTCTTCCTCTCTGGTCTGGTCTTGCAAGAACATCGTGGTGCTCCTCATCTGAAACCGCAGCTCTACAACAAAACCACCAAAGCCAACACAAGAAGGACTTTACTGAGTGTTTTTTAAATTAATTGGGTTATTTTTTTCTGGGGGAGTTGAGTAGTGAGTCCTCACAGAACCTGAAGAAAGATAAAAGTGCTGAAGACTCGCACAGTGGCACCCAGTCACCACTGCATGAATATCAGGAAAAAGTAGGAGCACGTCTCCAACTGGGATAGCGAAACCCGGCCTGATGGAGTGGCTCACGTGGTCTCTCGTGGCTGCTCTGTGCAATACCTCCTTTGTTTGTTCCTAGAGCAGCTATTTATATCACACACTCAACTGAAAGGCAAGCGGCCAAAGGTTTGCTTTTTAGGGTTAGTTTGGGCAAACACCCAAACCTCTGGATGCAAAACTCTCCAAACCACCAGGGTTTGCAGAATTAGGTTAGAAATCACACACAAATGGGCTTTCTCCAAAATCATTTTTGCACTCCATTTGTAACTGAACCACTCTCTTGACATGTTTTTATATTTTCCTATCAAGATGTAACCAGGATATGAAAGCACTGAATATTAATGAAGAAAAAAAATGATAAGTTAACGTTGCCCAACTTGATTGGAAATACAGTGCAAGAAATAACATTGCCTCACACTGCAGTGGAGGGAATACGTCCTTCACTCGGGAATACGGCGTTGGATCTGGTGGTGAGGTATCAAAAATAGATTTCATTTTAATTAAAAAGATTATAGAGGTATTAATAGAGGGGAAAGATCCTCCTGGAAAGAAGGGAAATGGCAGCTGAGCCAAAAGAAATGTCACGAACATTTTGTTCCAGGGGTTTCTGCAAGCCCAGAGGTGCTCCAAGGTCCCCATGGGACAAAATATGTCCTGTGTCTATGGAAGAGGACTTGGCCAGGATGTCAGAGCAGCCTGAGCTCACATTTCCAGCTTATTTTTGGCCCTGAAGACCTGATGCTCCACTTGGACCAATCCATCTTCATCGCTGGAGCAGGGAGAGTGATTCTGCCAGCAGGGACTGGGTCCTCTAACGCTCAGCTGGGCAGCGCCGGTGAGTTCGGTGCCACGGCCCTCGTGTGCCAAGTGACCACCCAGCCAGCTTGCCAGGCTCGGGCTGGCAGCCAGCTCCCGGCAGGCACATTCCCAGCTGCTCTGGCTTGTGTGGATTAGCCAGAAATCTGAAGGATACCATGCAGAGCCCTTTGCCCGCAGCTGGAGGACACGCACATGCAGGTCCTGAGCAGAACCAGCCGACTCAAGGTGTGGTTTGAATGTTTTACCTTCTACAGAGAAAAATTTGGGAGGTAGGTTTGGGGGAAAGGAGCACAATTCCATTACCTGACCCCTGCACAGCTGTTTGAGACATAAAATAAGGCAAGCAGCCTTCTGCACAGAAAAAAATCCTTAAAAGGATTTCTGAGGTTAAAATATTATTCTAAAAAGAATTTTGAAATGTCTTTCTTTTTAAAAAATACCTAAAACCCACCTACAAGCTACATTTGAAGAACAAAGGTTATTTCAAAAAACACGATTAATGAGTAAAACATTTTGAAAACCATTCCATGATTTGTTTTATAGTTTTCCAAGTTGGGATATTCGTTGAAACAAACCCTGTGAACGGCTCCCTTTTGAATGACTCAGCAATTCCCCCAAGGGAAGGTATCATCCCATATTTGTCAGCCATCCCTATCCTGAAACACCATGAAGACCCAGCATATAGATCCCTCCACCCAGAGATGTCTTTCCAGCCAGGGATTTCGCCCAGCAGGCAGCTGTAAACCAGTTGCTGGTTTTTTTTCCCACCAGTATCTTTTAGTCTTGTGCTTCATCCCTCAAAAACTCTCCTTTTCCCACTGTTACAAAGACCTGGATGCAGGAATTATGAGTCGCTACTCTTAGACACAGACGTGCACATTAGGCCACTGCATCCATTCTCCTTACTAAAGATGAAGCCCCGTTTTATATATTTAATCTTGATTTAGTTAACATTTCAAGTGAAAGACAAAATGCTTCAAGTCTCCCTTAATAAAAGATGTAACCAAGCAATATCCAGTAATACGGAATTGTGCTTCTTTTTAATCAAACTCTCTATTGCTTTCTTCTTTTAAATTACAGATGATCTGTGCCTTCCCAGTTTGTCACTCAGCAACGCAGCAATTCCACAAAAACACATATTTTTAAAAAACCCTGAGAAACATCCTGTAATATTCATGCAGCAATGCCACATCTTTTTAAACTTTCACTGCCTGTGTATTTTAAAGCATTTTTTTCAAATGCCCTTGCCACCTAATTTGAGAAACAAATCCACAATCCCAAGCAAAACTGAAGGTGGACGTATGTGTCCTTGTCTAGTCACTAATGTCCACTATTCCCATGTACTACAGTGGTTTATCAGCTCGCTCCTTTAAAGAATTTGACAGGAGTTTTTTGCCTTTGGCAATCCAGTTGCAGTCTCATTCTACATCTGTTTTGATTGTCAACCTAATTCTGAGAGCAGTCAAAAACCTAGTCAGATCTCTCATGAATATCTTGGCAGGTTATGGCTTATTTAGGCTACGAGTAGCTCTGTTGGAACAGCTTCCAAATATACTACAGATTGACTCACACAAATATAAATCCCTCAGTGTTCACAATTCCTTCCTGCAAACAATTAGGAAAATGCCTCATTGAGCAAAGATGCAAATAACAGTCTGCAGCACCTCCACCAAGTCGTGGCCCGGCTGGTGCTGAGCCTCCCTGCCTGCCTCAGTTTCCCTTCTTTCCTGCCTGCATCCTTCCCTGCCTGCTTCCCCATCTCCATCCCTGGTTCTCAGCCTCTGTCCCTGTTTCCCTACCTTTTTCTCTCCCTGCCTCCATCCCTACGTGACTCCTTCCCTGCCACCCTGCCTCAATTCCTGCCTCCACGTCTGCCCCCCTTGCCTGCACCCCTGCCTGCCTCTCTCCTCCCCTGCCTCTCCATCTCCTCCTTCTCTTGCTTTTCCTCCTTCACTGCCACCCTGCCTCAAATTCTGCCTCCATTCCTGCATCCCTGCCTCAAATCCTGCCTCCACATCTACCTCTCTGCCTGCACCCCTGCCTCCATCCCTGCAATCCCTGCCTCTCTGCCTCCTTGTCTCGATGCCCATCTCCCTCCCTGCCTTCATCCCCGCCTCCACTCCTGCTTCCCTGCCTCCCTGCCTGCCTCCCGTGCCGCAGCCTCAGCTGCACGCGGGCTGAGCTCTCCTCCAGCTGCAGCAGCAGCAGCAAGGTGAAGCGCGGGAGCTCTTCAGGGAGGGGAGAGCAAATTAAAGCTCACTGCAGGAAAGTTGTGCCCCTGGCACTCTGCTCATGCAACAGCTGCAGATACAACAACGATCATCTGACATTCTGACATATACGTTGAGCAAAGCAGCGAGCGAGCCAATGCCGACACAACCTCGCGCAGGGCTCCGAGTCCCAGCCTTGAGCAAAACAGGTGTATGACATCCTGTTGCCAGTCTTCAGAGGTTATGGGTACGAGGAGAGACATCTGAGAGAGGAGCAGATGAAAATAACAAAGAAGGTTAAGGCTCGGGTTGACAAGCTCATTGATAATATTTTAGATGGAACAGACCTGCACGTTGACTACAAATTGCTCCTAATGTCTCCCGTAGACTGCAGGCCCCAGCCGAAGTGAAAATGGGCTCATTCATTACTTTCTGCGAGCAAATTTCTGCAAAAAGGAACCGCTGCGACCCAGAAACTCCAGCTGTCCTTTGGGGCCGAGGCTGCAGAGCTGTCTTGGTGCCAGAGCAGCAGTATTATGTCGTGCGGCCTTCGGGCTTCCGTGTAAATAAACGGGAGCAATGAATTCCTTTAGTAAATATTTTTGAATTCGGTGGAAAATCCTGTTGCAGCATTTTGCTTTTTAATGTTCTGAGACTAATTGATTATCTAATAGGAGGCAAGGACACTGCCAGGAAAGGCATCGCTCTTGCGTTAGCATCCAGGATGTGGCTCTTTGTGAAATTTCACTGGAAAAAAAAATGCATTCCGAGAAGAATTTTAAATCCGGTCTTCTAAATTTCCACATTGTAGACATCATGGCCCAGAAACAGCACATGGGCTGCCATTCCTGGAAGTTCATTGCTTCAAGTCACATAGCTCCCTAGGCTAATCAGCCTTTACTAAGTTGCCTTATTTTGGGGAAAGAAAACACGTATTAAAGTGAGGCCATGTCTCCATAAAAGATGCTCGGAAGAGCACTGTTGGATATTAAAGTTAGCATCTGCTATTGTCTGGTTAACAATTGGCAATTACCATTAGTTTCCACTGTGGCTGATGGAGTCACAGATGGCTGATTGAGTCAAGTAAGTGCACTTATTCCTATGGAGGGGTGTGCTGCAGCAGGAAAATACTTACACTCACATCACACGCAATCCAGGCAGAAAGTCGTGAGGCGGCTTCCAAAAAGTCACTTCCAGCTTGTCTGGCCTGTTTAAGACAAATCCCAAAAGATGCTGGAAAGAAGGGCTGTAAAACCAGAAAAATTAGGAGCCAAACTGTAGTCAGGGATTAATACACACAGCGAAAAATCAATTTATTGTGACCTGCAGAGGTACCACTATCATTACAGGTAAAGCTGTTGGGAGAAATTTGGGTGGCTTCTGTTCTTTTTTAATAAAACTGGCTTGCTGTGAAGCACATTAAAAACATTCTGCTAATCACAATTTATCATGTTTAGTGGGAAATCTTTGCCACTTGGTTTGCATGTCCTTAATTAGAGATTTAATAAGTAGACAACTGTTTAAACACAGCCACTTTGCCCACTAACATCATGTACCTTGGTTTGATTTAGCACCTTGAACTGCTAACACATTGTGCCATCCCATAATGGGACTTTTATGCTTCTTGTAATTCCGAGGGATTAAATTCAAACGTGCCTTTCACACCTGCATGTTGGATTTCTGAATTCCTGATAGTTTTTACCTGGTGTCTGTTGCACTTTTCACCTGACCAGACCTCGAGCATTTTCACCACCGTCACAGCTCAGGGGATGTCCTCCTCAACTGGAGGACTGAGACAGGAGTTCTGCTGTGGGTTGTCCTTTCCCAGTGGGAGCATCCCTGCCTTGCCCCAACCAGAACTGGCTCAGTGCCCACCCAACACCTAAAGATGTTTAAAGATACCCAGTCCATGGCATTGCCAGTGGGAGCCAATCCACGGCAATGCCAGTGACAGCCAGGCACCTCCAACCCCCTGGCTTGAACCAGTGGTTGGTGTTTCCACCCCAGGGAGCACCACTGCTCCCGTTACTGTGAGATCCGAGCTTTGCCAGCCTCTCCCACGCCAACCACAGCCACTCACAAACCCTGCAGCATCAAATCCTGCTCTTATCCTCCTCGGAACACTTTGAGGATTATGATCTCTTTCCTTGAGCCAGCGCAAGAGGATCAGCCGAGCTTGGAAGAACTGCAGGCAGCACAGGAGAGTCAAACGAGGCTGAGGCCACCAGCTGGCTCTTGACCATCTCAGGGGATTTTGGATCAGGTCCTGAGTAAATCCCAGGTGTGTTTTGCTTTGAAAAAATTTTCCTAGATTAGTTTTCCAGACCTATTGCATCTGCAGAGACTCCAGCCATTACTGGATGTGAAGATGTCCACAGCAGGGGGTTGGAACTAGATGATGGCTGAGGTCCCTTCCATCCCAAACCATTCTGTGACTCTGCGTGGAGAACTAGAAACAGAAAACAAAAAAATCAAACCACTGAAACTCCTTTGTCTCTATCTTATTTCAGACAAGCATTTTCAAAACACCTTTGCCAATCAGTTCTTGAAAAGCAGCATTACCGTTTTCTGCGAAACTCTCTCCGGGGTGTGTTTACAGTACGCCTTGCACAGGGAGAGGACGGGGTGAGGACACATCACACCCGTGGCAGGGGCTCTGAGAAGTGATTTTGGTGCTCGTAGCTCAGTGCCTGGGCTCCCTCACAGCTCACAACCGCCCCAATTTGGCAGCGAGCTCAGTGTTTGCTCGCGAGGCGCGTGGGGAGCTCGGCTGAGCGGTTCCTTGGCCGCAGCACCTCGCCCTCCCTCGCCGCTGCCTCCCTTCCCTCCACACTTCATTCATTACCCAAAAAAAGGGGATAAAACCCCCAGATCAGGCTCACTGTCGAGGTATCCCTCCCATTTCTGAGGACGACTGCCAAGCTGACATACAGATGATTTTTCTTGGCATCTTTATTTTTCGATGATGTTTTTTCAACGCTTAGCATTAAGCTGAAATATTGTTTGCCAGAGATCACTGCCCATCAGGTGCTTTATTACAGATGAAATTAGATTTCTTTACAGTTGCACTGGAAGAGGAGAGAGGGATAATGTGAGTAGCTTTTTAAAACTGCCAGTCATTTCAGCAAAGCAGGAAAAAACACACTGCCCCTCCCCGATTAAAACTGCTTCCCTTCTCCCTCCCAAATTAAAATTTGATTTAAATAAATAAATAAATAAATAAATTGAGGGGGAAAAAAAAACAGCTAAATGTATTTATAGTACTTGAAATATATTTTCTCCAGCATGGCTATTTTTATTCCTACAGATTTAACCATCGGTTTGCTCGGTTTCACTCAGCAAGCAGCAACCAAAATCCCACAGCTCTTTACAAGAGGATATTCCCAAGGAATGTCTTCTCCAGGGACGGGGGTAGTGGGGGGAAGAAATAACAAAACCCTAAAGGTAAGTTCTGGGAACATTTGGTGCCAGTAAGACAAAGCTCGTTGCCGCGGTGCCCGGCGCTGGCAGAATTCCACGCGATCCCGCCCGGTGCTCCGCTGTGCATCCTTCTCCTGCGCAGGGAAGGCACAATAGAGCAGCCAACATTGGCTCCCACACAAAACATGTTAACTTCGGGACATGCCAGGCAGCTTCCCAACCCGTGTACGCTTTCAAAAGGGCAGATTTATTTTCAAAGGAAACTCCTTCTGCACGTTTCTCTCTGAAGCCGCTTTAAAAGGGTTTGGTGGGGTCTGGGTGGGGTTTTTCTGAGGGGGGGAAGGTCAGAGATATTTTTTTTTGGCCTGTGATGCAGCAAAGAAGCCTGAATTTTGCACCTGCATAACGCTAAAGGCAGAGGCTGGATAAAGCTGTAAATTGTTTAACAGCCAATCTGGAGAAGGAGCAGCGCTCAAAAACATAATACCTCTGGAAGGCTGGAGGCAAGATTCATTTAAACAGTTTTCACTGTCATCGATGTCACCAATTTGAAGCTTGTCTTGTTTACCGGATGAAGGTTTCACACTGTGTCAATGTTCTGCCAGGATTCGGCATTAAAATGAGCAGTTAGTACAAGTCAGCCATAAACATGGCAGATCTGTTAGACTGGCAGAAGCCACCGCGAGCTCCCTGGTGCAGCTTTTAAGCACTTGGCATGCTGCTAGCTCAAACTGGAGAGGGGGCTGTGAGCATCATTTGGGCCTGAGTGCAATGCACTTGAAATAATTACTTTAATCAGCAAAAGTTAATTACTTTAAATCATAAATTAATGGCGGAGCATTTGGCAGAGCCTGATGTGTGTGGCGAAGCTGTCAAGCAAAAATCACAGGTGAACCTGCGACCCCGTCTCAATATCACTGGATGAAAGAAAGGAGCTCACCTACTGTGCGTGCCACTTCTGCCACATTAAAAAGAACTCTTTGTAACAGGAGAACAGCCACCTTAAACTGTCACCTATAAAAAAGGGACTATAAACAAGCAGATTGCTGCTAAGCAGGTGCTGCTGGAGGAGTTGGCCCTTGACAATAATAAGATCTTAAAATGGCATCTGCCTTTATTTTATAGCACAATTGGAAAGATGGTTAAAAGTAATAAACCCAGCTGATATGTTTTATGAGTTAGTAGTTAGCAGTGTTTGTGGGGGAGGAATCCAAGATTTGGGGGGGAGATGCCGAAGGCTGGGAGCAGCTTGAAGGCGCGCTAAGGAGAAGGGAGAGGGCGCGGGAGCCGCGCGGGGACCGGGGCTCGGCTGCGGCGCCGCGTCCCCAGCCCCACACTCTTTAGGTTGCATTTCTTATTTCACCTGACAGCCACCGCCAGTTTGAGGCAGCGCCATGGAAGAGCCCAGGAAAGCAATGAAAACCCTTCTGCAAATCCGTCCTTCTCAGCCGCTCCTTAAGGAAGAGCCCATGCTTGGCTTGGCTGAGTTTTATGTTGTTGTTTAGGAAGACAATGTGTGTTTCATCAAAAAAACATTTGGACTATTTACCCATTAAAAAAATAAAAGCTTATAACAAACAATTTTAAAATAAACAACAAGTTTATAACAAACAACTTCCAAAATTTGCTAATGAAAACAGGAAAATAAGGCAAGGCTATGTAACCACCACACTGAGCTCTGAGATCATTGAATCAGTTCCTGAAATTCAAAAGAGGAGAACAGAGAATGTTTGGAGAATATTGAAGTTGGTAAAAATACCTTCAGAATAACTACAAGGTTAAATCACTAATAAAAAAAAAAAATTGGTTTCATTTGGGGGAAAGGGAGAATGTTTGGATTAAGGTCATGAACATATTCATGGCTAAGGCCAGCTGTGTATTTAATACACACATTAAATGTTAATATAAATACATATACATCAAACTTAATTCATTCTCTAAATTAATTGCACAATAAGACCTTTTCAAAGGAGGAAGAAAGCTCTGGGTACCTCGATACTCTGAATTTTTTCAGGATGATCCAGCAATCCAAGTTCTGTACCGTCAGTGCATTAAGGGCACCTTGCAGTCTGCTCAGGGCTGTCTATGACACCTAAGGAGAAAACAAAGGTGAAAAAGTGCTATGGGCTGCGTTCAATTCCATGAAGTATTTCTGCAAAATGCAACGGGATAGAATGGGTTTTTTTTACTGGCACCTAAGAAAACACCTTTATCCCTCATCCAATCTCCTGTCTCATGAAAAGCCACCAAAAGGGAAGAAGGACTTGAGCATAGCTCAGATGTCCCCTACCTCTGCCATGGGCTCTGAGTGCAGTCCTGGTGACCTTGGATTAGAGAATTCCCCCAAGGAAGATCTCAGACCCTCCAGCCATCCCTCCCACGGCTGACCCTCTCCCACTGCTCCCTGGAGGATTCCCAGGGGGTTGGCCTTGGGACAGAGGGTGTGGAGCACTCACCTGAAGCCAGAGAGGGGTACTGCAGATTCCCTGGTTGGACTTCACTGTATTTTAAAATACTGAGGTTTTTTAGCTTTTACTTTGGCTGGGAGTGGCAAATTACTAAATTTGTGTAGGGCTGCTGTTGTTGCTCTTTTGGCGACCCTCAACGATACAAACAATCTGATATCCCAAAACCTGCAACTGTTTTTTTCCCCCAAACAACCTCCTACTGCAATTCTGTCCCTCTCCAGTGTGGAAGAGGAACCATCAGGAACTTCTGTTGCCAACAGCACTGTGGAAAACTGTTGATTTAGGCTGTGCTGAGGTTTGCTCTGCAGCTCAATAATTCACAAGTGTCCAAATGAGCTCTGCATTGACAGCATTATTGGTGCCCCTGCTAATCCTACAAAACACACCAAACTATAGAGCAGCATTTTGATTAAATTCCTCAACTTTCCATGATCCTAGACGCTGTTTTATGCATGACCTTGAACGCACATAACCACAAATTTTCAATTCACAGAGACCTTCTCTTTGCAAAATATGGTAAGTGCATCAGGAGCGGGTGTCTAAGTAACAGCATCCAAAATTTAATCAAAGATTGCCTTGGACAACTGCAGAAAGTCAGGCTCTCCCTCAGCGAGATAACTTGCCAGAATACTCATTGCAGAGGTTGCCAGAGAGGTGACTGAATACAGAGGCTGAAATTACTTCCCTGGGCTTTCCTTTGTTCCACGGAGGTGCTAAAGTTTTTAATATTGCTGTTTATTATAGATGTCCTTAGCGGCTCAGGTCAGCTGTGGTGGATCCCGGGGTTGGGACCTCCAGTGGTGCTGAGAAGAAAACGTCCCCTTAAATGCCCCAAAAAGAGAGTATCAATGATCCCACAACCCCAGAGCAGGGAGGAAACTGCACAGACAGTGCCATGGGGAGCAAGGAGTGCGGGTTTTCCCCGGCAAACTCCGGCCCTGGGGGAGCTTTATGAGGGGGTCACTGCCACCAGTACAAGCACCAGCTTTTCCACATAAAATAAAGAAGGAAATGTAATTGTTTAAACCACTACCATTAAGTGATGGCAGCTCAGGAGAACATCCTGGGTGCCACACTGAGCTCTGCCTCACGGCTCGTCCAGCCAGCACCTCCCCAGAACCAGCAGATCCAGTTTTTCCACCTCCAGGAAGATATGGCCTCCAAACACCGAGTGTAGTCTGAAAGGTGTTAGCAAATCCAAGGGAATTTGGATTTCTTTATGAGCTCCTCAACACATAAAATCACTCATGCTCTGCAAGAAGCTGGTCTGCTCATCTGGCACAGAGCTCCCGCAGGTTCAGTGTGCAAAAGCCGTTTGGAACAATAAGCTGGAACGCAACAGTTTGTATTACAAAACCTCGGATATCTCAAATATTTACATCTGCTGGCCCCAGATCTGCGCTCTGCACCCCTTTTCCCAGGCCTGTCCCTGGCAGGAGCTGAGCACACAGTGGCACTGATGTGCAGGGCCAGGCAGCTGCCAGAGCACGGAGGGACCCGGAGCATCGGAGCGCGCCAATCTTTCAGCCAGCAGGCACCATCAGGAGCAGCAGCCTGGAGGGACAGGGATAGGGAGCAGGGAACTGTGCTCTTTCCCAGTTATTCAGGGATGTTTCATCCACTTCTTTATTAGTATTCCACCCTAAACGGACATTGAAGCAACTGGATGCTAAGAAAGGATGGACTTAACAGAGCATTCATTTTTATTTTAGTATTTTTTTTTGTCCTCAGCACCCAGGCTGTTTCAAATTAAAGAGAATCCGGCTTCAGGAGTCAGTGCTATTTTAATCATTCCAATGTGTCCAGTACAGGAGATGAACTCAAAAGGTGAATATTAAAAGTAGTTGTGGAATTCAGTCATTTCACGAATGAACACATAATAGCCAAAGGCAAAACCGGAAGGCAACTTCACTTCCAATCAGTGTTTTCATTTTATTGAAACCAGATTGGAATTCCTGGAAAGAAGCCTACATATCACATCTTTAATACTAATTTTCATATACTCCAGTAAAACTGTCAGGGTGAATCAGTTGTTGAAGAAAGCTTCCTGTATAATTTACAGATGTACCTCCCTGTAGCCTGCGATTTCGTCCTGAATCAGAAATGTGGTTTTGATCACGCTCACAGATTTCCTCTCACCTGCACAGGTTTGTCTTGGCTCTAATTTGATTATTAAAATGGGATGTTTTATGGCGAAGCTGGTGATAAAAGTGAGCCAGCTGCTGCGTACCAGCCAGGCTTTGCTCACGTGCTGCTGTACATCCCCACATACATCTCGCAGAGGAGCTGCACGGCTGCACACAGACACACAACCCCAAATCCACCTTTTCAGCATGAAACAACACCAGGAAATCGAACCACTCCGTCTACTTGATGCAAACACCTCCCTAAAAACCATCAGAGAATCAATAAGAGGCATTTCCAACGGGAGATAACTCCATCCCTTGGATGGTGGCTGTAAGAGCCTTTCCTCCTAAGCCCCGCCACAAACCCAGTGCTGTGCGTTTGAAGCGGGGGCCAGCGGGGCTGGGTGGCCACCAGCCACCGAGGCCACTCCGTTTTGCACTGATAGCTGCTCTTTTTGTTTCCCCACGAGCTGCCAGGCTGCCAAATCCTCCTGCCAAATCCCTTCCCTGCAAGCTCGCAGAAGAAAGGAGGGCGAGAACACTCGGGAGCGCCCCCGGGCCTTAATTCCCTCAAGTGCTGCTTTATTCCCATGCTGGGAAGGAGGGATGGGGTCAGCAGTGGGATGTGGGGTTGTTGTAGGGCTACTCCAGCTTTAGGAAGTGTCAGCACTTCCATTGAAGATCCATTAATCTGGGGTTTATAACTCATCTCTAAAAATTTGCTCAGGCTGCTGGAACTTGGCAAACAAGGAGTGTGTTGTGGGTTTTTCGTTGTTATCCCCCCTCAGTTGTTAAAAAATCCATGCTTTGGCTGCTTTTTAAGCATCTTTTGACACGTGTATAAAATGTTTATTAGTTTCAGACATCTTTGGGCTTGTAAAACTCAAAATTATCTTCATTATAAAAATATGAAATTTAAGGAAGCCGGAGGGCATCTCCAGAGACCTCGACACAAATCCTGATGAGGCCACACGTATAAATAAGAGTTTCCTTGTCTCAGACCTGTCTCCACCCATGTGCTTCACAAAACCAGGGCTCTGCACTGGCACAGGGAAAATTCCCTTGGGAAAAGTGAGGCAGCACCAGCTGGTCAATCCATGGGCAGGAGGTGGTGGTGCATCCCAACCTGCTCCACAACTGGGAGAAGAGCCCACTGATCCCCTCCCCATATTTCAGCATCACAGCATCCAGCCACAGGTGATAGAAAAATCTGAGCAGAACATTGAAATCTGGTGTCAAGCATTGCAGTCTGCACTTAAACCATCTCATTGTGGGGGAGGGAGGAGGGAAAGTGCAGGAAAATAACTGAGGAACCAGTGGTTAACCAGCCAAATATCACACACAACGTGTTCCCTCAGCCAAACCCTCAGTCTGGCTCTTTGGGGATGAGAACATGTTGTGTTCTTGCACCGGGAGCGGGGCAGTAGTGCCCTGGCATCCAACTCCCAGCACCTCAAAACAGCAGGATGACAAAGAGCCCCTCCCCAAAATAAATCAGGATATGCTCAATCCAGCTTCTCCTTGTGTTTGAATTTCTGACAGCACCATCTATTTCAGTCCTGGATGCTTTAATTGTTGCTTTTTTTCCCCAAATATAGGATGATTTTCCTCTTTTCAATATTAAAAAACACGCTTTAAATATGTAGCAGCACAAGCGGGCTAATGCACGAGCCTCTCACCTCCAGAGACGAGGTTTCAGAGTTTGGTTGGGCTGTCACATCACGGGCCCAGGGCTCCCTGGCACGTCTGGGTGCAGCCATTCCATCACTGGGATGAAGGGATGGGTCCTCACAGGGCAGGGCTGCAGCACAACGCAAGAAACGAGGTTAGGAATTACACAAACTTGGAATATCCAAATTAGGCTCAGTCCTTTCTCCAGACAGCAGCTACATCCAGCAGCATCCACGTATTTAAAGTATAGGGAAGGTGGGTAGAGGAGTTGTTTGCTCGAGACCCTGATGGGATTGGGATTTTAAAAACACATACCGAGGTCTGTTCAGTCAGCAAAGCATGTAAACACACCCTGAGCTTCAAGGCTGTGCCTAAAAAATTTTGATATCTGATATAGTTTAAATATTTATTGTTCATGTTGCAAAATTAACTTCGAAAGGTGATGCTTTTAAGCACGCTGGGGTCCAGAGTGGTGCCTACACCTGGAGTTTGGGGTGCTGTGTGAGAAACTCCCCGAGCACCAAGGGTGCGTCACTGCGCTCCCAGCCAGTAACAATATTCCACACATCCCTCTGGAGCTCTTCCCTGCAGTGTGTGATAAAAGTCCCACTAGGTATCCAGCACTCCCAATGGGATGGGGAAAAAAAAAAAAGGAAGATATTGTTTATTTCTGTTGTGACAGAAGAAAACCAAGAATTTTTCGCGTCCCCGGACAATTATCAGGCTTGTCTCTCATTGCCTGGCTCTGCCTTTTCCCAAACCCACACTTACAGATTGATCCCGAGGGATTGCTTCCTCTAGAGCCTTCCAGACATTCTTCTAGAGTTACTCCTTGGAAAGTCCAACCCAAGCCCTAATTTTCCTGCTCATGCTTCTAATTACAATATCCCCAAATCTAGCCTGCATCAGCCACACACCTCCTTACTCTGCATGACTCCCATCCCTCTGAACAGCTTTTCCTCAGGATTTTCAGACCTGGATAAGTGGAAAATCAGCCTTCCCAGCACCTCTTTTTTCCAGTGTTGCATCAACTTTGAGCAGCTCTCAGTGGATGGATAGAAATCAAAATTAAGGCATTTATAGCACATGAGCAAAAACCCCACCAAAACCAAATCCTTCAAAAGGCACAGACCTGGAAATATGCCTTAAACAAGGAAAAGGGTAAATACTAATTTAACAGTCTGTTACATGCAACTGGAAGTATTTCATTCCCAAATTTCCCATTGCAATAGGTGAGATCTCTCTGTATTTGGTCTCTTTTCATACTTTTCCCTCGGCTCCCACTGCCAATCCCATCACTTCCCATCAGCCCTGGGCGGGTGGATGACCCCTCCCACCTCACAGGACACCTCTTTCCTTTTTGGATTTGCTGAACAGTGTCACAGATCAAAAACTGTCACAACTGCATTTCAAAAGATGAAGATTTTTTTATCTCTCCTCCCTTAAAATTTACGCAAAGCAACATAAAACTTATAAATTTTTTCTGTGTCTGATACTGAGTTACCAGTGACCAGCCCACGATCCCCTGGGGAAGGCAGGGATATCTCCAGCAGCACTCCAAGGGCATTTGGTGAGCATGGCCCTGAACACCTTCTGCAGTAACCAGAATAAATAAGAAACAAGAATATTTCTGTGTAATAATATGGAAAATATAGAAAAACCTCGGAAGTTTAACACAAATCTCTAACCCACATTCACATCAGTGCTTCCTGCAGCATTTTTGTTGCATCAAATCATAAAAAAAGGAACCCAAACCCAGGAGGGACCAAGAAGCACCTTGAGGAACAAGAGTCCCAAGATTCCAGCTAAGCATCAAAGCTCCTAATGGTTAAAAGGATGGATCCTGGGAAGCATTTTTTGTCGTGCCTGGGCATAAAGCAGAGATAAAACTTGGGATCCTAAAGTACAAACTGAGGAGTCCCCTCTCCTGGCAGAGCACCAAACCAGCAGATCTATAACTCCCAGCATCATTTCATCACTGTGGAAACCTGGATTCCACCAGATGAGGCTTCCTGCTGAAATAGTTGTCATTTTCTTGGAGGCTCTGGAAGCAGAACCAAAAGCCTCTTCAGCGTGGATGGGAGGATTGGGGAATAACTCTCAAAAGCAGAAAAGCATGGAAAGCAAACACGAATTTCTTCGTTAAAGCCTTGTTCCAAGTCCAGAGTCAGGTTTTCTCACCTGAATTTTGGAGAAGCAGCAACTCCCATTCCTTCTGCTCTCCTGGGAGACAAAGAGGACTCCGGCCGAGGAGGGGAGGTTGGTGTTGCATTTTTGCCAGGGGCAGGATGTGGCCGGGAACATCCCCCTGCCCCAGCTCAGCTCCAGCCTTGATTCAGGAGGTGATTCCTCACTCCCCAGGGAAGTGGCACCGCAGGACATCAAGTGCCTTCCCCAGGGAGTGATTCAGAGGACTCTTCCCAGTAGGAAGCGATCCATTGGGATGAGGGGATGTGCATGAGCCCGACAGCATCTCCCAGCTGGTCACACTTGCAGGATTCCTTTTTTTTAAGGACTGAGAAGCTTTGGCAGCCAGCAGTGCCCATAAAATCCCCATTACACAGGACAGGGAGACAAGAAGGACACGCTGCCACCTTCACTGTGCCCTTCAGGGTAAATTACAAACCTCAAGAGCTGCTTCTTCAAATTCCAACTGGTTTTTCTCCCTTCATTTTGGTTTCCAACGCCGCAAACAAGCGAGCCTGGGGCTGGCAGCGAGCGTTGTGCCTTTTGGAGCAGGATGAGGAAAGCCTTTGTCCTGGCTCTGGAGGGCAGCCAGAGCAGAGGCCTCTGCATGGAAAGACACGTGCCTGGAGAAGGCAATATTTTGTCATATTTTCCCCATTTTGGTTAGTGTCCAATATCACATCTCAGGTCACCTGGTGCAGACAATTAAAAAGAAAATCCCACAAACACTGGGAATACTTGCAGGAGGCCAGAAAGAAAAATAAGGGGGGGAAAAAAATCCATTTTCCAAAAATAAAACCTCTCTCAAAAAATTATCCAAACAGCCAGCACTCAGCACTGTGAATAAAATTATCAGACTCAATAAATATTTTATGCTGCCATTCTAATTGCCAAAAAAAAAAAGTTAATTTCTGAAGCAAAGTTTCTTTTTTTTTTATCTTTATTTTTAAACCCTTAACATAATGACTGAATGCTTAATATGAACTTGATAAATTTTTAAAAGCTTTCTTTGAAAAAAAAAAAAAAAAAAATTTCAAAGCTGAACTTGAGCAGGAGACCACAGGGAAGTGTCTAATCTTTAGTCGGACGCCTGGCACAGCCCCGCTCCGGCCGGTGCCAGCATTGCATTCTGACAGAACAAGTGTTGCATGAGATGTGAAGGATGACTCCGGTCTGCCGAAAAACCCTGGAGCAGGTGTTCCTCATCCTCATTTGCAATGGAGCATGGCCCCTGGCTCAGTGAGCTGGAGCAAATGCGCTGGCAGGCCCCATCATGTACCTGCGTGCTGAGATGCACTAATGATAATGGATGCAGGCCTATTAACCAGCCCATTTGTAATGGCACACAACGCTGATTGCTCGGGGAGTGAGTCAGCGCCTTTCCGAGGGGAGCGGGGCATGCCGGGAACCCATGATCCTCTGAGCATCCCTTCTGCTCGGCTGGGTCTACAACTCTGTTAGTCTTTATTTAATAATACAAATGAATACACGATGTGCTACATGATTATACACGGAGATAAGGCGCCGTGGGCAGCGCCGGCGCGGTCTCGGGCTGCGGATCGGCGCCGCGTCCGCTCGGCTTTGAGCGGTTCCCTGGCTGGGCTGGGCTTAATCTGAGAAGCACCAACTCCACGGAAAAGTCAAGGGTCCGACAAGCACGCCTAAGCTTGGGGATTTGCAGAAAGCTGCTGCTGATCTTCGAGTGAATTTTTTTGGCGCATCTAGGGAAAAACATTCTGCTCGGCTTCTACCCTTCATTGCCTCGCTTTCCTTGGGAGGGAAAACCCTCCAAGAATAACCTTTAAAAACACACACCGGGGCTTAATCGAGGTTTGTGTTGTTCTTAAATAACTCCTCTGCTCCGTGCTATATAAATGACTCCTGCTGAAAGCCCGTTCCCCGTTCATGGAATAATGAGCGAGCTCAGAATGGACGCTCCCGTAAAACGCGCTCATTAATAAATAGATCACATTACTTGTAGGTACTCGATTCCAGGGCCAGCTTAGTTAAACAGGCCCTGTTGGCCCAGAATGTTGCAATCAGCAGAATACACTGTAATTATTATTGTAAACTCAAGGCCTGGATTTGCTGGGTTCTTGGCAAACCCCAATAAGCTGCTTACGCTGCCGGTGCTGCAGCAGCTCTTTGGATTCCTCTGCAAAATGTGCAAAAGGGCTCTTTTGTTACTTTTTTTTTTTTGCAAAATAGGTGGTTTGGTTGCCAATATGGTCTAGCAGGCAAATCTCTCCAATTATTTTCCTTAATAAAATGGGGTTTTTTGCCCAGCAGACAACATGGGGAAATAAACGAGAAAGCTCAGCTCTTACCTGAAGTTGTAACAACCACTTTGTAGAAGTGCAGCTCCCTGTGCAATGCTTCACAACTGAAGCTGTGTAAGCAGAAAAAAAAAGACAATTTGTGCACATAAATTCCTGCATCTCAAAATTATCTGGCACATTCTGGTGGCTTTACACCACTCCAATAACGCAAACAACTAGAAATAAAGCTTAGAAGTTGATTTAATTAATTAGTTGAGTATCTTTATATCTAAAAGCAATTATATGCCATCAGCCAGATTGGATCCAACATTCCTAATTTTTTTCTACTTTTCCCTTAGCAGTCACAGATTTCAGTTTGAATGACCACTCAGCAACAACAACAAAAAAAAACTAATATAAAAGAGGCATATTACATATCACACATTCACAGTGGTCAGGTAAAGGCCACAAATAAATGTCCACACAGATATAAGCAAGAGAAAATAATATTATGGGAAATTGGGTCTGCTGGCCCAGGAAATATCCCGTCTATAGAGTTCACAAAGAATGTGAGAAGAATGAGGGACTTGGCCATTAAATGCAACATCCCAATATTCCCAATTATCTGTGTAAAACTTCGCTGTTCTGATTTTGCCTGGCTTCTCCAACCTAAACAATTCTGTGAGCTTGGCAACCCAGTCCCCCACCCCCAAGTCCTCACAACCCCCTTTGCTGGCAGCCATCAAAGGGGCTGGAATTTCTCTATATGTATTGTACAGTATATTTCAAAGGAATTTTTCTGCCATGCACAGTATATCAATACTCAGTGTGGGAGTAATTTAACTTCTTAATTTATTGCAGCAGTAACAGCATTTTCAAACTGGTCATAAAATATTCTTGTACTCTTCTAATCTGGGTTTTCAATGTTCTATAATGGGAATTCTATGAATAATATTGGGAAGTGAGAGATATTTTATACGGTATCTCTAAGGGAACAGTGTTATTGCATAAAAGTTAGGTGACATGGGAGAGACTGATAGAGGTGGTGTTTAAAAAAAATTTACCCTTCAGGATTTGTCACATGAATAATAATGATTTAGTGACATTTTTCCTTCCTAAAAATCAAATCTGCTCCAAGATAGGGTAACAAAAATATGTTCTAATTATGGGTGGCTCTGAAGCATAGAGAGCAAACACAGCAAGTATCAGCTATCTAATGGCCATTGCAAACGAGCCAAATATCCTCTCCTGTCCACTTTTGAATGTATTCTGATTATTTTTTCTATCTTGCTATTATTAAGGCCCCAGTGAGATCAAGGTCCTGCTGTAGGACGTGCCTCAAAAACAACAGGCACCTGCTGGAAGGATCTGCACTCACCACCCACTGCAGAGAGGAGAAATGAGAGAGAAGAGGGGGGAGAAGAGAGAGGAGAGAGGAGATCACTCTGCTCCTCTCTCCAACAGGGCTGGGGGTGGATTTTCCCCGACCCTAAAGGAGGGTCTGCAATGATCCAGGCACCGAGTCTCTGAAATCCCAACCCACACTGCCTTTTAGGAAGCAAGATGAAGATGTTTTCTAGCCACAGGATGGACTATTAGAGGTGTCCTTCCAGGGAGGGCCGCGTGGATGCTCAGAGGTCCTGGCACCGTGGTGCTGCAGCAATTCCACCGGTGCTCGGCTTCCCTGGGGGTTGTTTTTTGAATTTCCTTCCAAGGATTTTTGTCCTCTGATGCTCCCTAGAGGTCAGCAACAGCCTGTCTCACACCTTTTTGATTGGCACACAATTTTGTTCTGGCTGCAAAGAGAACTTTGTCCTTGCCCTAAATCAATGTTCAGCCCCGAGCTTTCCCACTTTGCAGAGGCCGGGTGGGCAGTGCTCCAGAGGGCTGGGGGCTGGCATTGCCTCCTCTCCCCGTCCACACCCACTGCCAGGAGCTCCAGCCTGGAGGCAGCACCCTGAGCTCCACAGCCCCACACACCCAGACCCCAGTTTTCCCACAAAAGCTTCGTTTCCTTGCGTTCCTGTGGCAGCAGGTTTCCCGTTATTGTGCTTTCTGTTCTTCAGCACTCCTGGTGAAATTTATTGTTGTAAAGCGCCCTGAGCACACTGGCAGGGAAAGACAATTACCCAGCATTTCCAGTCTCGGAGAAGTGTAATTGTGATATATCTGTGTGCTACCTTCCAACACAGTCCTGTGGGCTGGGGCTCATCTTTCCAATTCCACACGGTTGTCTTGATGCCCCCTGTCCTGTTATCCCTGCAGGTGGGGGCTCTGTCCAGGCTCCTGCACTTCAAAATATCCTTTCCATATTCGGACACGAGTCAGGGACCTGGGGTTGAGGCACAAAGTGCAACAGAACCACTGTCATCAGTATTTCTACTCGTTACAGTGTAATTCGATTCACATCATTTAAAGAAGAGCTTTTCCTGAACCTTTTCTTTGATGTAAAATTAGAGGATTCTGGGTGCTTTTTGGTGGAAATGTTTTCCCAGGAAACACCCGCTCATTGAACCCAAAGCATGAAAAACTCAGCCACACAGGGAACCAGTCCCTGCCCAGTTTTCCTGTGCCATAATTTTTGGACAGTGACCCAAAATGAGCCAAACCCAGTGAGGTCAGGCTGTCAGGGCAGAGTCACCATCCCAGGGCACATCACGCTCAAAGCCACACGTGTTTGGAACCAGGCAGCTGCAGCAGATGGTTCTGGTCAGCCCCTCAGCAGCTCTCCTGGCCTGTACTATACCAGCTCTAAAATCAGGGATGAACGAGCAGCTTCTTCCCAGCTTACCCTGATGGTGGAGGAAGCAATGTTTGGGATCTTAGTGGGGCACGGAGCTCAGGGAACGGGCATTTCCAGGGCAGACAGTGTGGCTTTCTAAGGTCTCAAAACATCAGTGCATGAAATGCTGTCCCAAAATACACCATTTTCCCCTCTTTTGTGTTTGTATTTTCTGCCATTTGGCCATCCATTGGGAACTGAAGCACACAGGGACACAGTTTAGCGATGGAGTTGGCAGTGCTGGGATAAAAGTTGGACTCAGTGATCTGAGAGGGCTTCTCCAACCTAAACAATTCTGTGGCTCTAGAATTAAACACAATTGCACAAGGGTCCCGTGGGATTGGCCATCCTGAGCTGGTCCAAAGGTCCATCTCAGATCCCAGAGACCACACCCAGGGAGGTTTGGACGAGTTGGAGCAGGGAGCAAGTCTCCTACAGCTGCGCTCCCTGTTCCCGGAGACCGGAGTACCAAACTGTCCTGCCTGATAACTTTTGGTCCAGCTTTTAGTCCCAACATTTTCTCGTGCCGTGTCCCCACGCAGGAGCCACCCTTGACCCTCCTTATAGCCTCCTTCTATACCTGCAGGTGGATATATCCTATATATCCTTTTTAAACCATTTTCCCTAACATTTCTCCATATAATTCATCTTTTTCCCGCTTCGATGCTGCTGCTGAGCCCTGACTGCACACGAGTGCCTGTAAACAAATGCCCAAGACCAGGTTAGACTTTCCCATAGCTGATCCCTCCATTCCCTCCAATCATTAATTATTTTACACAAGAAATGCCAAGCAGCTGGAAGCTCGGGAAGAATCGGTTATGAGCTGACTTGAGAAGGATACGGGATGGATGCAAAGGGCAGGTGGCAGAAATCCCACATATTTTCACCATCACAGAGCTTCACATCAATCCAGTATTTTTTTCCAAGACCCAAAGCACGCCTGCTGCTTGGTCTGAGACATGAAGGATCTCGTGTCTGCTTTTATGTGTGTTAGCCCTGCTGAATTCTCCTGGCTGTGAGCACAGCTGGGCTTTAGTTCCCTCTAAAGCTGACCAAAGGCAGCGGGATTTCCAGCATCACATCCATGGCTTTGCTCATGTGCACACCCAGACCCGTACACGCACACATATGGAAATTTTTCCCCACAAAAAAAAAAAAGTTTCCAGGTAAAAAAGAAGCCTCTGAGGTTACCAACAGTGCAGGTTAATTGACATTTTTTCAGTGTCACTGCTTGTGCCTTCTGGTATAGATAAGGCTGAGAGGAATAATGATTTCCCTGCTTGGCTACCCATTTCCAGAGCTGATGGTCAGTGGCAAAACATCTGGAGCTCAATGAGAGCTCCCTTGAAAAATTAAGAAAACTCCGGATTTCTGAGAGTTTCAGCAATATGTTTCAAACAACATTTCAAGCTCAAATAAATTACTTTTTTTGACAAAATGAAACAAAACAAAACAAAAACACTGTTGCAAGACAAAAACATTTTCCTGGACTATGTCCAAGCTTTGCATTTGCCAAAATTTGAAGTTATGCTCGAGGGAGAGCAGAGTACCTTTGGCACATCTGCTGAAACGAGGAGAACTGTGTCTCTGGCTATGGTGAAGGAGGAGGAATGTAGCAACTTAAGCCTGCTTTTTGGGGTCAGGAAGCACAGAAGAAGTGATGAAAAACAGCCCAAAGCAAAAGGAGAGCGATTTTGTTTCTCTTCCATGAGGCCGCCTCAGCGGCTCAAGGGAGGGAGGGGGGGAAGGAAAAGAGGGGAAAGCTGGGGAAAAAAAAAAGAGAATGAACAAAAACTGAGGGTGGCTTGGCTGGTGCGTTTGGGGCTTGTTTTTTTTTCTCCCTTTCCCATCTGCAATGGCTTTTGTAGAGATATCAAAATCAAGAAGAGAGAAATGGGATCAAAGAGCCTGAGCAGATTTGCTGGTAGCAGAAAATACCGCTGGCACCTCTCCTTAGGTAGACCGAGGACCACACGATTCCCCGCTATTGTTAAAGCAGGATTTTCCTTGAAGTCCGGCTAATCCATTAAGGGAGCAGCCTAGCAGGGGCAATGGGCCAAGACCCAGTGCTCTGAGAGCTCTGCAGCAGCTCTGCAAAAGCAACTCGAGCAAAGGCGGCGGTGCTGCCGCCAGGGTTGGTGTCTTATCCCGCCGCACAAGACAAAGGATTAACGCGCTTATCTGGGAGCAGCAAGTGAGCCCCGCGCCGGCGCCGAGGCACAGGCACTTATAGGCATCGCTTAGTGGGCAGCAAGGAGGAAAAAAAGGAGGGGAAAAAAAGTAGAAATCAATCAGTAGAAACCCTGGGGAGCTTGGGAGAGGGAGATTTTGAGGCTCTCCGGCTTGGCGCGGCGTGGAGGGCCGGGGCACGGCGAGGGTGGTGAGGGGAGCTGGGTACAGGAGAGCCAGCGGGGCCCCTGGTTCATGAACCTGTCGCTCTAAAAGCCTGTTTGTGCTTAGCCAGTCTGCTGGAAGCACATCTGCTAATATCCACTAAAGAGAAAAATGGTGTAGGGAATAGGTGGGTGTCTTCTCCGCCTTGCCTGGGAAGCCAAGGACCAAGGGCACGATATCCTGCTCGGGGGAGGAAACAAGGTGAGCAAGTCCTGAGAGTACTGGGAGAAGCCGACAGGAAACCACAAGTGTTTTCTGTTCTCAGCATGGGTATAGAGAGAGGGGAAAAACACCCCCAGTCCTGCTCAGAATCATTATTTGTGCCCCTTCCAAGGGGTGCCACAAACTTGGGCCTCAGTGGCAGGGTGGGAACGCTCTGGCACTTTCATGCCTCGCCTCGTAGTCCTGACACCAGCACCTGGCACTGGACAAGATGTATTTTGACAGCCTGCCAAAAGCCCTTTTCAGGGAGAGTGTAATGGCAAAAGCACAGAAGGGAGAGCATTTGCACCCGTTTTCCAGATGCTCCGAGCCAGTTGAAAAAGCCAAGCAAGAGCAGCTCCTGCAGACACCCAGGCGGAGCTGCAAGGACAAAATACATCCTGTCCTGCTCCAGAAACACCCAGGGCAGCTGCTGCCACAGCTCCCGGATAAAATGTTTCTGACAAGTGAATAATTTCATGTTATATTGACCTCAGGACTTAAATGATAACCAAAAAACCCTAAAAGGTTCAAATGAACAGCATGAAGCCTGAAGTAGTGAAGCAAAATTTGTGGGGCAAAAATAGTGTCCATACTCTGAGATCACAAAGTTTGTTTGTTATTATGGGTGGTTTTAAAGAAACTTCCTGACAAGGATTTGGGGTGGGCAGCAGCCATGACCAGAGGGCAAGGGAACAAGCAACACTCATCTCTTTCTCTGCTCGCCTTGATAAATTCACTTAGGAAAGTGAGAATTGTCAGGAAGTAAAGGAGAATCCCCCAAGTAACAAAAGGAAGAAGTGAAGGGTTTGTCTTGTTTCACTAGAAATAGCATTTGAAAGCTGTGCCAACCAGGAGAGCACCAGAGGTTTGGCGTAAAATTGGACCCAGGTTGAATAAAGAATAAATAATTTGGAATCACACAGACGTAAAACCACCCCCACCTGAAGAGCTCAGGACCTGAAGTGTAAACAAAACTATAGAACAATTTCTCACAGTATCTTCAGCCTGTTGCTCCTGAAGCAGAGCCCTCCCTTGCACAGGACATCACACCAGAAACACATTCTTGCACTATTCCAAGCTCTGGATTAGCCCAACCCCGATAAGTACAGCAAAATCAGGAAACAAAAAAAGTGTTTTCAGGAAATAAAAAAAAGGTTTTTCAGGAAAGA
>VXBT01009656.1:828021-829963 GCA_013400235.1 Oriolus oriolus
TCAGGAGAGGGAGCCCTAACTTGGGGTCTCCAGGCACTCCTAAATAATAACTGCTACTTCCTACCTGTTTTAATGTGAAGAAAACCTTGAAAACGTGACCCAGTGTGGTGATTTTTTATAAGAGCATCTTGTGACAGGACAAGAGGGAGTAGCTTCAGACTGAGAGTAGGTTTAGAAGGGATATTAGGAAAAAAATCCTTCCCTGAGAGGGTGGGCAGGCCCTGGCACAGGGTGCCCAGAGCAGCTGGGGCTGCCCCTGGATCCCTGGCAGTGCCCAAGGCCAGGCTGGACATTGGGAGGTGTCCCTGCCATGGCAGGGGTGGCACTGGGTAGGATTTAAGGTCCTTTCCAGCCCAAACCAGTCCATGGTTTCTGTCTGCCTGTGCTTGCCTAAAATGCCACAGGGTGACAGAATGGGTGCTGACTGAGGGATCACACTTCAAATTTCTGAGTGGCACCTTCTCCTCTGCTCATCAAAGCACAGAAGAGAAGGAGGAGATCCCATCTTGCAGAAACCTAAAGCTGAATTTCCCAGAGCACAGAAATGGAGCAAACCACCCAGGCAAGAGGTGGAAGGTGCAACCTTGGGAGGTCAGGTCTTAAAGCACAGGATGCTCCCACAGTCACAGAGAGCAGTGCTGAGATAAAACACCAGCAATATCTCCTTCTCTATAGATATTCAAAGCCACCTGGACACCATCCTGAGTGAGGTGCTCCGGGATGTCCCTGCTGGAGCCTCCAATGGTCCCTTCCAACCTGAGCCATTCCTGATTAATTCAGCGAAAATATTTCCCTAAATTATGAATATACAAACACCAGGCATTCACCTCCTCGGGGATTCACACTTCCATACAAGAAGGTGACTGCACCCACAACTTCTGATGTATATTTTTTTTCCATCATTCCCACAAAGCTCAGGACAGCTGCACATTCCAGGTTTACCTCCGGCTGCTGCAGGACACTTGCTGTTCTGTGACTCTCTCCAGCCCAGCTGAGCCCTCTTTCACTTGGATAATTAATTTGAAATTAAATATTAAATATTAATAAATATAGCTCAGGTAATAAATTGCATATACTAATTTAATTAAAAATAGATTATAGCATATTTTACAAATGGGACATTTTTGTAAGGAAATATAATGGACTTGTTATGTTTCTACTTTATCCTAAGAAGGAGCAAGCTCCTTGTGCATTTAGTCCTTATTGTGTCTCATTAAATTTTTAAAAACAGCTATTTTAATAGTCAAGTGTTTGACAGACTGCTAGAAAAACCTGACACTTAAGTTTCAATTTTACAAAATGCATTTTTAATGAAGATTTTTGCATCCTACTTTATTATCTATAATCATCTTCAAGGGGAAAAAAAAAAAGAGATAAAAACTCAATTATAACAAAACTTCCATACCTGGCCAAAGAATTTAGTTAAAATTCTAATTGAAATGAGTGGTCTAAATAAAATGAGTGGTTCATTTGAAACATCCCAGACAGGATCTGGGCTCTGCTGTGCCAGGCACTGAGTCTGATCAGCAAAAACCACAACTTGTCCTCAAAGTTGTGAGACTTCAGTGAGACCTTCCCACAATGGGGCTGATGGGTTCTGATCCTTAAAAAAGGTTTGAGACGAGGATGCAAACTTCACAGCAGGATTGAGAGTTGTGGGATGTCCCTCTCTGGAGACATTCCCAGCCCACCTGGACACATTCCTGCATCATCTGCTCCAGGTGACCCTGACTCGATCACCACAGGTCCCTTCCAGCTCGCACAATTCCGTGAGGGTCATGGAGAACACGACCTGAACCGTGCTGTCCTCACCAGTGATGCCACGATGATTTTTTGCTTTTCTTTTATCCCCTTTTTATACACTCTCTTATGTAGCTTTTCTGTATTCTCAGTGCTTTTAGCCCACACAGTTATAATTCTTTAAGTTTGATCCCTTCCCTCA
>VXBT01009656.1:830119-938977 GCA_013400235.1 Oriolus oriolus
CGGGGGGCATTTCGGGGTGCATTTCGATGTGCATTTCGGCGCCCCTGAGGGTCCTTCAATAAACACCGAGGTAAAACCCTTTTCCCTCTTAACTGTGCTCAGCTCTCTTAATTTTAAGACCAGGAAAAGGCGTCACCAGGAGCCGTGTTTGGGACACAATGGGTCCAAAAAGATGATCTCAACAACATCCGCTTCGCACAGAGCCCTGTGGCAGAGCGATGCCACCTTCTCTGTGCCCGCACCAGCGAGTTCCTCCTTCCTGAGAGGGGACGGGCACTGGAAAAAAAAGCACAGGAGCACGGAGAGCGCTTTGGAGACAGGTTTAACTCAAGAAGCCAGGTTCCCCAGGAGGAAAGGTGGCCATTCCTGCCGGCAGCAGCGATTCCCAGGCCCCCGGGAGCAGCACAGCCCACGGCACCGGGAGCGCCCGCAGCTGGGACTAAGCGGACACGAGTGACAAAAAGCAAAGCAGCACAATGGCTCGACAATCACGGCTGCAGAAAACGAGGGTAATTTATCCAGAGAGGGGTGGAACCGGCCTTGTACCGGGAAAAGCAATTAGAGTGGTGTGCGGAGGGAGGCGGGGGCCGCTTTGTGCTCCAGCCCTCCCGTCACTCGCCAGCCCGGCCTATATACTGCTCCTGGCAGGGCTGGCCCGAGCGGGAAGGGATGTGCTGACAGTGCTGCCCTGCTCCAAGTTGAGGCATTCAGTTTCCCTTCTTCAATTTCTCGGGCTGGCGCTGCTACTGAACTCTTTCCGGGAAGCGTGGCTGTGATCAGCAGCTTCTGGGTTGTTAAAAATGACAACGGACAGAAAAGTGGGGGCTCTCCCCTCAATACAAGAACATTTACTGACTGAATTCCCTCTGGAAAAAACCGAGCTCACTGCCTTCCTTAAGAGCACAACAACTACGTGCTTTTCTTTTATTCTTCCCTCTCATAAGGAAATGTCTCCACGTAGGCAAAAGTCTCTTTTTCCCCCCAAGTTTATCCAACTGAATGGAGCTGAATCAGGCTACGAGCAGCAGAGGGAAGCTGTGCAGAACTGCAGAGACAACAATTTGGAGGGAAAGGGTTTGCACACCACCACCAAGGGACAAGCAATTGATTCGCTAACAAGTTAAATGGATTTTATGTACCAATTTTCCATGTGCTAAATACCTGGCAACCCACAAGGACACTTCTCCTCCTTGAGAGGGGGGGAGAGTCACACCCTCAAGGAAGGCACAAACACACCTACAAATATTTCATAACGTTTTAATGTGAAATACATGTTGTTCCAAGTTAACCACAGGCCACTAATGTCAGCAGAGAACCTGTTGCCCTTCTTGGCGGTCTCTCTGATGGCCTGGCCCCGTCCCCTTGTTCCTTCTTTCCCTCCTCTCATCCCTCTCTCCTCCATTACCTGTGCCCTGCAGCACTGAGGTCTGTGCTCCTGGCACATGGTGTTTGAACTTTAGAGATCGAAAGAAGCTCAGAGATTTCTGCTTAAATTGAAAGTTCAGTAAAGATTTCACCTCATGCCAGCGACAAAAGCCTCACCTCACTACTCTGTATCCAAATAATCCCAATAAAATTCCAAGCTTTATGAAGACTTTTTTCCAGCATCTCCTCTTCCAGTTTGAAACCTGGAAAGTTTTCCCACCACCTGCACTTGCTCTAGGTTCAGGTTGCCAGCACTGAGGATTCCCTCTCTGCAAGCTCCTCAGCAGGAACCGAGTCAGCACATGGCTGAAGTGTTTTACAGCCCATCTGCACGTAGAGATGGGGGTGTTCACAGAGCAAATCCCACAAAAGGAGGGAGGGATTTATGACAGTGTCCTACAGCCACTGGAAAGGTTACGGATTGCATCTCATCCCAGGTTTTCACTCTGAGGGGTTTCTAAGGCAAGCAGCTGTGCCCAGAGCACCAAACACACCACTGTAAGGCACAAAAGAAAATAAGGTTACTGATAAATTCCCACTGATTTAATTACAATTAATTGTATAATTATCCTAATCCAGGCTGTGGTGGAAACATTCTGCTCCCACGTACAACCCACAGAAAGAAGGGAATGGGAAAGGAAAGCACCTCTGTCCTGACCTCTGTCTCTCCCTCCTCAGAAGACACTTCTGTGAAGGAGCACCACCAGGTCTCTTCTCCCCCATCCCAGGCACTACGTTTACACCCTTACTGTCAACTTCCATTATTATTACTATTATTATTATCATTATTTAGTCTTACCAGCAGACTTTTCTGATTGTACTGACAGCACGTTTGTCCTTGCTTAGAATTTCCAAATGAAACCAGAGGCAGAAATGCCCCTGTCGAACAGAGTGCAGGAAACCAAGGAGAGAAAAGCCCCCAAACCTGTTCACACCACCTTCCTTTTCCTAAGAATCACCATTTCCCAGAGAGCCCTTCATGCCTGCCAACATTTGCACCTTGTAACCAAACCCCTCAAAAACCGATTCACCGCTCTCTGTGTTTGATTTCTACCTCTAACCATGCGTTTTGCTCCAGCCCTGGTCACATGCCAGCACCCATCTGTGTAAATACACAATTTTTCTAGCTGAATTGCACATCCACAGCCACGACTCAGCCATAGAAAGATCATGTAAATAATGGAAGCTGACAGCATAAGTAATTTTTTTCATGTATCAGACGCCATGGTTGACTGCTGAACTGTGAGATCTGCTGTTTTTAGACTGTGCTAAGTTCTCCCCTTTCACCCCTGAAGACGCGAGACTAAAGGCTGGATCTTGAATCACAGGCTTCAGATGTTTTTCTTATCACACAGCTCAGTCAACACTTGTTCACATCCCGCGACCTTTTCCTGCAGCAAGCTGCATCTTTCTCCTGCCTTTCAAGGCCACTTATCCAAGCGGTCACTGGTGGAGCTGGGGACGCAGGGAGTGACCGCCACGAGCCACGTGGCTCTTCCGTGTCCTAACGGAGGGGGTGGTTGGAAGTCACTAAGCCCTGAAAGAACGAGCGAAAGTGCCGTGGAGCTTTTAGCACTTCTGCTTCCTGACATTCCCATTAAGTGAAGAAATCCATCTTGCAAATAGGAGAAATTAAAGACGGCGAGGCCAAACGCAGGGAGGAGCACGAGGCTTTAAAAAAATAAAAGTGGCAGGTCTCTCTAACACAATGGCCTGTGTAATTGGTTCTTTTGAAGTTTCTAATCACTTTTGGAAAGATCAAGTGGAAGTGACAAGTGAGGCTATCGGAACAGTGACTCCATACAATGGTGGCACATGGGACTCGAACCAGTTTGTGTGGTAATTGTTAATTGTTTGGGGGCTTCCTCTAAGCACAAAACATATCTGAAGAGTTGTTATTAGGGGAAAAAAAAAATTAAAAAAAAATCCTGCCCGCATAAATTATGTGGTCAGTGTTTCAGATCTCATACAAATCATTTGCCTGTGAAAATGTTATCAAAATATGAGCTATCCCTTTCAAATATATTTTAAACAATGTTAATGTATTTTCACATGTCATCAGTTGACAGCTCCACCATCGTCACTCGTCAGCCACCAGGGAAATTTGCATGCATTTGAATTCACCCTGCCAAGCACAGGCAGCCCAGACTGACAGCCCATTTAACTGGGTGATAAGTTAATCTGTACAACATTTGATAGATTTCTGTCTTTTACCTAAGCCAGAGTTGGTGAAAATGATTCAGCGACGGGATTTGCAAACGGGTCGTGTCTCTGTTCGGTCTCAGTGGGAGGTGTTGTATTTCTTCATGGGTAATGCTGACCTCCACCCAAGCTGGCCACATCAACCTGAGCTCAATAACACCCCAGACCCACCAGGAATCACTGCTTCCAGGCCTTTCCTTCCACAAATCCAACTCTTCTGCTAAAACCCAAGTTAATGATTGTCGTCCTGATTTTTATAGTTCTTCGATGTTTTTAATGCTGTAGATAGAGTTCTCACGCACTTTTTGTAAACATAGCCATGTTTTGCTAACTGTGCTTTTTGTTTTCATTCTTTCTCCTAAGGCGGAGACGTTTGATGGACTTTTCTTTTGACCAATGTGGTTGAGGGGTGGTAACCTCACCCTCCAATCCACGGTGGTTTCTAAGAATCTATAAATAAACGAGTGCAGATCCTTTCTGGGCCCTCGCGGCATCTGGATCTTGACAGGCGAGTCTGCGTTGTTCTTTTCGTGTCCAAGTGCGACAAATGATGAACTCTGAGGTGGTTTTACAAGGATGGCCAATGATCTGGATCCACCACCTGCCTGCTCCTGAGGGTTCCCTGTTCCCTCCAGCAGCATGGCACAGCCAAGGGTTGGATTAAACCCTGGGTCGGGTTCACCCTGTCCCAAGGCTCAACACAACACGAGGTGGTCACTGCACACCACAGCATCTAAATTCCAACAGAAAACAGCATCTACCAAAGCTCACCCACAGCCCCCCAAAACCACACATCCCTCCGATGCTCCCAGTCATCGTTAAACCAGACACCACCAGGTTTTAGACACACCCCTTGCATTGCCAGCTTTTCATTAAAAAATCCCCCACGTCCAACAACACCTTCTGCTCCCTCACAGAAACTCTGATTACAGCAAAATCGGTGATTTTCATTCACAAGGCCACCCAAACGGGGGGCTCCAGGCTTCTGCTGGGGTTGTGTGTTTAACCACAACAAAACGCAGAGGGCATTTTGATGTTTGGAAATGCCCAGAAGGAGATTTCTATTTATTTTCTCTTCCACAGTACACTACCAAAGCCAGGAGCCTCAGTAGTCAGCAAGCCATTATTTATTTATTCAAAACATCTTTCATTTCCTGAGATGCAGCGTGTTATTTGCAGGGCACACACTGTGTTGTTGCATGAAGTAAATTTCAACGGGCAGATTAAACTCGGGATACTTCACCCATAATGATGTGTCCTGATAATGGCCATTTTCAAAGAGTTGCTACAATGTAAGTAAATATCTCACTGGTTTCAGGAGGAAATGCTCTGAAAAGGGCAGGCAGGGCGGTGGAGCAGCTGCCATAGGCAGGCAAGTTGGATGAATTAAATTTAATGGATAGACCCTTTACTCCAAAGCTGATGGAGAGCTAGAGAAAGCTTTGGAAACACAGGAGATAAATCTGTGCTGAGCCCTTTGTTCAGATGCAATTTCAAATAAAAGTAGCCTGTTTGCAGCTTTTGGAAAGGAGAGTCTCCTCATCAAGGCACAGGCACAGGCTTAAAACATTAATTAAATAAAACTCAAGTTTACATAAACCTTGAAAGCAGATGCCAAGAAACTGAATATATTGAACCTAAAGGCAGGAGAAGGTGGGAATACCAGTGGGCAAATTCCAGTGGGGAAATGTGGGTCAGGATCCTACTCCTCAAAGTGCATCACTCATAATGCCCCCTATCAAAAGTATAGAGTTTTAGAGACAATGGGATTTTAGGCAGTTTTTATGTATAGAAGCCCTTAGTGTGAGCAACCAAACCTTATCCCCTCCCCAGTACTGTCATGAGTCCTTCCTGATCTTCATAAGCAATATGAAGGCTGATAAAACACCTCTTAAAACTCTAATAAGTGCCTGAAAAATTAGCAAATTCACCAGTTTATCCAAGACAAATACATTGTGGGCACTGAACTGTCACAACCCTCCTCAAAAATCTCACTTCCATCTGCTTTTTGTGATGCACATCTGTAGCTGCTTGCTGGGCAGAAAGCAGGCATGAGAAGGGCATGGGAATAACCTGTGAATTCACAGAGCACAACAGCAAAAGAGGTATTTAGCACCAAAGTGGTGGTAATTATGACAAATTTAGGAAATCCTCTGTGTTCAGAGCCCCCTCAAAATCACCCCCAGCAAGGCTGGGCAGGGACAGGGCTGGAGGGGTGGGAAGTCCTTAACTGTAAACCAGGAGAGACAAATGTCTTAAAGAAAATAACTCCTCTGTACTGAACTTTTAGAAGCACATGGCAGGAAAAAGAAACCTACGTCTGAATAATAATAATAATAATAATAATAATAATAATAATAATAATAATAATAATAATAATAATAATAATAATAATAATAATAATAACAATAATAATAATAATAATAATAATAATCCTCTAGGAGCAATAAGGAGGTCCTGGGCTGCTCTGAACTCCACGCACTGAAGCCTTTGCAGCAAACTCAGAAAAGTGCGTGGGTCCCACAAGAAGCCACTGGTGCCACTGGTCTAAAACACCAAGACACTGCAAATCTGAGCCCTCTAGACTGCAAAAGTGACGCTGGACAGCCCAATTCACACGCCTAAGCCTCAATTTCTCCCCAAAACAGAGAGGGGAATCCTGCTTTGAACTCTGAAGGTTCAAACAGATCTGCAAGACCTCGTACAAAGGGGCCCAGCTGCTGCTTTAGTAAAAATAATTTAACACGGGATAAATAGCCGTGATATCAGGGGTGTGAAAAGCCAAGAGGAGAGTTAATAGGACGAGAGGAGGTGGTGTGATGGGTAATGAGGTGCCTACAGGGGAGGGAATGGGAGCAGGGCCAGGGACAAAGGGTTTGTGCCCCGAGCAGCGCCGGGGAGGGAGGCAGAGGGTCCAGCCCAGCTCGGGGAGGTGCTGCCCTGATGCTGAGCTGCTTTTCAGGGCTGGGACTCACTGGGATGCTTCACTACCGCGTCTTTGTCCCGGGAAAGCTCTTGGCACGGGCTGCACATGGCATGGGCAGCACAAGCAGCAGCAGGACCCCCGTCCCTCCCACGGCCACCCCAAACAATGGAGTCAGCTGAGGACAAAGCAGGGAGCCCTCGGAGCAGCTCCTGCCTTTCATCCCTCACAGCACACAGCGAAAAATGGAAACCCAAGCCCTCAAAAAACCCACAGAACCTTTGATTCAATGGGAGGTTTCCCTACTGTCAACTGCAAATCAAGAATTAGGATTTTTACTAAAACTGGTAGATTTCTTGAGCTTATTTTAGCTTATTGCACCCCTTACTTCTTTAAGATAATGATCGATTTATCAGCTTTTTGCTCCCGCAGTGCACTGGAGACTGCATGAGCATGATCCATGTTTTCTGCACCCAGTATTCCATCTTGAGGCACAAATTTGTCTCTTCTGCAGCCAAAATTGCAACATTAAAGACTATAATTGTAATCTCCTGGCCACAAGACCAGATTTTCCCCTTCTGCCTTGACCAGGGGTCAACGCTGATGTGCAACACTTCATCCAAAGTGTTTGGCAGCAACTACTGCGGGCAAAAAAAATATTCCACTCTGCAGGATTTTCAGCCAGGACAGGAAAAAAAAAAAAAGGAAAGGAAAAAAAAAATATGCCAATTTATGTAAAAAAATATGAATGCTGATTTTAGATAATTAAGACTTCAGTCCTCTCAGTTCTTTGAAAGAAAGCAAAACAGTTTCCAGATATTTTCTTCTTCCTTCAAGCCAATTAAAAGCATCCACGATGCAAATCTAACACGTGTGCATACATAGTGGGTATTTAGGACACCTTTCAAATCCATATCTTGAAATTCAAAGAGAAAAGAGACGGACAGAGAGAGAATCATGAAGCCTCTCTTTCCCACCAAACAAAACTCTGTGAACCAAGCAGCTTTCCCGAGAGCCGGGGAATGTGTGCCGTGTGTTTCCCCACGGATACCAGGGGCCGGCTCCCCCTGCGCGGTAACCACGGGCAAGCACTCGGGCCCCTCTCCCATATGGCACAGCAGCCCCAGCCAGCTCAGGTAGCAGAAGGCACTCCAAGAATCCAGCCTGACTTTCCAGCACATGAAGCATGGAAGGGTCGAGCCGTGCCTCATCTGTGTCCCTACAAAACCAGAAGCACTGGCATCTGCAATCCAGAGCATCATTTGGCACAGTGGAAAATTTTAAAGTAATTTTCAGGTTTTTTGTGTTGGTTTTTTTTTTTCCCCATCTTCCCCCTGCCGGTGCCACATGGTGATTTTTGTCCTTTGGAGAGCCAAAGGCAAATACAGGCATGCTCAACCTCCATTGTCAGAGGGAGAGGTTTCCTAGCAACAATGCCAGTATGAATGGAGCCCAAGTTTCCTTCCCAATCCCTTATGTGACGTTAGAGCAATTTGTAACACACAGGGAAGGGGGAAAGAAGGATCTGAGAACCCTGGCCATGCAGCGTCACCCAAATCAGCAAAGCAGACTGTCAAGTTTTGCTGGCACCACAACTGCCAAGTGCTTTTAAGTGTAAGGTACAGCTGGAAGGAAATCCTGGAGCCTGTTCCCATCCTCTGTCCCAGCCCTGCTCGCTCCCCCGAGCCCCAGGAGCAGGGACAGGACGCTGTCCACAGCAAGGAGAGCAGCCACCACCTCTGCTGCTGTGCTCTGCTTCTCAAATCACCATAAAAACCTCTGCTTTGACCAGATTAAGCTTTGGGCAAACACCACTCGTCCAAACCTGGCAGGATATCTGGAGTGTGTTGGCAACAGGCAGTGAAATGTGCGCTCAGCAACCCCCAACTGCAACCCTGCCATTCCCTATCCAGCCCTCATGTGCCAAATGGGAAGTGTTGGGAACAAGGGAAAGTGACATTGGAGCAGAGGAGCTTGGAGGAGAACACAGAGGAAGAGCAGCACTGACTCCTGGGGGCTCCCAGCAGCTGCTGCTCCATGGGGATGGCTGCGCCTCACTCCCCTCCGGCACAGACCCACCCACACTGCACAGCACCACAGCAATCACTGCTTTCCGTCCTGGATGCCATCAAACATCCCTTCTCCTTATCATTCCTTTTTATTATTTTTTTTCACCCCTCACCCAGTCAGACTCCCCAGTCAGACAAAGCAGGTCCTTTCCAGGAAAGGAGAGGACAGACATCAGAGAATCGAGGAGCCATAGAATGGTTTGGTTTGGAAAGGACAGTAAAGCCCATGCAGTGCCACCCCTGCCATGTGAGGGACACCTTCCACTATCCCAAGTCACTCCAAGCCCCGTCCAACCTGGCCTTGGACACTTCCAGGGATGAGCCACAGGTGTCCCAACTGCCCCCCAGCCTCTGTTTTTAATTAGTGGTGTATGATAGGTTCCTAAATTAATCCTCTCTTCTGACAAACCAGGAGCCAAAGCGCCTCGCTGAGCCACCAGTTTGAAATGCCCAAAGTCGCAGGGTTTGAGTGCTGCACGTTATATCTGACAAGGGAACAACGACCCCTCTTATCCAGAGTAGGCCCAAGTCTCCCATATCCCAGATCCGATTGTGTGATGCCAGCTATAACTCAGGGAGGGAACACCCTGCATTTGTCACATCTACAAACAGCTTTTGGAGGCTGTAGCTCGTTGTGAGCTCCAGAGCTCCGGGATTTTTATTTGCAGGGCACCGTGCAAGACATCTGTTCAGCCTGGCTTTTTAACTGAAAGGGAATTTATCCTTGGCAAATCAGTTTTGGGAGTCAGGAACTGGTTTCATGGCAGTCCGAGGGTTTGGCCAACACTATCATTTAGTTTGATTTTTGTCCCTTCTCGCAAGCACTCTGCCACAAAGAGGCCACGCTCAATCATCCGAGATGTGCGGCTAGAAGTGATTAAATAAAATTAAAGCACTTATCTGAGCAGTGGTGATGCTTCTGACAGATGAGGTTTGAAATGGTTTCTACGAGTTTAACAGGGAGTAAGAAATCATCAGCAATATTGCTGGGCTGAGACCTGGCCAGATGCCTCCTGAGCTTGGCAGGGTGGGTTATGGGGACACCACCCTGCACTGCACATCACTGGGACGAGGCAGGCCAGGCCAGCTGGGCCCAGCACAGCAAGAGGCCACACTCAAACTGCTGCTAAACCACATGGAAATCTTCAAAAAGCCTCAGAAATAAATCTGGAGGATTCACATTTTGGTTTTGCCACGTAAGAGCACGGCCGTGCTCTTCTTTGGGCTTATTTTTTTGCACATACCTGTGGGGAAAGGGACAACAGCCCTGCCAAGGGAGGCACCACTGGACACCAAGTTTTCCTCACTGTGGCAAATACCAAACCCAGCCAGACGTGAGCCAACATCCCATGGCAGAACATGGCACAAGAACTCAAATAAAGGCAATCTTCCTGCATCAAGGCATGGCTATCCTTTTTCCACTTGAAGAAAAAAACGTCATCTAAAAGCATGCAAGAAATCTAAATGTTTACTTTAAGAAAACATTTCCATCCATTACTAGGCGAGACATTGCAAACGAGTCTGAGTAAGTGAATTTTAGCTGGACTTGGGAGCTGTGCAGGGTAATGACTGTGCTGACCAGCTTCAAAACCAAATTAAGACTACTGATTATTTATTATAAAATGCCTGCACAGAGGGAGAGACCTAATTGTGTGATGAAGATCCCAACCCCTGTGGGTATCACAGCACACCGTACCTGTAAGAGTCAGGGCTCATTAGCCTAATCACAAAGAATAATACCAGGAGCAGAGCTCTGCAAAGCCACTGATTGTTACATCCTACGACTTTCACAGAAACACCCTTTTTCCCCCCCAGTTTGGTGGGGTTCTTTATCTTCTATCCCTGTCTGGCAACTGAGAGCCTTCCCCCAAACCCTCGCTGCAGACAGCAGCAACCCCAGGCTCTGCAGGGCCACCAACACTCAGCATCTCCTGCAGTCCCTGATTAATCATCTCCATCCTCTCCCCTCGTGTGGAGCCACGCAGCCAGAGCAGGGCAGGGTGGTCAGCAGATGTGTGGGTGGTGGGCTTGGAGAGGGAGCTTTTCCTTTGCATTAATCTTGTGCATGTAGGCACAGGGGCAGCAGGGATTGTTTTCAGCCTCTAATATGTGTCACTGCTGAGAAGCTTCCCTGTTATGCAGCTTTGGAATACAGATAGAAATTGGTTCAGCTGGAATCCCTGCGCCTTGTTAGGATGAGTTTTGAGTGTGGACGCATCCAGGATGGGATTCATATCTGCATGTTTAATTTTCCTGCCCTGATCCCTCCCCTCCACGAGGCAGCACTGAACAAAGTTAACACTGATTTTTCATAAGGAGAAGTATTGCCAGGCTTGTCTAACCAGGCTGGTTATCCATATCCATGAGGGAAACATCAAAGGCTGCATTTTGCACTCTTTCCCTCCACTATCCAAATTAAAAAAAAAAATCCCTATTTGCTCATCAGAACCATTTGGCCATCAGTGAAAGGTCTCACCCTTACAGCAGGTTTGAATCTTGCTTCCTTCGCTCCCGTGGCTGCCTCACAAGGGGCACAGGGACAGAGCAGATCCCTGGACACGAGGGGGCTCCTGCAGGACAGCCCAGCACTGTCCCATCCTCCCAGCATGGAGAAGGGCAGCCCAGGGCCCTGCTTTTTGGGAGAGCCACTGTAAATGTCGTGGATTATGGATCCTCACCAAGTGCTGTGGGATTTCCAAGCAAAGGGAAGAGCTGGTGTACGATTTCTCTGGAATCTGGTGCTGTTGTCTCCCTCGGGGCACGAGTGCCAGGCCCACAGGGCCAGGCTGTTAACTCAGCCCCTGGACACACGGGGAGTATTTCACTCCACATCCTTCCACCTCATAAATGCCTTTTTAACTCCGGGTTAATCCTCAGCAATGCTGCTGGTCCACTTAAAGCCCCAGAAATGAAGACGTGTGAAGCTATAAACCCGAGGCTCCTTGGCTGGCAGCAGTGCTGGAGAGGGTTCAGAGGGACCAAGTGCTTTTCCAGTCAGGAGCTTTTGGCCCCTGTGCTCGGCATTCCCCAGGGCACAGAGCCAGCCTGGCCTCCCTGGCAGCTCTGGCCTCACCCCCTGTGCTCTTGCCCCTCCACAGAGAGCACTTTGGCACCAAGAACCTGGCGCCCAGCGAGCCAAAGGCATCCCTAGATATGTTCACAGCCACTGCTACTTCCTTTGACTCGCTCCAGAGGTGTCCCAAGGGCTCCGTGCTGCTGCCAAGAAGCCATGAGATCACTTATATATTAATAATTCCAATATATTCACAGATATACTCACAATATATCCACAGACTCATAGGACAGAGTTTTGCTTCAAGCCAATACCTTCCTTATCCTCCTTCCCACACCCCCAGTTTTCCCATTTGCTTATCTCTTCCCTCCCAGGGAGGAAAGGTCAAAGGTGGGAGTAGGATTTAGGAGTATTTTTCCTCTTAAGCAAACAAAACCCATGTTACTCAAATTCTTCATTTTAAACTCCAAGCTCTCTGCACAGCCCTTACAATTTATAAATTCTTGAAGAAAGAAATCACAGAAAACTTTGTTCCTGGTCCTACTGCAGGATTTAGAGAAGAAAGGTTCTCCCACTGAAGTTTTGGAGTGGGAAATGCAGAGCAAGAGCTGCACAGAGCCAGCCTCGGGTTGGTCTGAGTTATTTCACAGTGGCCAAAAGTCTGTTAAGGCTTTGCAGAGCAAACAAGCGGAAAGACCCGGCTCCTGCTGGGTTGTAAAGAGCCTGGCTCCTGTTTTTATGGCATGGAAAATCCCGGGGAGAGGAGGGGAGGGCTGAACAGGCAGTGAACAGGGGGTGACGGAGGCAAAGTCAGACCGTGAGACAGTGTAAGGGTACGAGCTCACCTAGACAGTGACCCTCCCTTGGCTCCTGCTTCTCAGGGCCTCCAGGAAAACACGGATTTTCAGGGGTGCAGGGTGTGGTCTCACACCCAGCTCAGGGTTTTTTTGCTGGAGGGAAAGGGGGAAAAGTATAGAAAAATTTGGAGACCGTCACCCTCAGGTACATAAAGGCAGCTAAAGAGCAGAGCATCACCTGCTCCAAGAGGACCAAATCCATCTCCCAGTGCCCCAAGCACAGCCTTGCTGCATCCTGGCTCCAGCTCAGAGGACATTTGGGCTGAGCTCTGCTCCCCTGAGTGTCCAAGGAAACACGGCTCCATTGGTGGCAGGAATGAAGCTGTACAAATTCCCATTATTCCCCCAGAGCCGCAGAAGGGGAACCAAAGAAGCCCCTGCTCTGAGCAAAGACTCACTAAAGGTGTCTTGACAAGTCCCAGCTTTAGCAGCCAACTTCACTCTGAGGAATTTAAATGGGTTTTTGTTAGAAATTACTTAAAAGTGATTTCCCCCTCTACTCCATTCTGATGAGACCTCTCCTGATCCAGCTCTGGGGTCCACAACATCAGGAGGATCTGGAGCTGCTGCAGCAAACCCAGAGGAGGTCACAAAAATTTTCCAAAGGCTGGAACACTTATGGAACCAGGCTGGGAGAGCTAGGGGGGCTCACCTGGAGAGGAGAAGGCTCCAAGGAGAGCTCAGAGCCCCTTCCAGGGCACAAAGGGGTTCCAGGAGAGCTGGAGAGGGACTGGGGACAAGGGCTGGAGGGACAGGACACAGGGAATGGCTTTAGACAGAAGAGGGTAGGTTTAGATGGGATATTGGGAAGGAATTGTTCCCTGGGAGGGTGGGCAGGCCCTGGCACAGGGTGCCCAGAGCAGCTGGGGCTGCTCCTGGATCCCTGGCAGTGCCCAAGGCCAGGCTGGGGCTGGGAGCGGCCTGGGACAGTGGGAGGTGTCCCTGCCATGGCAGGGGTGAAATGGGATCAGCCTTGAGGCTGCTCCCACCCAACCCATTCTGGGATTCTCTGAAATATCTGCAGCCCCTTCGTTTCTGACCTGGCTGTGCTTTAACCCCGGCCCAGGACGCTGTGAAGGAAACATCTCTGCCCAGATCCGCAGCAAACACAGGCGGCTCTGGGTGTGCACCTGCAGGCTGTGACCAAGGTTCCCAGCTCCCAGAGTCTTTCCAACACTAAGCCACATCCCACTAAATCTTAGTGTGCTCCATTCAAAGCACAGGAGCCAGAACATCTCAGGGAGATGATTAGAGAAAGCAGGCAGTGAGGTAGATTACATCTTTACTCATTAAAGAAAGAAAATTCCTGTAAACCTGCACGAGCTTATCATAAAAGAATTATTTTCCTTCCCTCGACAGCTTTTGTTCTGCAAAAAAAAAAAAAAATAAAAATAACATCTTGCACACCTCAAAAGCAGACAAATAAACAAACATCCGAGTCACCTTGGGTTTTGGGGTGGTGGTTGTTTTTTCCTTTGCCTACTGCTCGCAGCATCACAATTTTCTCCGAGCGTGAAAATAAAAATAATATTTTACATTAAGAAAGGAGACAACTTCAGATTTGACAAAGCTCTTTTTCTTAGTATCGACAAGCAATCATCATCCATCTTACAAATGGGAACTTGCCTCAGAGCACATCCACACCATCACTGGATTTCTGGTCCTCAGAGGACTGGGATAACAAACGAATCTTCACCGGCTTCAATGATTTCAAAGCTAATCAGAAGATAAAAAGGCTGGCAGGACAGCTGACAATACATTACCAACCAACAACAGATCAGTGCGGGACATTTATGTATTTAAATTCCAGGCGTGGGGAAGCTTGGACACGTTCCTTGAATACGGGGATGCCGGAGTGAGGCGAGACAAAGCAGGGAATGGCAGAGCGTGGATTGGGATTGGGGTGCTCTCCCTGCATCCCACAGGGCTGTGCCACCAGGATGGGACCCACACACTCCATAATGTCAGCACTCCAAGGTGCCCAAAGGCAGCCCACTCCTCACTGGATTATGCAGGAAGGCAAAACAAATAAGAGATGGCAAATCCCAGCCACCCCATCCAAAAACTTCCAGGATTCCCCAGGAGACAGGAAGCGTCTCAGGATCAACACATCACATGGCACGTCAGGGGAGTAAAACACAGCCTTTCCCATGGTCTGAGTAACCATGGAAGGAGGAAAACTTCTTAAATACGGCTAAAATTTGGGTAATGTACCAAAAACTTCCCTGATTTTACTCGGTATCTTCCTGATCTGGACCTTGCTTCCAGGGATTCTTTTTCCATGCCATCACCTGAAGCCTCAAGCCCCCTGTTTGTTCTTTCCACAGGGTGTGGATATTTTGAACAAAGGTTAAAACCCTGATTGTTAAATCAAGCACAGCTTCCTACTAGTCACAGAGGCCTCAGATTTCTCTGCATTAGGATCAGCAGCCAAATTCCCATAAAACAGGCTCTGCAGACATGCTGGATGCCATTCTGTCACTGTTTGAGTTTGGGACTCAGTATTTTGTGGCCAAAAAGACCAATTTAGGTGGTTTTAACAGAGCGAAGTTTGTGCAGTAAAACCTGTTCAGAATCTGATGTTATTTCTTGTGCCATCATAACAATGAGTCGGAATCATGAACAGTTAAGTTTGGAAAACCACTGGAGGTCATCTAACCCAACCCCTCACTCAAGCAGGGTCATCTCTGGAGGACAGTACTCAGGACCTTGTCCAGAGACAGCACCAGATCAGTCACAAATGCCGATGGAAAATTCAAATGCTCCTTCAGGATTTCCTGGGAAAACCCTTAAACATATGGATAGCTCCCTCTTCCAAGGAGTTTGTTCTCCAAAGCAAATGCTTGCACCTGTGTGACCTGAAATACGAGCAGCTGCAGAGATCCCAGTGATCCAAAGCAATTCCTCACGTCTGCATCCATTGGAGGCACTGCAGGAGGAGCAGTCTCTATTCCCCACGGCTGTGCCAGGAGCTGATGAGAATCCTTGGAAGGGGAGCCCAGGGAGAGGTGGCTGGGGCATCTGACTCTGCCTTTGATGAGGGAGCAGCTCCCAAAGAAGAGCTACAATGACCTCCTGCCTCTGGAAAAATGTTAAAACGTGGCTCAGCAAGAATTTCCCGTTGTTTCCCTTCACCTCCTGACTCTGGAGTTCAAAGCGCTGAATCCGTTTCAAAGACAGGGGAATAAATTTAGATTTTGGTGACTGATCCCAAGTTTCCCAAAAGCCTCCGATGGGAGAGGGATCACTGAGGGCAGCAGTGATTGGTGCAGGGGCGTTTGGATTATCTGCACATTCCCTGGTTTTGATGCAGAGAAACGTCTGTCAGGTTGCTCAGCGGTGCTCGGGAGGAATTTTGGTGGGAGCCCAGAATTCCTGACGATCCCTTCTGACACCAGAGCTCTCCCATCGTGTCCACTTAGAGCCACTCCCTGGAGCTGTCACGGAGCTCCTCTCCCCTGACTAAATCTCAGCTCCTGAGAAGAAAATAAACGCGAGCCCTTTATCACCCGCGGTTCCCCTCGCGTGGGTTGGCGCCGAGGACCCGCCAAAAAAAACATCTGGAAAAGCCCCAGGATTGTGAGGGAAAGGGGCTGGTGGGCTGAGGGAAGCAGCTCTATCCCCCACACAACAGCTGCACTAATTTATTACATTTTAGTCTTCGGTCAACTTGGAGACAACAACTGAAGAGCGAGTTTCCATTACAACATCCATCATTGTATCAACCTTATTTTTTGTGATATTTTGTAAATTACAATAAATTTGCTTTCTTCTGAATATTCAGATGCTTCAAAAGGTACCCAAAGGATGCAATTAGACCCTAGGGAAATATGCTATTATGTGCACATATCATGTTTTGCATAGGCTTTCCAGCATCTACATAATTTATGTTTTTCTGCATAATTTCCCCTTTTTATGTTTCCTATGTGTTTGTGAGATAATGCAGGAGTCAGTTCTCTCCCACCAAAAACACAGAGAGAACTTAAGTCTGTATTCTGACTTCACCCAATCTGCTTCACTTCCCGCAAAACCCTTGGAGAAGCCCCTGGAGAAATCCTTTCATATGCACCAAACATCAATGCCCGAGGAAAAACCCAGAAGGTCGAGGCAGCTCTCTGAAAGGAACCAGAACCTTGTCCACTCCCATATTCATCTGGGCATTCCAAGGGGCCTCTGATGGATAACGTCGGAATGGGAAGGCTTTTAAACTGTTTCTAATCCTCGCCTCGCGTTTGAGCCGCGCGAAAATAATTCCCCCAAACTTTCAAGTCGCTTTTTAGCTTTCCATGCCAGTCACTCGCGTCCAGGCTGGCTTTTAATTAAAAATAAAATAGGGAGAACAATACAAAAGGAGGAGAGTTTTCAGGCAGGATGCAGTAAAAGGTGATGCCTGCTCCTTCCTTTTTAACTCTGCTGGCTGGAATTTCTAATTTGTCAATTTGAAATTTAGTTTTAAAAATTGAAAAGGGAAATAAAAGTGGGGGGAACGTTTCATGCAGGTGATCCCTGGCCACAGCCTGAGCCCACACCCAAGTACTTAAATGTGGATATTCCTCATTTCTAGGATGTGATAAGTCATGGGCTAGAAATTGATATTTAATGGCTTTGGTTGGATTTTTTGTGCTCTCTCTCAGATACCACCCAGGGATTTCTCTTCCCCAGGAGGTCAGGAACAAGAAATAGGGAATTTTCCTGCACCCCCAAACACCATCCTCACTGCACCCCTCAGCCACAGTGGCTGCTCCACATGCCCCAGGCTCTGGAGTCATGGAGAGCCCTAGAAAACTTCCTTAAAAGTCAATAAATACTAATAATACTAATACTACTACTAATAATAGCCTCTCATCTTTGCTCTCATATATTCAAGGGCTCAGAAGATTGAGCCCTTCAGCCTTAAAAATAAAAATTGTGACAAATAAACACATAATTCACCCATTCTCCTCCTCCTCAAAAAAAAAATCCAGCCTAATACAAACAACTACTCCCAAACATGGTCCCTGCAAGTGAAATTGGGAGGAAAAAAAACCACATTTCCCTTTGTACCTTCCCCGGAATATTATGGGCTAATCCGCTTATTTAAAACTCACTCCCGAGTCCATGTAAAATCAGTCATGGAGCAGCAAGGAGACATTGTAAGAATGTTTTCTTCTCCACAAACCAGCCTTCAAATTGCCAATAAAAAAAAAAAAAACCACAAAAAAAGTCTCATGTGAATAAAAAAAAAATATTTCTGTTGTGAAACCTGCAGCGTGAAACAGCAGGAATAAAATAATCTGGTAAAATTTAAAGAATAAGATTCTTTGTAGAAGACATAAGAGAACACCTGCTGCTTTCCTTATTTTTTATTTATTCTAATTAATAAGTTCAAACTAAGCAGTATGCAGATGTGTAAAAACAAACAGCCCCAAAAAAATTTAAAAATGAATACTTGTCATTAAAAAAGTTCATTTGAAGTTGAAAAACTGTATGATTAATTAATCAGAACAGAATCTGCTTGCTTAAAAGCCTATTGACATATGTTTTAAAATCACTTGTGTAATTCAAGATAACGAAGAGCAAGGACCACGTGCAGGATTCTCTCCCAGAGCCACCACCCCCGTGAGCATGAGATGATCACAGTCACTTGGTGCAATAAAGCTTATTTTCAAAATTAAAAATACAAAAGAGCAGGAAATTGCCTTTTAGAGAAGATTTCTGTGTGCTCCAGCACCTCTTTCTTCAGGAATCAGTGAAGTCCACTCATCCTCTCCCTCTTCCCTACATTATTTATGAATAAGCTCAGAGTCTCACACCTCCCACCAAACACTCCTTGAATTCCATATATCCAGCCTGTATTGATAATAAATTTCCTAAGGAGCTGAAGGACTTGGAAAAAGCTGAAGGTTTAGCCAGGGCAAAAGGCACTAGAAGGAATTATTTTATTCTAATGAAAGCAAACACAGTAGGCCAAGTCTGGGTTTGGGGAGGTGAGGCAAGTGAAATAGTAAAAGAAATTTATTCAGGAGGAAAATTACAGGTAGAGAGGACAGTGATGGGGGGAAGGTGGGGTTTGGGAATGGGCTCACGGTGTGCCCTCGGTCCCTGCCCTTAGGCCTTTCTCCAAGCGCTTCCCAAGAAAACAGTGGAGCAGTTTAAGATTCCTTTCCTCCCACGGTATGTATGGAGCATCCTTCCTGCCAGCCATGCTGGGACCTCAGGGGAGCAGGGAGCTGCTTGTACTAAAATTGTTTGGCCTCACCTTTGTGCCTCTAAGACAGGGAGCCAGTTTCTGAAAGCATCAATCCCCTTTTCTCCCCATAAATATTGCCCTAATTGTAAGTTATTTTCAAAATCAAGTGGCTCAGGGACCACCAGAACACTGAGATTGGAAAAGACCTCCAAGATCGAATCCAGCCACGGCCAAGGCCAGCAGGAGGCCTTGCAGCCCTTTCTCCAAAGGTCAAACCCTTATGTTTCCCTGTGGAATAGGAAAATTAAAACAAATCCATGCGAGTTCTGGGGGATGAACACCACCCTCCTGTCCACGGGCAGAGCAGACAAGGCTGCTCAGCCTCTCAGGGAGCACCCAGGGCATTCCCAGCACCCGGAGCCATGTGGGTGCTCCAGGGCTGGGATAACCCCTTGCGTGCTGGCAGTCCCAGAGCAAACCTGTGACAATCCCCAGCTGCCCCTGAAGGTGCATAAATTAGAATTAATCTCTTAAAATGGATTGAAAGATGAACATTACACTGGAGAGGCTGGAAAGGATGAACTTCCTTCCACCTCTGCCCTTCCCAAAGCATTTCATTTCTGCTGCTCCTACTGCAGCATCAGCATCTAAACCAGAACTCACCTAAATCATGGTCATGCAAGAAATAAAAATCCCTTACAAATCTCTTTACACAGAGTGAAACAAATCTCAAACCAAACTCTTTTGAGCAGCAACCACCACCAAGATTACCGGGTCCTCGGGGGAAAAAAATAAATAAAAATGAACACAGAGAAAACAAAACACAACCGAGTCCTTCAAACTGCCTGGTACTTCTCGGTCATCTCAAACAGATGGACCAAAACTGGCCTTTTGTCAGTGAAAACCCCCTTCACTGAACTTCAGGGTTTCAGTCCAAAAGTGTTTGTCAGAAAATTCCCAGGCCGAAATAGTTAAAGCACTAAGTCAGCACTCAGAAACAGTAGCCAAGGATAGATTTCTTCCTCTCTAATTTTTTTTGGCACCTGCTTGGCATCTCCTGGTCCCTAGGATTTACAATCCAAGGAGGAATAGCTCTCCATGTTTTATGGAACGTACACAGAGATGTGTTCCTTGGTTTCAGAGGGGTGGGGGAGAGATCCCAAGCAGTTCTGACCTCTGCTATTTACAGAGACCTTTCCTGGCAGGGGCTGCGCTCCCAAGAACAGCCAAGAGATTATTTTCTCACTCGACTTTTTTATTTATAGCATTATAAAAATAAACGTGACATATTTAGGGGATGTGTCATATTTTTAAAAAACTCAACCAAGGCACATTTTGAGCTTTTTATTTTTAAGCTTTGTCCTTTTTAAAACATAATTTCCTGACTGGTTTTCTATTTTCTATGATCAAACATTTATCACAATGCCCAGTTTTTGTATCCCTTCAGTTACCATCTCCAAAAAGCAAATGAGTAGAGACCCTACTGAATTTTACTGGACCAAAACCAATAATAAAATTCCCTTTTTATAGCAAAAAAAGAGACCATCACAGAAAGTTAGACCTGGCTCTAAAAGGAGCTGAGCAAGTGCACATTTTTTTCATCAGGTTCCTATGCACAGTCCCCATCCTAAGCATAAAATTAAAAAGGAAAATATAAAACCTGGTTTTAAATCCAACTGAGCTGCAATGAGTTCACATGCTTGATAAAGATAAGCATCTGATCCAGGCTGAAGGGATACAGCAGCTCTTTGAGTGCAAATATCACCTTTTAATTTTGGTGGGTGCTGGAGAACGTCGGTGCAGCTCTGAGAGGGAGCAGACGGGATGCAGACTTTGGAAATGGGATTTCCACACATCACTGGGGTAAATTTCCACGTAATGACAGCAATAGGCTGGGTTAGGACCATCCTTTTATCCCCCAGCACGCTCTCACCAGCACCTCTTAACTAATGGCACACAAAAAGATGGCTATTTTTAAAATATTCATGTAAGAGGGGTCTGGGACTGCAGTGCCATAAACCCCAGGAGTGTAAATGTCTGCTCCACTCCCATCCCTGCCCTTTTTGCTCTGCTCTGCCTTTAAAAGCCCCCAGTGCTGATATTTTCCCTTTTCCCTGGAAATAAGGCTGGTTTAACAGCTGCTTGTGCCGGTGCTGGCACAGCCCCGCAGGACAAACCAGGGCACAGGGGTTACTGCAGGGGCTCAGGCTAAAACCCTGCTCAGGCCTCCCTAAGCCAGGTCTTAAATCATCAGTGTGGACCCCGTGAAGAGATGCTTGGTGTGTGATAACCACCCCAAACCACCCAGGCAGCACTGGCACATCCCACAGACACACCTGGCACACCCGGAATGTTCTTTAAGCAATAAATCCATTTGTTACATTCCCTGCTTTTCAAATATTTTCTAAAGTTAACCTGGAAAATGTAGCACCACAGTTCTCTCCTCTCGCTGTCTTTGACCAAATTTGCTCAGTTTCCACCAGCACCTTTCCCTCTTGGCTTTTCCCACAAAACTCGAGCTGGGATGTACAAGTCAGGATGGGCCTTGTTTGGATCCTTCAGAGATGCTCCTTGCATGTTACCAACACCCAGGGCTTCATTTTGCGATGGAAAACTGCAAAGTCTGACATCTCTTTACTCAGTAAATCCTCATTTACACACGTGGGCTCATCTGTTTTTAATGTTAATGGAGAGTGGGTCCTGAAATTGGGAGCACAGGCCTCCACAAGGCCCATTCCAGTGCTCAAAAAGCCTGCACAAAGTTACCCACACCTCCTCACTGACCTTAAAAAAAAAAAATCCCTAACAGGAGCCAGTTGTAATAAAGCAGTGTGTAGAGGGGGGGAATAAAAGCAGAATATTATAATTGATTATTTAGTGCGAAAAAAAAAGGAGGAAAATGATCACAGGTGGTGATGGCAGATGCGACAGCCCAGGAAACTTGGCAAAATGTGGATTATATTTGATTACTGACATGGATACTTCTATGGTGAGGGTCCAACTTCTTCTAAACCCTTCCAACAGCAAGCAGTGACATATAGCAATGTAAAATAGAAGCCACAGAGTTTTTTCTCTCTTTTTCAAATACCCAAATCACTGCAATCAATACCAGCTGCTGTGAGATATTAACTGCCCAAGCAAGGCAATAAAATCCCTTCAGTAAAACAACGGCAGCGCTTAAATGTTTAAAAACTGCTCATCACTGTCAGGTCTCAGAATGGATGTGCGACCACATGAAAGACTCCACCACGCAAATTTTATCACGGCACGGGGCCAAAGCCACTCTATTTCCAGGCAGTGAATTAAATGGTATTATTATAGTTCATTAGTGATGCTAATTGATTTTTATGATTTCTTTTTTTTTTAATTTCCTGTTCTGCAATATTTTAAGGTTTTTGGCTGGTGGAGTTTTAGGGAGATGCTGGTGTGAAACCTCACCTGGGGACAGAGATTTCATCCTGATGGTTCAGGCATCTTCCACCATGTCCCATCCCTGGCAGTGCCCAAGGCCAGGCTGGACACTGGGGCTTGGAGCAGCCTGGGACAGTGGGAGGTGTCCCTGCCATGGCAGGGGTGGCACTGGATGAGTTTCAGGTCCCTTCCCACCCAAAATATCCCAGGATTCTTTGGTCCTCTGCACCTGTTGATGAAATCCTTGACCATTGTGTTGCACATTTGAGGAAAAGACCCCTATGAATGGAAACTAAGGCTGTTGTTTAATCTTTCATGTGGTGTTTTTTAAGACAAAACAATGACAAAAAATTTCTTCCAGTAATTAACCCTTTCAAGGCTAGTTTGTCCCAAAAAAATAATTTATCCCACACTTTTTATACATCTGAAAGTAAAGAGTAAACAATCACAAAGGGTTTAGGTTTGGAATACACACATCACCAGTGCATTCATTATTTTTGCAGGAAGTTTTGCTGATCTGCAGATAGGGAAAAGTCTGGGAAGCACGAGAACATCATGAAAAGAGCGAAGGGGACCTGAGCAAGGGCTGCAGGACAGGCACGTGCTGAGCTCTGAAGAGAAATGACTCAAAGACCCCCGAGTTGTGCTCACCCACTTCATCTGTCTTTGCCTCTGTTAAGAGCAAACAAACTGTTCTTCATATGGCTCCAGCTTCACCCTTAACCTCCGGAAGGATCACAGAAGAAATATGCCACCGGTACCCAGGAGAACTCCCAGAGGTTTATCTGCAGGAGGCTCAGCATTTTATTTTACCTCTCTGAAATATAGACCAAATATGAGCCCTCGCCTCATACAAATCTTCTACAAATCTCCCTTTGTTCCGAGCCTTTAGGAAAAAAAGCCCTGAAAATTTAATACAATAAATCTCCAGGGAGAAAGGGGAGGTGGAATGGCCCAAAACCAACAGAGAAAGGTAATTCCAGGCCACAACTCCAGACCTGTGTCCACCCACCAAGAGCTGCCCACGTGGGCCTGAAGGAGACGATGGAGCAGACAGGGTGGGCTAAGCAGCCTCACCCTATGAAATACATAATATAAACCCCACATTGGCCTGGACATGAGACAACCTCCATCTCCCATCTCAAAGAATAGAAATAAACTGCAATAATATTTCTATTTAAAAAAAGAAGAAAGCCCTTGAGCCATCCCTCCCCTTGTGAGCAATCAGGGTGTTTTTCTCTTTCATGCTCTGCTTTGCTTTTCTGTGCCATGAATTTGCATTTTCTCATCTGCCTAATTCCAGCTACAGTTTTTTGTTGTTGTTTTAATATAAAATCTCTGTGGCCAGTGAAGGAGTCAGAAAAAGAAGATGCACTTCAACTCCTCACGTGTTTCCAGCACCCTCGTGGTGGAACTGGCCCCTCAGAGAATCAACTTCTGACCTGCTCTAAGTTCCTCTTCACAGAGATACGTTAAAAAGAAGCCAAAATTCCTCATTTTACAGCATCTCCTTTAACCCAAATTTTATTTGATTTCCTTGTTTACCAACAATCGCCCTCACTTCCACCCACCACCCACAGCCAGTGGGGAAACCCCTCCTTCCTTTTTGCACCAACTCACATTCAAGTAAGCCACAAAGGATATTTTTAAACCCCATAACTTTTGGACAGCTCATTTTTTGCCCAGAGATTAAATCCCTACAGCACAGGGACAGTGCAGGACCTTGTCCCCATCCTCACCTACATCCCAGTGAAAAATAAAAAATACAAAAAACCAGAATAGCGGTTTTTCCCAAATTAAGAGCAATGCAGGTGGGGGAAAAGGTGTCTCCTGGAAATCAGTAATTACCCCATAATCCTGAGGCATCCTTTATCCAGGAAAATTGATGTAATGGATGTGAAGGGTTCACACGGGACAAATATACAGAAAAGCCATGTCCAAACAAGGGCTACGATTGTGCATTTACCATTATCTTCCCCCTTATTCATGTCTGAAAACACTGCCCAAAAAACAACTGTGGGTGTTTAATAAACCCCCAGATCTCCTCTTGCTTTGTTGTATCCATCTCATTCCTGCCAATATCCCACTTGCAACTCCATCTCATCCAGGCACAGCCGTTCATTCCCCAGAAAAAAGCATTTCTGGGATGCAAAAACAAGCTGTGATTTTTAAGCAATTGGATATTCAGTGTTTTCCTAGCACTAAATGGGGTTCTTGTACATGGGAACAGCCACTGCTCCACCATTCACTGATAAATGGCATCAAATTAACAGTAATCAAATCAGGGCTTCAGCTGGTACCAAAACGTTGGTTAAACACCACTTCTGGACTTCACTGAGCAGTGGCTGAGCAGAGGAAAGGCAGAAAATGAGGAGAAAAGGGTTGGATGGGGCTTAGAGCAACCTGGTGTGTGGAAGGTGTCCCTGCCCACGGAATGAGATTGGCTTTAAGGTCCCTTCCCTCCCAAACGATTCCATGATTCCAAAGTGAGTCCAACCTGTCACCATTCCCTGTTTTTGCCAGCTTTCCTTTCCCAAACAGGAGATTTTCAGCACCTGCACACCTCATCCAGAGGTTTAACAGCTCCTAGAGAAATCCAGTTAATGAGAAGGCAACAATTCCTCAAAACGCCTCTGCCCCCTGTTACACTTTTGATGCTGAAGGGGGGAAAAAAAAGGAAAAGGAGATAAAAACCCCCTTTTTGCCTCACAATACAAACCAAGGATTTGCTACCTGTGCCAAAGAGTTTGGGGGAAAAGGATTTTCTTGTCACTGCCCCATAACTCCCTGCTGGCTGCTCCCCCAGGTTCCTGGGACACCCTTAGCAAGCCTTGGCGTGGGTTAACTTCCATAACACACATCACCCTGGATGCTGCCACTTCCCAAGACAAATTCCAGTCTGATCTGTCACAAGCCCATTTCAGCTGACTTTTCCCTGTGTATTGAGGAACTGAGATTCCCCAGAGCTGGGTAAAGCAAGGCCATCAGCAAATCACTGCTAGGATGCATCCAGGAGGATTTTAAATCCTGAAAACAAGGCTCAAAATAACACAACAATTAATTGCAGCCTCACCAGGCAAGCAGTAAGGAGTCTGTGTGTGTTTTCCTGTATCCATGAAGAAGGAAATCCTTGGATTGCTCTGCCCTGGTGCCATTCCCCTCCTTCCCTGGGCAGGGTCTGTTCCCTTCCACCAAAACCCCCAGCAGGGAGCAAGGATCAATTTCTATCCCATTCCCAACCCGTCTCCACAGCTTCCCAATGTCATATTTGCACCAGCTGCAGGAGGAGGAGACAGAAGAGCAGAGGTTGGGAGGTGTTTTCAAAAACACAAGGCAAAGTTTTCATAATAAAGTGCCCAAAATGAAGTCTTCCACCGGATAAATTTTGAAAAATGTCATATTCCTTTTTAAGGCAGCCAGGAGCTTCAAAAATGGCATTTTTCCCACTTAAAAAGGAAGGGGGAATAGGTAAATAAAAATCTTAAATAGCACAAAACAAAAATCAGTGGAGGTTTTGATTGTTCTCCTTTAATTCCTGAAGCCAGCGCGGTTTTGTTTGCACCCACCAGCTCTGAACTGGGCCCGGGAAGATTCCGTGCAGGGAGCAGTTATCCCTCAAAAGATCCCCTGCTGATGGCTGCAAGCAGAACTGAGGAAAAAACTGGCAAAAAAATATTTGCAAATATTTTAATAGCTGCCAATTTTCCTGATGTTCCAGTGAGTGTGGCTGGGGCAGGAGATTTTCTGCAAGCCTCAGATTTCACAAGCAGCGATTGAATGAGAATCAGAGCCCCCCTTCAGATAAGCAAGAAAATCACCAGTCCCCAAAGTTGCAAAAATTCTTGCAGATGTGTTCCAGTGACAACAGAGACTCAGAAATAAAAGGCCAACCTTAAAAAAAAAAAAAAACAAACACAAGAAAACAACAAAAAATTAGGTTGTGGGGTTAAGTAAAATTATTTTTTTAGAAGTTATTGTTGGAAGCTTTTCCACTTCATTTTTTTAAAAAGAATTCCTGGGTTTGGTTGCAGTCTGCACATATGAACATTAAAAAAAAATTAATAATAATCATGCCAGAGAGAGTTTCTCAGTGAAGCAGCTTTTCTACAAGAACCAGAAATAAGGGATTTACATCCCCTGGTTTCTTCTTCTGTATACAAGGTTTGTCTTGGGGCTGCCACTGTCAGTGGGGAGAGGGATTCCTCCAGAGGGAGAACCACGGCACCATTGGAAGGAGAAGCCTCTGCCTAAAGCTGCTCCTTTCCTTCTCCCCACTGACTGCGGGAGAAGCTGAAATCCCGTCTCCAATTCCCAACTTCCCAAATCCCAGCTGCAGGGACCGTGCCTCAGCATCACCTGGCACCAAGCACGGGGATCGAGCTCTCCAATCTGGGCCTGAGAAGCCGCAGTTTCCATAGTCAAAGGCACAGACAGCGACCACCGAGTTGGGATGGAGATGCACAATTAAACTGAAATAATCAATAGGGAGAAAAATCCCCTAAATTAATTCTCCAGGCAATTTCCACGCACACAGCACTGTGCATAGCTGGGACAACTCCAATGACAGATTTTTAATGTCTTCCCCTTTTTATTTTTTTCCCCACTATAATCTCATCTTTATCAGCTCAAAAAGGCCAAAGACGATAGGAATTTTCAAGACCCTGGTGACAGGAGCGCTCGGAGCGAGCCCTGCCAGCCCATCCCCGGCACAGGCACTCGCCGGGGGTGGGATGGGCTGCGGGAATGCCGGGGGAGATGCCTGGAAGTCATCGCTCCTGGCTCACCTCCAGTCAGCCACTAAAGAATCAGTCCCAGTAAAGTTCACGCCACGAGCACCGAGATGCGGAGTGCAGGGGGAAAGCACGGGAAATGTTACATCTGCAGGGAAGGGGTTTGATAAATGTTTAAGGAAACGGCTGCTCTCAAGACCCTGCTCTTCCCCATAAAATGAAGATCTGGCTCGGATTGTGCCGCGGAGTTTCTCGTCTCCCAAACTCAGCTGTCTCAATGAATTTGTGGGGTCCTGGGTGATCTTCCCGTGTTTACCCACCCCGAGCCGGGGCCACGCTGTCTGGTGGGTTCCTTGAATCCTTTCCAGCCTTCTTTCTCTGCTCCTCGGCAGCGAACACAGAAAACAACCTTAGCAAGTGCCTTTATTTCCAATTCAATTTACGCTGATGACCCCACTGGAAATGCAAATGGAAGAGTCTTTCTGGAGACGCCTTTTGCAGCTTTTACCTCTTCCAGATCCATTTGCGTTCGGCTCCTCATTGTTGGGCAGAGCAGGGCATTTACGGGAGCGCTAAAAGCAGGATCTGAACCCATGAGAGCCCACTGGGACCACCTGTGTGTCCCCAAGAAGCCACACTGCACAGAGCTGTCACACGGAGCCACTCGGAGAGCACAAGGCCAGGGCTGTGCCATCCTAGCGCTCATTTGTTAATTGTTCAGCCAGAGAGGGGCTTAGGAGCAGCAGCATCCGTCTGAAAGTACCAAAATACTCATCCAAACCGGGCTGCACGGGGCTTGGAGCAACCTGGGATGGTGGAATATGTCCCTGCCACGGCAGGGGTTGGAATGGGATGAGTTTTACAGTCCCTTCCAACCCAAACCATTCCGGGATTCATTAATTCGTGACAAGAGGGACACGGAGGGGCTGGAGCGTGTCCAGGGAGGGAACGGAGCTGAGAAGGGGCTGGAGCCCCAGGAGCGGCTGAGGGAGCTGGGAAAGGGGCTCAGCCTGGAGCAAAGGAGGCTCAGGGGGGACCTTGTGGCTCTGCACAACTCCCTGACAGGAGGGGGCAGCCGGGGGGGTCGGGCTCTGCTCCCAGGGAACAGGGACAGGAGGAGAGGGAACGGCCTCAGGCTGGGCCAGGGGAGGCTCAGGGTGGGTATTGGGAACAATTTCCTCATGGAAAGGGCTGTCCAGGCCTGGCACAGCTGCCCAGGGCAGGGGTGGAGTCCCCATCCCTGGAGGGATTTAAAATCCATGTGGATGTGGCACTTGGGGACGTGGGGCAGTGGGGGCCTTGGCAGTGCTGGGAGCTGTTGGACTCAGTTTGAGAGAGCTTTTCCACCCTCAGAGATTCTGTCTTCTGAATCAAGGAGTGCCACTACCCCAAGCTACGAAAATGAGAAAGATTTAATTTCTGAATTCACGAAACCAATAAAAATCAGAAAATCCCCATCATTAGATTTTGCCTAAAAGGTATGAGCATTGCATCCAACAATTTCCGAACCGTGCCTGGATTACACATCCCTGCACCAAGTCCTTGTCCACCCTGATCTTACGGATACATCTTTGAGGCTTTAGGACTTCATGAGCTCCCCAATTAGTAGAAGTTGCACGCAACACCTTTGGCTCATGTGCAAAAATGAAGCAACACTAGGAGAAGTTGTATCTGACAGACCCAACAGAAAACTGCCAGCAGCCCAGGAATGTGCAATCAGCAATTAGGACTATTTAATACTCCCAGATAGAAAGGAAAAAAAAAACCCCACACATGGAAAAGTGAGATTTATCAGGCAGTTAATTGCCAAGCATTTTAATTTAAGAGTTAGGAAACTGTAATTCTAATTATTACCACATTATGCAGTCATACATTTTCATACTCATGTAATATAGGACCCTTGCAATGACATGACACATTTTAATTAAAACACAATTACTTATTGACGATTAGATCTGTTCAAACAGTGCCTCCCTTCCAGTGCCTTTCCCTGTGTTCTTCACTGGTGAATGGCACACCAGGAATAGGAAGGGCTCAGATGTGATGTAACAAATTTTTGGAGAGGTGTTAATTCCTTTTCTTGGTAAGTTTATTTTTTAAAGCCGTCTCTCTCTATCTCTGGAATGACATTAAGAGCCATAAATAATACATATTTCTCCCGTAGTCATGGTAAAATTTGTGACTTTGTTTCTGTCTTTGCTAAAGAAAATTCACCCAGTCTTTCACTGTTCATCACACTGAGCATGTAAACCATCATAAACTTCCCATAGCTTCCATTATTCTTTTCCAAGTTAAATTTTCCGTTCACCAACAGCTCCTAAAACAAGCCAAGCTTTAGCAGGGGGAGGTTTTGAACCAAAACAAAAGAGCCAGGTGGATTCTGAAAAGACATTTCTCCACAGGAATGTACACAAAACACACCTTGGGCATCTCTCTTAGTGAATTCTTCCCTCACTCCAGCCAAAAACCTATTTTAGATTTTCTTCATGACCAAATAAACCTTCAGATTTACCACCAAAACTAATTGAAACAATTTTTTTAAAAATGTCCAAACCGATATAACTTGTTTTTTAGCTGTAAATAGGAGAAAAAGGAGGAGACATCAGAATTTTAACCAATTTTTCCCACTTAGTATTCTATAGAACACTTAAAATAGCTTCAAGATGGAAAAATTAATAAAAAACTTACAGCCAGTTGACTCAAAATCCAACACACGAGTGCAGGAGACCGCTGTGATTCCCAAGGAAGCAAATATCTAACTTTAGTTGTCCCCTATTTTGAAAGCGACAACCCAAACTTTCATTTTGGTGGGAATCCCACACTCCTTCCCACTGAAGTTCTCTGTTTGAGTTGTCAGCCAAAGAAAGGAACAAGAGAAACAGCAAATATTTCCTTCCTTACCTCTGGCACTGAGGATTCCCCCTAACCAAAACCACACCTCATACTTGGGAGTGTTTTCCTCTATTTAAGGGCTTGTTGCCTCTAATTAAGGCCGATTCTACTTCACACTCCTAATCAATTAAGGTTATGAGCAGGTTCTACCCCTCTGCTTAGAAAACAGTGCCTCAATTAGACTTTTCAGCAGTTTAAAAGCTGGATTTTTTTTGCTTTGTTTTATTGGTTTTTAATATGGTGACACCTCAGCCTGGCGTGTCTGATATGTTATCAATATTTCCCACCAGGTCACCTGCAAGAATTTCTGGTCTCTGTAATAAAATTCCAAAGAAAATACACCTGAGGGTAAATGTACTTATTTATTAATATATGCTTTGGAAGCTCCCACTGGAATTTAATCCCACGCTTTACTATTTTTTACATCACGAGATTTTTATTCCTTGTATCATCTTTTTGGTTCACACATATTCCTCTTTCACCTGGTCATTTGTCGGATGTTTTGGTGTCCAGTCCCTGGAAAACCACGCAATAAAACCCTCCCACCTCCTCCGTCCCTTCAGGAGGGGCAGTGATTGAACCTTCAGCATAAATTCGAGGTTTAGTCTGCAGTGAAAACATTTATGGAACTACAGAGCTATTCTGGGGCAAACGACAGAGCTGAACTTCCCAGTGACTCAGAATCTCAGCCAAAACTGTCCTAATTACGAAAGAGAGAATTGTAATTTCTTGGGAGATGACAGCTGTGTTGTAACACCCGAAATGCAGCTTTCTGCACGGGCTGCAAATGATCCTGCTCCTGCTCTCCCAGAGAAAACTTGGGAAGCCGCAGAACAGGTGTGCAAGGGGAACACAGGCACATTCCAAAGGGGTTTTTCTCCGGGATGATCACAAGTCCATCACGATTGGCAGCAAACACGCACAGGGAGCACAACACTCTGGAAGTCTCTGAAGGCAGCAAGGAGAAAGGGAGCAGTTTTCCAGGGTGATTTTGGCAAGAGGGAGGGCGATACAAACCTGGCAGGAGCTGTTGACTCCCTCGAGGGCAGGGAAGCCCTGCAGAAAGAGCTCGGCAAATCAGAGGGATGAAAAATCCCCAACCACGTGAAGTTCAGCAAGGAAAAGTGCCCGATTCTGCACCCGGGATGGGACACCCCTGGATTTATGGGCAGACTGGGGAATGAGAGGCTGGAAAGCAGTGGCAGGGAAAGGAACCTGGGGGTCCTGGTTGAAGGAAAGTTGGGTGTGAGTCAGCCCTGGAGCCAGGGGGCCATCCCTGTCCTGGGGGGGTTCAGGCCCAGCTGGCCGGGCCAGGGAGGGATTGTCCCGCTCTGCTCTGGGCTGGGGCAGCCTCACCCCGAGTTTTGGGGTAGTTTTGAGTGCCACAATATAAAAATGGCATTAAACTGTTAGAGAGTGTCCAAAGGAAACATGAGGATGTGGAAGGGCCTTGAGGAGAAGCCATGTGAGGAGCAGCTGAGGGCACTTGGAATGTTGAGCTGGAGGAGACTGAGGGGAGACCTCAGTGCAGTTACAATTCCTCGTGAGGGGAAGAGGAGGGGAAGACACTGATCTCTGCTCTCTGGTGACCAGTCACCCGAAGGAATGGCCTGGAGCTGTGTAAGGGCAGGTTTAGGTTGGGTATCAGGGAAAGGTTCTTCCCTCAGAGGGTGCTGGGCACTGCCCAGGCTCCCCAGGGAATGGGCACAGCCCCGAGGCTGCCAGAGCTCCAGGGGCGTTTGGGCAGCGCTGCCAGGGATGCCCAGGGTGGGGTTGTTGGGGTGTCTGCAGGGCCAGGAGTTGGACTGGGTGATCCCTGTGGGTCCCTTCCCACTCAGGATATTCTGGGATTCTGCGATCTTCAGGCTGTGCCAAGGATTAGGGCACGATCAGATGTCACAGTCCAGCAACAACCACCAGCTCCCTGCAGCATCTCCTGGCTGGGATCCTTAGGGACAGCTCATGGGCATGGAGTGGGACATTCTTTGCCTGTAGGTGCCCATTTTAAACTGCTCTCACTAATCCCATATCCAGAGGGTGAGCGTGTGGAATTTGGGGCAAGGGGAAAGAAAATTAATAACTAGAATGTGGAGAGAGGGAAGCTTATGGAATATATTCATTTTTGAGATTCACAAAGGGGGAGTGAGAGCTGTACCCCAGCTGATTTCACCGGTGCAGCAATGCTTTATCAAAACGGTTTTGCATTCTCCAAGTGCAGAGAGCACCAAGGGATGATGTGTTTGCAGGGATTGCATTTCTTAAAGGAAGACAAAACCAATCAGCGATTAATATATAAAAGCCTGACACTCTATATAGGGATAAAAAAGAAATTACAGCTCCCACTATGCAAAACCTGTGGGGAAGCTCTTCAGTCTTCCCAGAATGAACAGGCTGGTGTTGAATATTCCCTAAAATCTGGTTATACTTGTTTATTCCAAGCTTCTCTGAAAATGATGATGCAGGACATGCTCTTTCCCTGGTTTCTTTAATTTTAGCGTCTCTTCAGTCGCTGATGCAGAATTTCCCCCTGTATTCAAAGAGCTAAATGGGCTGGTTGTGATCTGCAAGATTTCACTATGAGAGTTCCAGCTCTCAGCCCTTTTCAGGAGGAAATCCTTCCTGTGGCAGTTTTTTGGGATACTATTAGGATATTTCCTCATTTTCAGGCAATTAATCCAGTGCACCTGGAAAGAAATGGTCACACAAACATCCTTGGAGAGCTAAGGCCTGATGAGAACATGTGCAAACCCACTTTAGCTTACTGGAAATTTGATTTTAATTGATCTGGATTTCATGTGTGAGAGAAATGAGATGACTGAAAAATGGACTTTTGAATGCCTGAGGAGGAAAACAGTTGGGATAATTGGGATATGACATCACAGTGGTCTGGAAGGGATGTGATGTCATATTTTCTCTCCATTACAACATATCCTGCAATGGGAGGGCCAACAGCACCAGTCATTGCCAATGCCCCACTGGAATTGGCTCCAAACCTCAGGAATTTTCACCGAAACCATGTGGGTTCAATATTCAATGCAGGCATGGAGAGGGGAGACAGCAGAGATGATTATAATGATTAAAACAAAAAAAATTCAAAAGCAAAATGTGCTGATTACTGACTAGGTTTGGTTGAAAAGGAGAAACGTGTCCAAATAATCCCCCATCCCATCTCTCTGTGGGATGGGGAACGGGAACACCACTCCCAGTTCATGGACGACTCTTGGGAATGTTTCACCTGAGGGCATGGAGCAACCCGGTCTAGGGAACGATGCCCCTGCTCATGGCTGGGGAGTTGGAACAAGACAGTCCTTGAGGTCTCTTCAAAAATTGGCAATTTTCAGATTTTTCACTCTGCAGCTGTGGATTTGAGTGAAATCCTTCCAGTGGTTAAAAATGGTCTCTAAGCAACAAGCACTGAAATGTTTCCAAATCTTTTTTGCTTGACCCAGGATTTGTTAGATGAGTAAACACTGGCATGACCTGACATTCCTGTTATTTATGTTCCCTCCAAATAAGTGGAAGATAACCTAGGCAAATTTCCATTATCTAATTATAAAAACCTCCTCATATTCCCATGAAACTAATTTTAATTTGATGAAAACCAGACAACTTGGAAATGGATTTCCTACGATTCGAGCGATAAGGTTCTTTCTCAGTGTGTTCTCAATTTACCAAAGACTCCAAAATTGGAGATCTCTATTAATAAACATTGCTGGTTGCTCATGCGGTGACTTTGTGTTGTTACGTGCACACAAAAATAAAAATAAGAGGAAAAAGCTCTTCTGCTGCATTCCAGGGAAGGAGGAAGGAACCACACTGTGCTTTATTTCCAAGAAGGAGCTGCAGCAAGTGAAGCTCCTGCTCTGTTCGAAGCTGCTCTCACCACGGGATGGTCACAGGTGTTTGAAATGTCTGTAAAAATTCTACAAAAAATTGCCTTTGGAGAGCAAACCCCTCAGCAGGGAGGCTTGAACTGGAAGATCTTAAGGTCCCTTCCAACCCAAACCATTCTGTGGTTCTATGAATTCCGGGAAGCTCTTTATAACCATGATAAGCAGGGAATTATCTGCACCAGACACAAATGGCATTTTGACAATTACTGCTTCTTAAAACTCCCAATCCTGCCTTTCCTTGCTCCTGGAAACTCCACAGCAGAATTCACTGCATGACTACAGGTCACCAGCACCTCTCCTGAAACTTCTGACCTTGTTCAGTGTCTAAAACATCCAGAAAAAAAGGAGCAGCAAGAGAAATCTCAGTTTTTTGCTGTCTAGACCCAGGTTTGACCACATTTCCTGAAAACTAAGCCACACAACCCCCCGATTTCCTGCAAAATCTAAGAGGAAGATCAATTTAACTAATGATGTGGGGGTTCTGTGTCCCCGTGGACCTCACACATATTATTTATAGAATGCATTAATATTTCATTTTTCCCATCCCTAAACAGCCTTTGAGGGCGAGAAAAAAAAAGAGATAGCTGGAGACAGGTAACATTTTAATTGAAATTAATGGGATTGGTTTGATTTCACCTCTGAGGATATAAAAATCATTCATTTTTTTGTCATGAAAAGGATCTTTATGTCTCGCCAGTGCCCTGACAAGCACGACAAGCTGTAGATCACACCGAGAATCCACCTCCCACCTCTCACTAACCTGTGCCGTGTAAACCATCGCCCTCCAGTTCGTGAGAAACTAGCAAGGAAAAACATGCAGAGATCATGAAAAGGTAGAGCTAAAACTCTGCTTTTCCTTGCTTTTTTTTCATGCTGGGGTTGGCCAGCACGAGGGAAAATAATGGATGGGCTGGTGCCCAGGCAGCTGTGCTGCCACCGTTCCATCAGTGCCTGTCAGCAGCTTTAACCCCTGCCCAGGAACAGGCAGTGTGAGGAGCCTGTTATGCTCCCTCTGTGCTAGACCCGGGCTCTGAACGTGCCAAACCCACGTGCTGAGCAGTTCTTGCTCTCCAAAGGCCTCGCTGCAGCGGCGTTGGAGCCTTTACAAGAGCTTTGCCAAGTGGCTGCGGAGCTGAAGCGGCACCAAAACTGGCAGTGCCAGCCAGGAGCAGGAATCAGTTCATTACAGCCCTCTTAGCCCTCCTCTGAATCCTTCTGTGCTGCCAGAGTAGGTGCAGGAACCTCTTGGCTTCAATTTATAGGATCAGTATTCATTTTTCCTATAACAGTTTAGGATGAGATTGTGTTTTCTGAAGCACCTGAGTTGCTCAGGAGGACAAATCACAAAGATTTGGGCTTTGAGCTCCTCTCTGATTTTGAAAAGCTGAGTCAATGGAGCTCGTGCTCCTAAGTCACTTAAATCACTTCCATAAATCACATTAAATCCTCATAAACTTAAAATGGAACACAAATGGATCCCCACCCTAACCCCAAGGTACCTCTCAGCTCAGCCCCAATTTCCCTCCAAGCACCCTCCTTCTCACTGTCCATTTCGGACTGATTTTCCATTTTTCACAGAATCACAGAATGAACTAGGTTGGAAAAGACCTTTGAGATCATCCAGTCCAACTTATGACCTAACACCTCCTCATCAAATCAAATTTCATTAAAATCTCCTTTATAAAAGCTTTTTAGTGTACATTTTCCAGCGACTATCACAGTCCCAAAGGCCAGCAGAACCTTGGCTGACTTGCACCTGCATGAATTCAGTCCCAATGCAGAGGAAGGTCTTGAAATTCTTTCTCTTCTGCCGTAATTTGCAAATTATAAATGGGAAAGTGAAATACGACTCACAGGCAGAAGTGAGGAGTGAGTAAAATCCTACAGAAGGTGCAAGAGAGAAGATGGACAAGTCAAATATGGCATTTGCTCATTAGAAATTCTGTGGAGGGCGCAAAGTTTACCTAAAATTTCTTTTTATTGCCAGCAAACTACACTGAATATAAAAGGAATCCTATGGGATTTTGCGTTAGATTTTTAATGTTTTGGGGGAAATACACATAAAAACACCTCAGGAATTCTCTGTGAATATCAGGCTCCCCTCAGTTATCCTAACCTGATTTATCAGAGTTGGGATCCAGAGCACGCAGCACAGCTACTGAAATACCCTGGAAATACTGAAATACCCCAGAAAACATGGAAAAATCCTACAAAAACCCTCAGCAGATGTTTTTGGTTTGTTTTTTTTTAATTTCAAGCCACAGACCAGGTTAGTCAAGTTCCTTTCAAGGAATTAATAGATAATAATAACAGTTGGTTCTTCCGAGGAAAAGTGACCTATATTCCAGGTAAGGAAATATTCCTCCCAGCGAGGGACAGGCACTGGCATGAAATGCTCTGCTAATAGCTACACTTGTATTATTTTTCATCTGGGTGCCCCAAGGATCTTCCTCCCCTATTCCTATGCCCAGTGCAGGGCCACCCTTTGTTACAACATTAAAATCTACTTAATATTGTTTTATCATTTCACATCACAGCCCCGGTAATTGCACCCTCAGGAGCAAGGCTTCTTCCTGAGTCTGCTTTTCAATATTATTGGCATCTCCCTCATTTGGGGACCTGGAATGATCTTTTTTGCATTTTCCCCGTGAAATGACAAACACGGCTGGTTGTGGCTCAAGCACTATTTGGAGCATGACCCCCTCGGCTCCTGGTGTTATCCAAATTAGATTTTGATCTTTGTCAATTAGGCTTTGCCACTGTGGACCTGCTGTGCCGTTATCAGGAGAATCCCTGTCAGGGTTGGGAAGTCAGTGAACTTTGGAAGCCTTTCTCCGCCTTCCCAGGCATGCAGTTTTACAATTAGAGCTATTTAAAAATATAATAATAGAATAAAAATTTCCGTCCACAGCCCTATTTCTGGCAATCTTTGCACTGTTTGTCCTTAAACCAAGAATCACTCTCAGCACAGAGAGCTCTGCCTTCCCATGGCAAAAAAAAAATCCAAGCAATCCTGATTTCCACAAGCAATCTGGCTTTCCTTTTGCTCCTTTGAATGTTCCTGGCTTTGTAACGTACCCTGCCACGGATTTGTCCGGGGGCCAGTTTTGCTTCTGGGGGAAAAAAATAGTGGCCAGCTGAATAAAAGAGATGAATTCCAGGAAATCTTCTCTGGTTGTCACACAGCAGGGCTGCGATGCTGCTGCTGCCCAAGGGCTTTGTCAGCTGCTTGGGCTGGAGAATTTAAACTGGGCAGCTACTGGGGGAATGTTGGGCCTGGCACAGCCCCTGGCCTTGCAGCAACTCCCTTCCCACTACACAGCGTGCCTCCAGAGCCGTCCCAAATCCTTTCATGTGGGGAGGCTGCCTGCCAAAAAACTTCCTTTTCATTCTCACATTTCAGTACTGGCTCGGCTTTCCAAGGTGTGCTTGCAGGGTTTGGTGTGGAGCTGCCCTGCGTGGGACACGGGAGCTGCTGCGTGGGCTGAGGGGAAGGCAGAACCTTCCTGGCATGAAGAAACAGTGCTGCAAACCAGGATTTGACAGCAGGAGAGGACATTTCATAGGGGTTAAGGCCGAGAATGATCATCAGGCCTGTCCCTGTGTGCGCCAAAGATTAAGGGTTTTGCTGAGTCAGTACATTACAGCATCTACCAAAAATCAGTTTTGAGTGAAACCTTCCCAGGATAAAAAGCCTCTTCTCAACCAAGGGCCTGGAGTGTCAGGACAAGGAGAATGGCTTTGCGCTGCCAGAGGGCAGGGTTAGATGGGATACTGGGAAGGAATTGTTCCCTGGGAGGGTGGGCAGGCCCTGGCACAGGGTGCCCAGAGCAGCTGGGGCTGCCCCTGGATCCCTGGCAGTGCCCAAGGCCAGGCTGGACATTGGGGCTGGGAGCAGCCTGGGACAGTGGAAGGTGTCCCATGGCAGGGGGTGGGAACTGGATGAGCTTTAAAGTCCCTTCCAACCCAAACCATTCCATGATTCCATCACCTGAAAACTGCAGGACATTTAAAGGCTGCTCCTGTTTCATTGAGGGCAGCAGTTCCCTCTCCTTCACTCCAGTCTCTGGTGCAGACCCAGCATTTGTTCTGCCTCAAAGGCTTCCAACCCAAACCACTCCAGGATTCTGTGATAATTCTAAGGGCCCTCCAGCACATCCATCTCCAAGATCCGGAGGTTGCAGCTTTTGGCACTTTTCCCTCTGCAGTAATTTGGAGGTCAACCCAACATCAGCATTTCTCTTTTCCCACAACCAATTACTCTCTCCAAGCTGGGTACAAACCTTCCCCCATGTTTTGTTGTTGAGTACATGAAGGAAGAGCCGAGCAGATGAACCATACACAGCCACAGGAGCTCAGCTGCTCCCACAGTGACTTCATTGGGAATGCTGGTGGAATTCAGTGATGGCAAAATGAGCCCTCCAGACATGGATGGGGTTGGTCCCTCGCTACCCCGTTAGCAGACAGCTCCGCTGACCAGAATACACAAAATTTGAGAGAGGAGCGAGGACAGGAGAGTTTCTAATACCTGCCAGCAGGGAATTAAATGTGGGAAGAGCGCTGGGAGCCAGCCTTCCACAGAACACTCACACCCGGGGAGGCTCGGGATAAACAAGCAGATGAAACGGCTGCTTGGGAAAAGGGTTTCCACAAACTGCCTCAGATGGAAAGGATCAATTTTAACAAGGCTGTTTACAGGGGAGGCTGCAGGGATGGTTTGCAGTGGTTTGGGGCATTATCACCCCTTGTCACTCACTGAATTTTTTCAACCGAGCTGATTTGGCCTCAATTTTTTCTATATTTTGCCTTCAGTTTTCATCAAGCAAAACTTGTTAATTTTTCTGCAGGTCCAGAGAGGAAGAAAATATTTTTTTACAGGTTATTTTTGGTAATAAAACCAAATGATGAATTCTGAAGGATCTTCGGAAAGGTACAAATTTGGTATTGCTCGAACCCCGCACAAAAAGCAAAATAAGGCCAAATTCTGAAGAAACCTGGGTTTTGATTTATGAGTATTTTGGGGTTTGATCCAGTGCAGTTTGACATTGAAAGAGTTTGGTCCAAGTCCTTAAAACACACACTGCTGATAATTTTTTACCTCTCAGCTTATTCAGCATGTTCAAGAACATGAACTAAGCTGTCTTGACTACAAATTAGCTCGATAGAAAAAGCCAGGACTAGATTTTTAGGATATTTTATTGTATAGCCTGCCTAAGATGTGAGGCACAGATTGTAAAGTTCATATATCATTTTGCAGGATTTATTTATTCTTCCTTGCCAACTCAGCTCCAAAGCCCAGAGGTCAAATCCTGCAGCTCTTGACATCCATAGTTTTGCCACTGACTTCACTGATGGCATCATTTCAGGCATGAAGACAAAGTTCTTGGTCGAGGGTTTTTTCCTTGTACTTTTAAAACCCTCCAAAGAAATCACTATAAAAATTATTATGAGCATTTATAAAAATCGCTCTCCCAAGTCAAACCCCGACCATCTAAAAAATGCATCGAAGAAAATGGATGGAAACATATCCAGGCCTGGCTTTGCCATGTCATGCTCAGAGTTTACAGCATGGTTTGGAACCACTGAGTGAACTCTCGCAACACCTTTATATTCTTGAGTGTTTTTAGCTGCCCTTGACAGGGTGAGATGTCCAGAGTCACGGATATGAGCAGTCCTGCTGGAAGACTATCCTACTGCAAATTAATGTCTTGCCTTCCCAGCTCGCTGCAGCCCACACCAGCCATGGGACAGGATGCCCACACAAGCTTTTTGTCCTGCTCAAATCCTCTTTATGCCCTGCATTACCCTTGGAAGTGACCACCGGGCTTTGTGCTGGCCCCGCATGCAGCACCACTGTCTCAACATCCCAGAATTTAGGGGGTGAATTTGACGCCTTTTCCTGGTCTTGAAATTAAGAACTAAACACGATTAAGAGGGAAAAAGGGTTTTACCTCGGTGTTTATTGAAGGACCCTCAGGGGTGCCGAAATGCACATCGAAATGCACCCCGAAATGCCCCCCGGAGAAATGGCCCCCCACGATGTGATGTGTGTGCAATTATAGGCCTTGCTAATTAGCACATCTATCAAAGATTGCCCAGGGAGGGACTCCAGCGAGACCCCTCAGCGAGGAACCTTCCCCTGGCTGGGCCTGGCTTTGTTTACAGAATGTGTTCTGGAGAGGCCCTCGGGGTCTGGGGTTTCCAGGGTGTTTGGGCTCTTGGCTTAACGGGATATTGGGTGTGAGGGAAGGGATCAAACTTAAAGAATTATAACTGTGTGGGCTAAAAGCACTGAGAATACATAAAAGCTGTATAAGAGAGTATAAAAAGGGGTATAAAAGAAAAAGCAAAAAATTATTATGGCATTAAATTTCCCAATATAGCCACGGACAGATGAGAAGAATAAATGTAAAGCTGATTTTCTCACACACCTGCAAATTCTTGCGTGGGTAGGTCCAGGAGAACAAATCCAAGTCAACTTCCAGATATCCAAGTGGAACTCGTTAACGTGGAGGCCAAGACTTCTACCTTTCTGAACATTCATGTGATGAATTTATATTAATAAATTTAGTTAATGATTACAAAATGATCGCTTTAGTCAAGGCAAAGTATTATAAATTTACTTAAATCCTTGGTATTTTTAACGAAATCCCTCATTACAGGGAGCTTATGCACACCCATACAATCACATGCATATTTATATGCTTTTATAGACATTACAAATATATATTTGTGTGCCTGTAAAAGCATATTCAGATTGATATTAATGCAGGACCACACTTTAACACAGGATAAAGCTCCAATTCCAATGCTTTTTCCTGCGTTTTGCTGATTAACAGGGCTGGATCCATTTTTATCTGCTTGAACTCAACCACAGCAAAACCACTTGAAGTGCAACATCGCAGGGTAAAATAAAAATAAAATGACCTAATCCTTTTGCCAATCACTTCAAAAGGTTGGATATTTATGGCAACATCCTGATCCATGCTGGGCCATCCTCATCCATTTGCCACTGACCAGCGAAACCAAGATTTTGGAGCGAGGACCTGATCCTGCAAGTGATTTGTGTGATCTGCAGGGAAATCCTCCTCAGCAGATAAAAAAATGAGTGGACCTGGCTACAACTCAAATTCTGCTTAGTCTGCTCTGACAGCATAATCAAAGCTATGCTAGAAAGCATGGAATGATATACAAATATATATATATTTTTTCTCAAATGACTCTAAAAACCCACAGGAAATTTTTTTCTTTTACTTAAATGGGAAGGAGAAAATCTATATCTCGGAGAGTGAAAAACAAATTAAAGGTTCTTGAAGGGTGTTTCTTAACATTTACCAGTGTTTTTCCCCATGGAAAAGATGAAAAATTAGCTTGAACCCTAGAGCTTTTGGTCTTTTGTAATATTTTCCTTTTTTTAGCCCTCCACAATGAATATAGATTTTTTTTAATCCTATATGCAGCGATGTCACATATTTAGATTTGAAAGCTTTCTCATGGTTATATGAGACAGTTTTAAATTAAAAATGCATTTGGGACCTACCTGTGTGAGGAGGATGGAGGAGCACACAGGCATCAGCAAACACATGAATCTGAGTTATTTTTGGAGCGTGGTTTTGGGGTCCATAACAAAATAATCCTGACATCAAGAGAAATATTCTGCTGTCAGGCTTCTCTTGCTAAGATAAGGATCTTTGCTGTCTGCTCCGATTTGGCTCCATCCAGGAAAACATCAGCTGTCATTAAGGAGACTTTTGCCTTCTCCCATCTGGGTCTCATCACGTACCCTTGAAGAGGAAATAAAGCAGCAGCTCTCTGGGCAGGGGGACAAACCATAGTTTTATATATCTGTATCAGCAAAATCACTTCTGAAGTGTAATCTTAAGGTTAAAATGGTGAACAGGGTTCAAAAATCTGGGTTAATTTTTTTTTTTTTTGCCTAAATTAATCTCTGAAACACTCAATTCTCTGCTGGTAAAACAGGGATGGTGTTGTTTCCTCCCTCTCCCACCCTTCCCCTTCACTCCTTGTTCAAATGTAAAAATCCTGAAGAAGAACCTCCTCAGTCTTTATGTAGGTGAAACCTCACACGCGGTTAAATACTCACTTGAAGCCTAGAAATACGAGGCAAATAATATCAATAAGATAGATTTATGAATCACTTGATTAAAAAAAATAGACTGGTTAAAACAATTTAAATTTTCAAGCTGTAATTGCTAAATTAGCTAAAAATAACACAATTATTACTGAGATAATCACTATTTGCTTTTTCACACACCTGTTTCAAATCCATATTTTGATGAGAATTCCTCTCAAAGGTTTCTTTCACAGGGATATCTGTGAAAAATGAAGACCAAAAAAGGTCTGCCCCATCCCTGGAAGTGTCTGAGGCCAGGTTGGCCGGGGCTTGGAGCACCCCAGGATAGTGGAAGGTGTCCCTGCCCATGGCAGGGGTGGAATGAGACAGTTTTTAAGGCCCCTTCCAACCCAAATCAGGATTCTGAGATTGATGCCAGGATTTGGCACAGCTCACCTTGATCTCCAGGAGCACATCACTGCAGCTGGAATGACAGAGGGGACAGAAAGTACTTTGGGAATATTTGGCAGTGGTGAAAGAGATGCAAGATGAGACCTGGATGGAAATAAAGCAGAGCTGCTCCACTTTTTCATGCATTATTAAAATTGAGGTTTTAAAAAATTCAAACTTTATTTTTACCTTTAAAAAATGCAACAGATGTGTGTGAAGACAAAGCTGGTGCCTGCTCTGCCTCGTGGAAGCCGTTTTATGGTTGTGTGAAGCAGATTCCAGAGGAGAGCACAGCAGAACGGCTGCGAGTATCTGTCATGTGTTAATTGGGGCAATCGGTACAGAGCCAAGTTTTATATCCTTGCTCCATTTTAAGAGGTTTTTACACTTACTGAATGCATTAAAACCCAGGAAATGTTGTGGGGATTGTCCTTTGAATCCTGCACGCTGGAATCTCACTCATGGGGCCTACAGGGAGGGCTGATTTAGTTTTGCTGTTTGGCCATAGGAGGACAAGGGGCAAAACGAGGGATAAAACTGCAAACCAGAGCTGGTGCAAACCACAAGACACTCAGAAACAAGCCTTAATTTGATTGCAAAAAGCAATTTATAAGAGAGCTCTCTTGAATATCTCTGGTTCCTCTAATCAAATCTAATTGTGGATTGGTGAGTTCTGCATGTGGAGCGTCAGAAACGTGGTGTGTCCAAGGCCAGATTGGATGGGGTTTGCAGAGACCTGGTCTAGTGGAAAGTTCCCTGCCCATGACAGGTGAGTTTTGAGGTCCCTCCTGATCCAAACCAGTCTGGGATTCCATTATTCTTTGAGTGTGTCTACTCCTGAGCTGCCATGGTGAATCCTGGAGCCCTCACTCTGGCAAAGTCCCACTTTAAATCCAGCCCTTGTTTCGCCTCAGGACCACAGGTCACATCCCAAGAAAAAGAGTGGTCTTGGTGAAGTGCCTTGGATAAACACAGGGGTTGTCCTAGGAGCACCAAGAATGAAATGCTGCAATTTTCAAGTTGTGGTTACAGCAGGAATGACCACTTCCACTTGGTTTTCCTCCTAGGAAGCATCAAATCAGCTCCAATGGGTTCCTGGATGTCTACAGGAACCTCCCTCTTCTGTCCAAGACCTTTCCCATGTGGGTTGGCACTGCAAAGGGCAGAGAAGAGATGCCACCACCACCCCACTGCTCCCACAGCACCTCTGGGTACCTCCCAAAATCACAGCCAAGGTGTCCCACAGCAGCTGGAGCAGTTTCTTCTCTGCTTTTTCACCATCAGGTATCCAGAATGACCATGAAATTCCCAGCTGGAGACCGTTTGGGGTTTTGCAAGGAAGCTGGAGGTGAGGGTGGAGGCAGGACCTTCTCCCCAGATGCTGCAGGATGCACTGAAGACAGCAGAGGGGAACCTGCTGGGTCTTCATGGCTGGAAAAGGCAAGAAGCAGCACCTAGGAGAAGGCTGAACCTTGGCATTCTCCACCCACCCCCAAGGGTCCCCCAGAAGGGTGGGGTTGGTGGTGGCACAAGCCACCAGGAAGGAAAGAAGTGACCATGGTGAGTTACATGCATGATTCCAGGGTAAGTTCCGTTTATAAAGCTGTGGCCTAATTAAACCCCATCCTTTGCTCCCTCCCTTCTTCTCAAGACAGTGTGAATCATGCAACATTTTCACCTCTGGGCAGGGAATCCTGGAGCTTTTTCCCGGAAAATAAAATCCCCTCCACAGCATTTCTGTATATCTGCAAGCTGGGTCCTGAAAGACCTGCAGGTGAAATGGTCTGAGTGAGCAGAGAAGACAAAAACAAACAAAATCAACACATGATCAAAAACTGTTTGTCACGTGGTTACTTAATAATTATATCAAAATTGGGCCAGGTTGTCCAATTAACTCCACCAAGATTGTTCAGACCTATGACAACATTTGAATGAGCATAGATTTTAAAATAAGTACGGTTGAATACACAAATCAGGACAGTGCTATGCTATGGAAATTTCATATATGTGAATATATCTGAAGTCTCATATATCTGTGAATAAGTCAGAAATACATTCACACACAAAAAATACAATTAAGATTTAGCACACCAGCCTTATTTCAGGAGATTTAAAATGTAACAGCAAAAAAGAACATGTTTTCTGCAAGAAAAATGTGAATCAGCATCTTGATCTGTTCCCTGTTCTCACAAGCAAAGTCCTGTCTATTATAATCTTGTTTTTCTCAGCCGTAAACATAGTGTGAAAAAAAAAAAGAGAGAAATTTATGTTGAATATGGTTATAGTTATTATTTCCCTTCTGGGGATTTATTAAGCATGTGTTAGGAGTTTAGGTATAAAATGAAATTGTTTTTTCACTACATGGATGTCTTCTGTGACTATCTGTAAAATTTCATTAAGGTGTTAGACTTGATATTGCAGATCAAAGTAATCCCAAGAGATTAAGGAGACCCTGCTAATTGACTAAGGTCATGTACTGCACTTCCCACTGGCACTTTGGCCTACATTGACAACAGAGGAGCAGCCCCATCTCCAAGGACCATTCTATAAAAATACCATTTTCTTTATCTCTAGTCCAGTTTTCACACCGCTACAATAACAAGGGATTTCATAAATCCGGGTGGACTGATTAGAGTTTTGAGTATGTAACTTTCTGAGTAAAAAATATACATGATACTTTTGAACAATTTTGACATTTTATCTTACCCTTTAAAACTCCCGGGAGCGGATTGCACGTTAGGTGTTTAAGAATAAAAAGTGTCAGCACATATAGCGAGTTCCATCATTCAAACTTGGCACTAAAGAGGATATTGAAAGCCTTGCTGCAGACCATTAAAACCAGCTAATTTACAGCCAAAGACATTGTTGCTTGAAGTGCCAATTTGGTCAATAATTAAGGTTTGGAATATATATCCAGCTCTGACAAGAGAAAATTCCTAAAAACCTTTCCCTGTTGATGCAAACATACAATATATTACTCTCAATTGGACAGTGGCTCTTGGTTCCGTGTTGTGATATTATTGAAAATTATGGATTATCCAGAGGCGTGGTGAGGAGTTATTGCTGCTGTCAGCCAGATTTGTGAACCCAGCGCTGAGATATCTGCTCCCCTCTGGATCCTACTCCTGGAAAAGTGAATGCTGGAAAAGTTAGAGGGAATTCACAAAAGAACTTCGGAAAATACGGCTCTTTTCTGTCCTCATCATGGGAGAAGTAAGAAACTCAAAACCAATTGACCAGAAGTTTAAGGACAAGATTTACAGGGAAATAAACAGGAGGACTGGGATCGTACAGCCCGTTAATTTAGCAGAGTATGAATAAGGAGCACTGACAACAGCAAGATGAGTGGGAAAGATGCAAATTAGAACTCACTTGCCATTATTTAACTGATAAAGTTATATACCAAGAGATTTTGCCACTTTTCTTTCACTAAAAGTTTAAAAATCAAGTTATTTGGGGTTCTTTTTCTAAATATTGTGCTGTTACAAAAAGCTTAGGGTTTCTTTTTTTTAGGTTTCATTCACTGATTATTTTTCCTCCAGTTTATCGAAGTTCCTCCTGAAGGGAAGACTCAAACTTGAGGCAAAGTCGTAAGCAATGGGTTTACTGGGTACATTTCAGCGATGTTAATGGATGTAACAACCACCCTTCCATTCACCAGATGAAATCCCCATCTAAGCAGAAGGATAGTAGGAGGCTTATGACATCCATAAAATGGGTGTCGTTTGCATGGAGATGAATTTCAGCCCTTAGAAGCCAACAGAATCACATTTTCCATTATGTTCAGCCAGCAGAACGGATTTCATTAATCAGCCCCTCATCAAGGGCTCAGTCCTACCACATTACTCACACTAAGTAATACCTAAGATGCAAATAGGTCCACTAAAGCAAAGGAGGCATCTGGAGAAGTTGTGTCGTTCTCTGAGTAAAGGTGCTTTAATGGACTTTGAGAAATCCCTCGTTCCACAAGCGAAATCCTCGTACCCTTCCAGCTCTTCAGAAAGGTCCTGACTAAATAAATCATTCAGCAGGAGTATTTAATCCCTCAGATGCTGGAGAGCTATGATGAAAGTTGGACTGTTGAAGGATGTGCCTGAAGACAACAGGTAAAATTTAGCATTTACTGCTTTTTCAGCTCAAATAGAGAGCTCAGAATTCCTTTGTGTTCAGCAATTGAGGTTGAACTCTTTAAGCCACCATTTCGAGTAAGATACAGGAGGCCTTAAGTCCTAGGAATATGGAAAGACTTGGTGTGGATGAGGCTTTATTATCCTTGATTCACTGGAATTCAGAGTGCTACCAGTATTTTTAATGTTCCCTATACCCATTTAACCATCCTATTTGATGGGGTGGCTGACTTTATCCATAAGGGATATCTGCCTTTACACTGAATAAAATGTTTGTTTTCTACCTTACTAATATTTTCCTGAAGTTGGTAGGATGCTGTATTTTCCTTGCTTTATATCTCAAGCAGAACTATAAAATTTGAATGATCAAAAGGACTAAACAAAGCAGGAGAAATCCCAACTTTTATATTTGCATGATGTTGCCATTTGGCAAATCCAATGAAGGTTTTTCATCTTCCTTTTGCCAAATGCAAACGAAAACTAAAAATATTTATTATTTCCAACAAACTGAGCACTTGTGTGTTATTCCCTGTGAAATGTCTAATAGATATTAGCTGATCTTTGTGCCCTTTTTTGTAGATTCAGTTTGTTTGTTGTTCCCTATCACAATCACTGAAAGATTCTTTGGGTTAAAATGTGGGAAAAGAATGATATATTTGTTAATTGTTGCCGTTCATTGCTATGATCTTTGGCAACACCTGCTGGTGGTACTCTGCAGTGCTGGAGCCACTCTACATATATGCCTTCAACATATAGACCTTCCACTGGCCACACAATCCCTGTCCACCTGCAAAGAGCACAGATGTGGCCAGTGGGCTTAAAAATATCAGCTCAAGTTCATGAAAACAGTTGCACAGGCTTTGGAGGCTCAAACACTCTCTCATATTAAAATGTGCCTGGTTTTGTTTGCCAATCCAGCTGCTGTGATTTATAAAAGTTGTGATTTTATGGCAACTTAATCCAAAGAGAATTTTGTCCAGAACGTCTCCCATCCGCTCTCCAGTAACAAGATATTTTGAGCAGCAAGATAAATAACATTTAGGCATCTAATAAAAACTGCTGGGGTTTGGTTTTTTTGTCTCAAATCCTCTTTTTTACATAGTACAGCAGCAAAGCCTCGTATTGTAGGTGAAAAGTCTGTAAATTTGCAGTAACTGAAAAATAACAGAAGGCGCAGCAGCATTCTTTATGTTAGTCTATATTGATCGGCTCTAATGAGCACCAGTGGAGCTGTAGCTAATGGTGGTATGTCTGGTGTTAAGGGCAAATGTGGGAGAAGATTATCAACCCAAGGGGTTTAACAGTTGCTGGACTGCCCTCAGCCCTCAGGGCAATGATGCACTTGAGAGGTCACTGTATCAAATGAGGGAAAAGATTCAGCTCGCGCTGCTGGAAGAAATGCAGCAGGAGCTGTGCTTTAGCCCAGACTCCCGGCATCAATAAAACAGTTCCTCTCTGCCGGCTGTTTCTTCCCCACTCCTTTCCCATCACCTACCTAGCATTGCATTGCTAATTAAGAACGCTAACCCAGGGATCTGGGAGAGGATGGCACCGAACTGCTCTGGATTGGGTTGGGATATGCGCCTTGGCGCCGTCCGCGCAAGGGACTCGCACAGAGGACGTGTTATGGGGCAGAGCGGTTTTACACCTGACGCCTGTTTGTTACCTGGGGGGGGTCACGCTGCCATTTGATGGGAATTTGCTTGATATTCCATTCAGTGTGTTGCTGCCACCCCCTTCCGAGATCTGAGAGGGCCGAGATGAGTGACCACCAGAGCAGAGAAGGCCACCGGGCTTCAAGGGGAAGTTAACTGGCAGATCCGAGAGAACGCTCGCAGTAAAATGTTTGTGCAGAAAGGAAGCTACAGGTATTCAAAAAGATAAAAATGAGCAGAGAAATGCCTTGAGGTGGATGGCATGTTGCACATTCCATGCTTTAATAGCCTAATGGAATAATTTTAACTGTGTGAGGCTCTGAAACACACCAAGAAGCTCAGCTGAGAACCGAGCACTGAGATTTCAAATATTTGTCACAATAAAAAGCAACATATATTTGAAAAAAAAAAAAATCAGAAACAGAATCTTTTACTTAATATTGTAAATAAGCAAATTAAATATTACCTTAACTCCACTTTGCCATGGCACCCTGTGGTTATGGCAAATTATTTATTAGGTCTTTAAAAATTCTAAGACATGGATTCCTCTTGTTCCTTAGAGACTGGTGATGGGTCAGATTATTAAAAAAATCTTCACAGCTCTAATTTTTTTGCAGCTTTAACATGGAGCACACTGAATGTCACATTCTTTGTTCCAGCCGGAGATTTTCCAACCTGAACAAGAAGGAAGCGAGTCAGGATTTGGTCGGAGAAGAATATTTCCTACCACTGTCAGCAAAAAAAGAGAAGGGTTTAGACTGTTATCAGGCTGTTGACACGAAAATACCTGAAATAAGTGGAGCAGGCACTAAAGCTGGCATGCACACTCAGTGGGAGCAACGGGGCTGGAGACGAGGAGAAACATTTTCCGCAAAGAAGCTGGAGTTGACACATCCGACGCTCGCTGCCTGATGGGCTCCAGCTCAGGGGTTTGATGTCTGCAGCTCCCACCACTGTCCATTAGACAGGCGCCCGCACCAGGGATGCTGCAGCCACAAGTGACACTAATGTGCTCCACTGCTGACACTGGGGAACCCACAGGAAAATGTGTTCATCCCCTGGCTGCTGCACGGTTAAAAAGGGAACCAGTCTGGCAAAACGGACTGAGAGAGTTTGCATCCCCAACGCTTCGTCTGTCCCCGTCCTCGTGCCTTGTGAATGCTGAAATTTCTGAATATCCTAAGAAAAAAAAATAACCCACGTTGTTTCTAAAGCGTGTCCTGAAAAGTATTTGTGCATTTCCCACTGTAGTTTGAATTCCAATTGGTTTAGGCAAGGCCAAGCTGTTTCTTCACCACATGAGCCTGTGAGCAGACTGTGGCGAACCCATGGCATTTATTTTCTACAACTTCAGTTCATAAGTAGCTTGAGCAGACTTGCTAATTTACACAATTATTGAGATTTCCTCCAGTCATAAATGCCCAGTTGCCACGGGATGTGAAGTATGAGTAGCAGACAACCATTTTCATTCATGAACTTTTCTAGTACTCGAAAACTCTTCTGTACTCTTCGTTATTTTAGTGTGGACATATTTGAACTTAAGAAGGTCATAGATTAACTTTCAGATGCCTTTGCTCTTCTAATGACAGAAGTAACAATCAAATTCCTAACTCGACAGCAGCAATTTCCATAGTACAGAAGGATATATATATACACACACAAACACACACATATATATATAAAATATATTTTTTAAAGATCTCTATGTACCTAATGGAAAGAATTTGGTGAAATGATTATGAGACAGGATAATGTGACTAACAGAACAAGAGCTGTTCTGTGATGACTTCTTTCTAAAGAAGATTTTATATTTTTTAATGCGTTATTTTATTTATTACATACCTGTTGTTCCACATGCTGCAACTTTGGACAGATGAACGTCTGGGATTCGAAAGAGTGTGGTGGAAATGCACATCACAGCACTGGCAGGACAGTGGGTCCATACTTGGGACCTTGTCATATTTACCCAGCTCATGGATCTTCACTCCTAAACCTAATTAGTCCAAAATTCCCCAACCAAAGTCCCTCAGAGTTTAATGATGTAGGAATCCAGCTGAGGAACCTATCTGGGATTTTTTAATAGTTGGTATTGACCAGTCATTTTGAACTGTTTGCTTTGAAAAGGACATGTTATTTATTTTTTCTTTCCATTTAAATATCAAAAAGAAAAGATCTTGCTGTAGCTCCAAACAATAATCCATACGACGAATAACCACTCGATGGCATAAAAAATGTCCTTACTTAAATGAAGAAATATTTTTAGCTCTTGAGATTAAGTAGCCACAAAATCTACCTCCAGACCCATGAGTCTCAAAAAATCCTACCAAGTCATTGTAACTTCAGTAGTAAATAAAATTTTGCCTGTGTATTTTTTTCCATATGCATTTCTTGAGTGAAGTGCGGCTGTTTCAGGGGTTCATAAGAAATACACCTTATTTTCTGTGCACTGGAGGTTTTCACTCTGCACTATCCCGGCCTTCACCCCTGAAACACCACTAAATCCCATAAGTGATCCCAAGACGATGTTGCTTGGCACAGTAATATTATTTTCAATGAAGCAGCAGGTAGGAGCACTTGGAAATGGATGAGCACAAGCACCTGGAAATGCAGGAGTCCTACCAGGCTGGGAGAGGAACCCAAAACTTGAACCCTGTGAATTTTACAGGAAAAAAGAGAAGGAAGAAAAGAGAGGAAAAAAGTTCCAAACCCCAAAATTGTGCTAATGTAAAGACACTCTAAAAATTAGTCTGTATTACCATAAAGTCTGTTTATAGCTACGAACCACATGGAAATCCTCAGGAAAATGTCCCTTTCCTACTCACTCATTGACCTTCTCTTGGATAACATTCGCTCTGCTCCTTGAATCCTGGCATCTTCTGGGGGAATCCAGCTGCAAGGATCTTCCCTTTCCTCATGGAAATTCATCCACATTCCAGATCACCCTTGGAGGAAGGAGGAGGTTTCCTGGTCCTGTCTGTCCTGTTGGGTCTTCCTGGTGATTTAAAACAGGTAAAGTGCCAATGCAACCATTCGAACTCAAACCAGCACAACTGGCCATGGCTTAGCAGCCAAGATGTTTCATCACTTACCTCCAGAGGATCTTGGCTGAATTTCCAGCCTGTTCACAAAACTATCTGTGACCTCTTTGGATGATGGAAATCTCTGAACCTTAAAAAGCTCTGACAAGTCATTTGAAGAATATTTAATAACAACATTCTTTTGTTGCTATTTGAGTGAAATAGCCAAAAAATGCCAAATTTCTCAGTGGAAAATGACCCAAACAACCTTTTTCCACTCATGGCTTCACGTGGTTCAATTCTCTTTCATTTTAATTCTTTGCATTTCTGTGGTTCAAACCCAAATAAAAAGAATCTTCTTCCTGTGGTATTCACTAAGTTCCCAATCCTATATTTACAGGAATTCAGCAAGGTGATGGTTTCAGGCCAGGTCAGCAGTGGGTCTCAACCCACTTCACTACATTATTTGAGGTAAATCTTAGTCTTCTTATCTAAACAAAAGTCCTTAATTTTTTGAGATAAATATAATGCCATAGTAGAAGGGATGGAATTTGGCCTTCACACGCATTATTTGACCAGACTGTTTGGCAGAGGATGGGATACTCCTGTTTTCAGGAGCTTTGTCCATTCTCACTTCTCACAGCCAAAGGGACAATGTTTGTGCATCTATTAAAGCTCCAAGTGAAGACCTCTGGTAACATCTGTTAAATGAAATTATTACCACCGGCTCCCTCCATTAATTTTGACCAACAACTTTCAGTCTTCAAAATTTATTCCTAATTTTTTCCTTACAAACTGTTTCATTTGGGGTTTTTTGTTTGGTTGGTTTTGGAGCGGGGGTGGGTGGTTGGTTTGGGATTTTTTTTGTGGACCTTCTCTAGAGTGCTTTTCTCTCCATCCACGTCAACCTCATTTCTGCTTTTCCCTTCTCCTTTTGTCCTCTGCCATCAGCCTCTCAATGAATATCCCTCCAGTGACAATTTACCGGCATTTCTTGCAGGTTTTTTAACATCCTCAAAGCTCTGAAGGCTCCATACTTAAGCCCACTGCCACTTGGTTCGGTCACTGAGCTACTGAGTTCAATCATCTTTAATTTACCTTTTTTTAAAAACTTATTTCAGAGAAAGAGTTGACTCAAAAATATGTCTCTAAAAAAAGTCTCACAGCATTCATGCATGGGCTTGATGCTTTCCCGGAATATATTCCTGGTTCCCATGTATGGAAATGCTGCCTAAAATTGAAGGGTGATTTTTCATATTTAAAGAATTATCAAGAGCAGTGTCACTAATAGTGCCTTGACACGGAATATAGCAAAATCTAATTCAATATGGTGAAAACTTCGTTGATTGGAAAACAAAGAAATGTATCATTTCCCTCCCTGATCATATAAAATCATTAGAAATAAAAGGAGAGCAAGGAGAGAAAAATCAAGTGCTGAATCATGAAAAGAGTCAGCAGATCAAGGTCTTTCTTCTAAAAAATCTTTAGCAGGGAAAAGAAGAAACAGTGGATATTATTTCCAATTATTTCTCAAATTGGAACAGAGAAAGGAAAATAAAAAATACACACACACACAAAAAAAAAATCCCTGACTTGGTGCTACTGGAGTTTGTAGCTGGAAGGAAAGTCCTTGCTTATATTGAAGTAAAGTTCTGAAAATAAGCAAAGAACAGATTTATTGATTTTTGGTGAAGTCTGGGTGTAAAAAAGAGAAAGAATAAAGAAGTGCTCTTTGCCCGCTATGTCCAAATGACATCCCCAGTGGCCTTCTTAATGGTGGGGGAGGGGAGGGGGCAGGTGCCTACCCCGGCACACGGCCACAACTGCCCTTAGGCAAGGGCTAATGGTATTGGCTGAGCCTGCTCTAAGCCTCTCTTTTCTAATAGCCAACTTTCTCTGTGCGAGAAGACAGACAGATATTGATTGGTCCAAATGCCCTTGAGTTGACAACATCTGAAATGAAAATCCACAAGGCTAGCACAAACTTTCTGCAAGTTCAATTCCTTGGAATCTGATTAGGAGGCTGGCCGGCGCGGGCGTTTTCATGGAGAAGGTCTCCCTTTGTCGCTGCCTCCACGCGTGTAATTAGCGGCGCGGGCGCGGCTCCGGCCAAGCCGAGGCACAAATGGCAATTTTGGGAGGCAGGTTAGGGATAACACGGGTTTGATTAAGGAAACGAAGCGAGCCGAGCCCGTCGTGAAGTTTAACAACAAATTCGCAAAGACGCAGGTGCCATTTCCCAGCTCTGAGCATTAATTAGGTAGAGATTAATAAAATACTCATTCTCTTTTCATCTGCTGCTGCAAGGGGTGCTCTCAGAAGTTGTAGATAAAGTGACAGAATTTAAAGACTCCACCTTCCAGGGAAGTTACTTCATCCAGACTAAAGTTCTAACTCGCAGCAAGTCTGGGTTTATTTTCTAATGACTTTGTTTTCTGGAATTAAAATACCGGAGTCACAGTTTGCAAATGTTAAGGATGAGGAATGCAGAAGACTGGAGGAGTTTATCTGTACCTTATTAAGCATTCTTTTTTTATTCTACAAATTCCTCCTAAATCAATACATTGACTACTGTATAAAGCTTAAATAAAGCATTATTAAAGTGGAAGCAGTGTTCCTGTCCTACTGGGTTATTTAGAAGCATAAAAGATACACTCGTAAGAATCAGGATCATGCCAGGTAAAGTACAGCTGGAATACACATTAAATTTATTCAGTCATTGATTTGTAATGTTGATCCTCCATGGCTTCATGTTTCTTTTCTCATTAATCTTAGTTAACCCTCTCAAAACAATGCCAGCGTTGGCGTTTGATGTATTGAAGATCCAACCTGCAGAGGATGCTGCTTTCTGGACTGTGATCCCTGCCATCAGTGGGGATAAAGCCACAGAACCAGAGAATCTTCTTTGCTTGATTTTGTGTTAAATATGACAAGGAGAAGGTTTTTTCTCAGAGGAAGAAGCAGACAAAGGAAGAAGATGCATAGTTCCAACCCCACAGTTGGAACGAGGTGATCTTTAAGGTCTTTTCCAGCCCGAACCACTGTAAGATTCTGTGCTGACCTGAGATAGGGAATGTGAAGGTTTTGGCTGCAGAGAATTGATAGATCTGCTGGAGGTCTCCTGTGGGGCAAGGAACAAACTGCTGTGGTGTCTTCACTAACAAACACAGCTCCAGGAGAAAGCCACTGCAGAGGAAGGCAAAGCACTGCAAACAATCCTATTTTAGAAATTAAGATCTCTGCCTATAAAGCCAACAACTATTTTAATTGGAGATTCTACTTACTGAGGCATTTCCATCTTCTCCCTGCCCCTCCTTCCCTACCCACCAGATAAAGGTGCTTTCGTAGAGAAGCTGGCTGAAGAGGAGGGGCAGGAGAGGTCATTTTTGGAGAAACCAGCAGCAAATACACAAAAGTGTGCAGAGACTCAGGAGCCTGGGGCGTTTGCCATCCTGCTGGAGGTGATGCCTGTCAATAAAGCCCTGTCCATTCCTCTGTGGGGTGAACTGGGCTTAATCCATCATTTCTCTGGGCTTCTGCCCATGCAGAACCTGCACTCCGGTGGTTCCCAGCCACTTCCGAAAGTTTTGCCCAATCTCCTTTTGGCAAAAATGGATAACAACATATTTTTACTTTTATGTCATGACAGAGGTGTCAAATATCAGCTGTTCAGACTAAATGGCCAACTTCCATCCCACCTCGTGCTGCAAAACCGTACCTGGATCATAATCCTTCCTCAGGATGCCCGTGGAACAGCTCCATGGACTTGGACTTCAGCATCCAGCTTGCTTTAAAATCTATCTATATTTTAATTATCAGGTGCACACTTCCCCATCTGACTTTTTAACAAGCTGAGAATCCCAACGATACATTATCAATACAGGCCAAAAATAAATAAATAAATAAATAAATAAATAAATAAATAAATAAATAAATAAATCCCAAGCTGCAATTTTCCCTGTAATTATTTATGGCCTGTAGGAGATCAAGACTGTGATGAAGAATGGCCACTCCCTTTCATATCCACAGAAGTTACATCCAGCATCAAGGGGGAAATGATTTAGCTGAAGACAGACTCTGGAGCAAACATTAGCAGCAAATGTGAGTCTTGTTTGTGGTAAATCCATCCCTTGAAACTATTTCATCCTTCGGCACCAAATAGTCTTTCTAATCTTTTGTCTTTTCAAATGGCTGTGATAATATTAAAACCATGCTTCACGGCAAACAGCATTTCTGGGATTTTCCTAAGAGATGTGGCTTTGGATAAGAAAGTGCAATTGAGTTAAAGCAGTAGGAGAGCCCGGAGTCAGTGGGGTTTGTTGTGATCCGTTGACCACTTCCCAGTAGGCATCTCTGCAGTCGCTGAGAATTACTAAACACCATTTCAAGGAATATAGGTAATTCAGTCAACCAAAAAACCAAACAAAATAAGCCCAGCATAAAATACATTTTAAAAAACCCTACTGGCATGTGAAAAGCAGGAATCTGTCGAGCTTGCTTTGAATCACTCCCGGTGTACTTAGCTAAGGAAAAATCAGACGGGCGAAATTTCTCGGCGTGCATAAAAAATAGATATTTCTGCTAGCACTGAAAGGTTTCTGAGATAGAGAAATGACAAAGCTGGCTTTTTTTGTCCCAATGCTTAGAAAGTATCACACCTTTCAGGCAAATATGCTGCAACAATTAAGGCAGTAAATAAGAATAAATTATTTGATAGCAATATTCAAAAGAATTACAACTGAAGAACTTCCTTGCTGTCAGATAGAAGTGTGGCAGGTTTATCCTACACCAAGCCTGGCTCTCTGTGCCCTGGACAGGATTTCTGCCGTATTTTCCCATAATTTTTCATGAGGAATTGAAGCTGATAACAGCCAGGACAAACAGCTGAGGAGCTCTCAGTACAGCTGCCCCAATTCTCAGCCTTTTCACTCAGAGCCCCTGATTTATCATCAAAAAAAAAAAAACCAAAACCTGTAAAAAAACCTCAGCTGGACTTTCACAACCACCATTGACAAGTAAATATTTATCTGTATATTTGCCCCTACAGATGTCACGTCGTTTACGAAAATACCTGCGCATGCAAAGTGGGATGAAGAGGTTTTGTCCGTATTTTATCATTATTGCACTTCTAAGACAATACCCTGCTCCCTCTCTAAAGAATGATAGGATGGGCAGGCTGCAGTAGCTGCAGGGGATCCTACGCCTGTTGCCTGCCAAAGCTGCTTACTACTTAACAACTGATCAACTGGCCCCCAAGGCAAGAGCTTAACAAGCCCCAGTAGAAGTGGGCTCAAGATTTCTTCCTCAGCAAAGAAAATGAAACCATTTACCAGTGATGACCAATATCCAGAAATCAAGGGGAGCAGCACCAGCAACACTTTATCTCCCCAGCTCGTCAGAAATAGCAAGGTGTTTTTAGGCTGGAGTCCTAAAGTTGAGCAGGGTTTAATAATATTGGACTGAGGGAGGGGAATGGGGTCCAGGGCTGCTTCGCAGGTTGGCTGTGCCTTGCACAATTCCTGCATCCAGCATTCCCAGGGAGGAGGGAGGCTCGTGGGTGCTCTGGGGCAGTGCCATGCCCTACATGCGTGTGAGGGAGAGACAGAGAGAGCTTCAGGACCGAGCTGCAGCAATTCCTCTGGGGTGAGCTGTGGCAGCTGTTTGCCAGCACAAAGCAATTCTGTGCCGCACTTTCGCGGAGGAAATGAGGAATCCTGGACTCAGCTGAAACTACAGGGGGGATTTTAGGAGAGCAGAATTTAATTACCCAAGCTGGAATTTGGCCAGGACATCAGGGCTCACACCTCTGCTCTTGTGAAAAGTGCCAAGAGGTCTTTAATAATAACAAATGGTCAAGATTTGGGGTTAGGGTTTCACCTGAATGGTGCTGCCTTCAGTAATATTTTGCTCCTTACCAGTGTTATCAAAACTTTATCCACAAGTCCTTGGGATTGCAGTGGGGTTTCCACGAAGAACAGCTTTTCTTATAAAGTTTCTCTTTATCTCAGGATCATCTAGAAAATGCCACCTCATAACACGTCTTCAGGTCTGCTGCAGGAAATGAAAGGAATATTTGCCATGCTCAGGTAGGGCAGACCAGGGAGATTTCCCCTAATACATCCAGATCTGCTGAATCAGAGCCATAACATCCCAAAAGCCTGACACATTTCCTAAAGCATCCATACTCCCATTCTTCCATCCCTCAAGTCGCCAATGATCTCCTTGGGAGACTTTTTTTTAAAACAGTATTTCAAAAGGAAACTTGAAGCTGGAGGGAGGGTTGGTACTTTCCAATTTGTTTCCATGACCTGCTTTTTTTATAGTCTTAATCCTGCAGCCATCAGGAGAGGTGTGAAGAAAACCTGCAAGGACAAACCCTATTTGAAAATTTGAACGCCCAGTTGACAACTGCCCTTCCTGCACACGGATTTATGAGCACAGGTTTCTGGGTGTATTTAGTGGGGGGTTACTTGGGTGGCTGGGGGGATGTTCTTCAATTTTCTTCTCTGTTTTTCCTGCTGCCATTTCTTCCTCGGCCATATTCTCCAAATTAAACTTGCAGCTTTTTGAATGTTGTTTATTCACGCCTCCAACTGTAGGTCATTATTCCTCTTCTCCCAATATGAATTTCCTAAAGAATTTGGCAGTACTGAGGCTGCAGATTGCTGGAACTCCCCTGTATAAGGTTAACCAGGGTCACATCATTTCCTTCTGTTTTCTGCTTGTAACGGGCTCTTTTTGCTTAGATTGCAACCAGAACTATTTTCCTCTTTGTGCCTCTGCATTGTGTCTCTGAAGAAGGGCTCACAAACATTTTTGCAATGACCAAATTGCTGTTATTAATGAACAAGATATCAGCTTTGGAAGTCTGTTAAACATCCAGCCACTTGGAAAAGTTTGGGAAAAGTGAAGGTTCAAAAACCGTGGCTCGCTCTTAAATGTTTGTGGTGACAACTAAAAGGGTGAGAGTCCTCAAGAAGAGGATATTGAGTATTTTTGAGGTTTTGGAAGAGCTGCTTGAGACCTTCAGAGGGGTTTATCAGGAAGCTCCAGAGCTCTGAGCAACCTGGTCTGGTGGAAGGTGTCCCTGCCCATGGAAGGGCTTGGAACAAGGTAATCCCTAAAGCCCCTTCTGACCCAAGCCGTGCCATTCCCAGGATCATGTCCAACACAGGAAGAAAAGATTACATCTGTACCTAAAATCTTCAAATCACAGAATGGTTTAGCTTGGAATGGACCTTCAAGACCTTCTAGTCCCACCCCTTGCCTTGGGCAGGGACACCTTGCCCTAGAGCAGCTTGCCAGGTACACAACATCTCTCAGTAAAATAGCCTGAGTGCACAAGGAAGGAACAAAACAGAGCAGATTCACTCAACAAAAAAACATAAACAGAAACTTTCACTCGACATTCCAGGCATGACTGCTCTCATGCTGCTGCAGCAGTATGTGAAATGTGAGCTCCAGGTCTGCCAGCACCAAGAGGATTTCAGTATCACAAGCCCTAATGATTTCTATTGCCTCATTGTAGCATCCTCTGAAAGAAAACACAGCGCCGGATCAATGCAGCCATTGACTGACTCGGTGTATGGATAAGTGATGCACATTAATACAGCCTGCATTGAACTGGAGTGGTCCTCGGAATCACAACTAAAGCTACAACAATGCAATCTTCCCTTTAACCTGAGCGAGAGCTGCATTGACTTTTCCAGCTCTGTTTTCCAGCCGGCTGTGCCAGCTCTGTTGCAAGGCAGCCTGGCCAGCCCCCGAGCACCTCTGCACAAAACAGGGAGCAGCGTTAGGTGAACCAACCCTTAAACACAGCCCGGCACAGCAGACAGCTGCACCATTTAAAAGCACTTTGCACTCTAAAGCATCTCTGTAGAGCTCACTGATCTATAGGTGCTTCATATATAGCCTTAAAAATCTCGCTGGAGATGGTGAGAGATCAGAATCGATATCTTCATTTGATAGACGAGCAACCAGATTAAACGGCAAACCAAAGGCTGCACAACTTTTTGTACCACGTGGTCCTAAACTGGAATCCTATTCCAAGGCTGGGATGGATATAGGATTTTCTCCTGAGCTCTGAAACTCCTCTTTCTCTCCACCACACTGAACTTGCCTGTAGCACAGAACTGTTCTGCAATTGCACAGCTTCCTTTGGTTCATCTTTTTTTTTTTTTTTTTTTTTTTAAGAACTGACCCAGTATCACCTCTGGAACGTGGAAACTCAGCCAGACCATCAAGTCCTGCTTTCTGACACGGCAGAGCGAGGGGATTAGAGAATAATGCTCAGGCTGTACAATTAAATTATCGATACTGTCCATGCCATGCCCTGCTCCACGTGCTGCAGGAGAGATCTTGTGCAGCTGAGGGCTGAGCTGCGCCCTGCATGTTCCACACTTTATTTCCAGGGAAAACTGACCAGGAGGAGGAAATCCCAAGGCTCAATAAAATTAACACTGGAATTCACTAGTGCCCAGAGGCCAGTGGCAACCCACAGGGCTTGGATGGATCCCTAGGAAGCAATAATTCATCCAGCCAGGATAATTATCCAGAACAAACAAATGGAGTCCCAAATATAATTTTTAAAAGAAATTAAGCCCTACATGCCTACCTTCCAAATGTTCATCTTCAACTTGCATTCATTCAGTGTTTGGTCCCACTTTTTTTTACACAAAAAACAAAGAAAAACCTAACTCTTGCCCAGGGGATTATTATAAAGAGAAATGCAAGGAAATTTACAGAGTTTAGGCTTTCAGGATCCAGAATTCTAGAAAATTGTGCTTTTTGGATGTTGGTTTGGTATATTTTAACAGAAGAACTTTCTGTCTGAAGAACTTTCTGTCTAAAGAACTGAGAGAGCAAATTTGCAGGGTGAGATCAAATGTGATTACCCATGATACAACTACTGAAACATTTGCTGCTGTAAAATTTCTTATTTGGTATATTTATCTTCTATATTTGTTGCTGATGCTATTTGGAAAATAATTAATAGGTAAATTCCTCAAAGTAGGGTTAAACTTTAGATATTATAAAAAATACTTTTGAGTAATTTAAAGAAAGAAATCTTTTTTGTTGTTGTTTTTCCTTGGTTTCTAACACGAAAACTGGTCAGTCATGACTCATTTCTACCATTCAGTTGATTCAGCATGGACTGATTCAAAATTTAAAGCTGAAAGACCTTTTTTTTTGATGCCACAAAAAGTCTACCAAGTTTAAGCAAAAAATATAAGACATAACAGTGAGTTAGAAATAAAAAACCTCTTTTCCTGTGTGAACTTCTTTAACATACAGTCCTGACAAGTCTTTGGGGAATCCTGTTTTCATGTAGGTACTGTGAGCCAGAGATTTATCAAGTAACACAATACACACAGTACAAACTTCAGCTCCATTATTCTTTCTAAGGAATGCTGAGAAAGAATTTATCATGGTCTCAGCTCTAAAAGCTTTTATTTCTTAAAAAAAGTCTCCTCACATCCCTTAATTTTTTACTTGATGTCATTTCAGAAGTTCTCAGTCATCATTTCCTGGTTTTTAGCAACTCTCGAATGAGACAAAGTGGTATCTACAAGGTTAAAACACAGGTAAAAATCATATATTTAAAATTAAAGATCTATTTTTCATATTTGCTTCTATATCTTCCTTCACAATGGATAGAAATCCCAAATACCTGTTGTTAAACACTCTAGGCAGATATGTGGAAAACTTTCTGAAGATTTCAATTCGAGCCCCTAATAAAAAAAAAAGTTCATGAATATTTTCACGTCTAGGACTACCAACATTTTTTCTTTTCCCGTGCAAGAATCTCACTGAACATCACGGGTCAATCAAGTGTTTCAGTCTCTGGAGAAAGTGGAAGAAATCACTTGAAAATGGCTGGAAAAAATCTTGGTTCCAGAAGGAGTTTTGAAAAGGTGGACTCAAGGTCAGCAAAGTGCTAAACGCTGTTCCCGACTCCCGCCAATCCCTTGGCGATCCCGCTCCTGCGGAAGTTGATTGGAACAAGCCGAGCTGCCGGGCTCCAGGATGCCTTGTCACTGACCACGGTGCATCTGTTGGACTTGTAAAACAAACAAAAAAAAAAGGATATTTTAGGGGAAGCCAAAGCACTCTTGTTTACACAGCCTGCAAGAGGGAGAACAGATGCTCGGTGCCTTAAAAGTTATAAATACCTTTGCTGTGATTTAAGTCATAAAGATGCATCAACATACATATTTTTTTAAACATTCCCAATTTCCCTTGGAGAGCTGAAGAGCTGGGCAACTCTTCAGTCTAATTGGAGAAAATAGAAGCTTTTCTATCATAAAACTATTTAAAAACAGGGGTTAACCATAGAACAAAAGCATTTCTGAGTTGGGTTAGTCCGATTTTGTTATGAATTAAGCACAATGATCAAATTGCTGAATGTTGGAGTGATTTGGAGGTGACTCTTCTGTCAAGAAAATAAATACAGCTATTGACCTGAATCCCAAAAAAAAGGCATTCTCATGCTCCAACTGGTCATTTTTATATTAAGAATAAGTTTGTGCAGGTAGAATTGATTACAAAAGAGAAAAGCTCTTGGGATCCCCTGAGCTGAAATTAAGCTCCACAAGCTCCTAGGAAAGCTAAACAAAGTGTCCGGGCTTGGGAGGCTTTGTGCAGGATGGGGATGCTGGGAAAAAGGGAAAAGAGGAATTTTAGGTTTTGAAGAATATCTTCCAGAAAAATCAGCTCTCTTTTTAAAGCACCTGTTGGGTTCCTTAGCTAGAAAGAGGTTTGTTTTCACTTTTTTTCCCCTCTATGAATATATTTATTAATTTGAAATATTCAGAACTAGTTCAGATTTTTTTAGACTGCAGTAGTTGACCTTGCAAATACTTGACTGCACTAAAACTCTGATTTTAACACCAATTTACCTTCTTTTTTAATTTCAACGTGGTTTTTTACTTCTGTAGATGATCAAAGGTGAAGTCATGTACATGAGATTGTTTGAAGAGATTACATCTTTAAACTACAGAAACTTAATGTATAATAACATAATTATAATCAGGGATTAATCAATATTTTTACATACATTTTTATACCTATTCTAGACCTTCACTGTAGCTTTCAACAATAATTTCAGAATTTTTGTCACTAAGAATTTCAGGCAAAGTTCCAAAATATATTAAGAGAATCAAATACAAGAAAATTATTTTTTGACCAAAGTTTTTCCTGTACAAATCAATTTATGGTTGAATTAATTGGAGTCACTGGGATTTACCACATGAAAAACAGGGGGGGTTATCAAAAGAATAAATTAACATTACTGCATTTTATAACTACGCATTTGAATTTGGTAAAATTATTTAGTAAAATGTAGTAAATGTGATGCTTTTCCTTCTAGAAATACTAAAAATCACTTCAAGAAGACTGCAAAAATTTGGGGAATAACTCCCTAACAGCTGTACCTATGCAGCCCTCTCCGTGCTCACCAACAGCTTCCATATTTCTACAGATTTTTTATATAATAAGATTACAACAGCCATGAAGTCACCTTAAGATTTTCAATTTGTATGGATTTCTCCTAAAAATAGTTGTTGGATGCATGAATTACTTGGTGGAATTCCAGGAGTGCTTATGCAAAGGCCAGGCTGGATGACCATAATAGTTCCTGTTGGTCTTCAAATCCAGAAGTCAATTAATAGATGGATCTGATAGAATTTAGAGGCTTGTTTCCATGGATCCACTTGAGATTAAATAGAAATGGCCAAGCTTTAATTGTTTTAACATCTGATATTTGTCAAGCAAATTACTTCAAAATCAAACCACGGCTTTCCATCCTGGTGAAAATGTTTAATTACACGAACTGCTGGTAAAATTAGTTCAGTCTGGTCTCCAATGCTTTTGGTTAGTGTTAAATACCGACATGGCTTTTTATCATCCTGCCAGGTTCCAGTGCTCGGGAACATTTCCCAGGTCCCTCCAGAAAATCCTGCTCTCGCCTCCCACAGAGGCAGCAGAAGCAGCTACCTGTGCCTTGTGACCCAGGAAGTGTTTCCAAAGAGCTGGAGAGCCATAGATTTCATTACTATGGATGCAAAAACGTTTCAGAAGAGCTAAAACCATTGATTCCTGCACGAGTTTTAGAACTTTTTCTTAAAACCCTTAAAACAATAGCTCAAGGTTAATAAAAAAATAAGTGAAGGTATTTAGGTTGATCAGGAAAAATTTCTCCATTGAAAGGGCTGCCAAGCATTGGAACAGGCTGCCCAGGGAAGTGGCAATCATTTCATCTCTGGGAGCGTTCAAAATTCGTGTGGATGTGGCACTTGGGGACATGGGTGAGTGGTGGCCTTGGCAGTGCTGGGGGAATGGTTGGACTCAGTGATCTTAGAGGTCTTTTCCAACCTTAAATATTCTGTAATTCCATGGTTATTGATAGATTACCTTTCTACTGAAGGCCTGAGAATTAATTATTCAATATCTTATTTTCATGGAGAAGACTTTAGAGCTGAGACTAATATATCTTCATGTCTTCTGCCATCTCTTTTGCTTTCTGCATCCACAAATTTCTTCAGTAAAATTATTTCACCTCTCAAAGATATTTTTTGGAAGTGGACTGGCAGTGATCTAAGCCAATAAATGGATTAAGTCAGACAAAAACATTATAAAAATCACTGTTATTTAAAGTTTCACTTATGGTTATTAATTTGAGTGTGACCCCAATGAGCTGAGGCAACAATACTGGGGGTTTTGGGTCACAGTGTACATTTTCTTCATGACAGGAAAAAGTTCTTCTGGAATTGCTCTAGCACTGAAAAGGCTCACACTAGTGAAGTGAAATATGGCAGGAGAATAACATCCAGCCAAACAACCTTTGACTGAGCACCGTGACAAAAATTTGGGTTCATTTCAACCAACTTTAAAAATTCACACATCCACACATCAGGAATGTACAGCTCACCCCACTCTGACTTTTACTTACGTAGGAAGGCTAAAAGCTGACTGAAACGCACAAACTGATGCAAATTTAGGGATTCTACAAACCCTGAATTCTGAATTCTCCAAAAGGAATTCTACAAAGACCAACAACCCCCGAGCAGCTGCCTCAAAGTGTGAACATTCCTGTGCTGATGAGGAGTCAACTCCAACCTATCCAACAACCCAAGAAGGGCAGCTCTAATGGTTGGACTTCACGATCTTAGAGAACTTTCCCAACCTAAATTATTCCATGATTCTAAGTCATGATGGGAGTTAATTAAGCTCAATTATATCCGGGTAGAACTGAACACGATTAAATGTGAGCATTTCAGGATTGCAGAAAAAAAAGTTGTGTTTGTCCAAATGTGAGGAAACTTAATTAGGGATTTTACAGATATATTAAAATGTATCTAATTTAGAATTCTACAAGCATATTAAAGTGTTTAAGGGTAGAGCTAAGGTTGCAGATACCACATTGCCTTGAGAACTTCTCTCGGTGGAGATTTGAGCAGAAGCTGCTCCTAAGAGCTCCTATTTGCTTTTTTCTAGGACAATACACACGCACTGGTAGAAAGGTGTATTCAAATGCAAAATGCACTCCAGGCTGATAGTTCTGATCTCCTTTAATCTTCCTCTCTTGATTAACAGTAAGGGCTTCTGTGAAGGACAATTGACGTGGTGCAATAGGTCGCCTTCTGGTCTCAACCTTGGCGGTGTAATCAGATACCTGGCAAGCTTAATAGAGGTCAGTTAATGCAAAGATTAAAATTAACTGGAAGTCAATAAGGGAATAATAAAGGAAAATGATCACCCTGTTGCTCCTACTTTGTAAAAGTAAACCTCACATTGCAGGCCAGGAGTGAAAAAAAATGGAGTGGCAGGCAATCCAACAGGCCTTCAAAAGCCCTCCAGCAAACAATTTAATGATTTCAGGTACCCTTTAAACTAAGTGGCCAATCACTGTTAAATCCTTTGGTATTCGTTGTAATAACACTGATCATGATGAACTCTTTTGGTATTAATGTGGATGTAATATATACCTTTTTAATTATAGAACAAGAAAATCCAATTACCCCTTTGCCTCATCAAAGTTCTTTGCTAGCTGCGACTATTTAAACATACATTATGAAACATTCAGACCGAGGGAGGATTTTGTGCAAAGCAAGAGCCAAATCCTGCCGGGCGCTGACCACTCTTAACTGGCAGGAATTCTGGGAGAAGGTCAGTGTGCCAAGCACCTCCTGCTCTTTGCAGGATCAGGCCTTGAGAGCGCATAGAAAGACAGAGGATGCACTGATGAGCTTTGGGAAGACCCTGATTAAAAAGAGAGACAGAATTTGTTTCTACAATGAAGCAGAACCTGCTCTGAACAGTTAAAATGGTCATTAGCTGGGACAAAATTTACTCTGTAGAAGGGGGAGGAATAAATAATGGGCTGAGCAAACTACTTTGGTTTTATTCCATATACCACAGGCTGAAGTCTCCACTTTCAGTTCCTGTTCTCTGGGAAAACTTTGAATATAGGCTGGATATAGTGTTTAAAATTCAACTACTGGGAGACAGAAGCAGAAAAATTCAAGTTTTGGAGTGAAGTCCTTTTGACCTGATCCTGTATTATAAATAAAGCCAGCTTCAGAAATGTGCAATCACAGAGTGTCTCAGTCAGGTCCCCAAAGCAGTGGAAGTCAGCGTTTTGGGAGGATGAGATCCAGCCCATACTCAATGATGCCACTTCATTCATTAATCAAAAATAGGGAGGTTTGCTCAAATACATTTATTGTTGTCCCTTCCTAGAAATTGGCAAGCAAACGTTATGTCAAAAACTTTAATGTCTTAAATTTTTTTTTTGGCCACCCTGTCGGTTCAGTCCCATAAAAGCAAAATCTGCCAGAACACCTCCAGGAGAACTTCATAACCCTGCGAAGAATCTAAAATATTGCAGAGCACTGCTATGGAAGGGAACCTATGAGGTATCTTCTCCTATTCCAGTTTAAAACTACCACAAAATCACACTCAAAAGGAAATTTTCATGACACCTCCAGCAGATTAATCTCAGCACAGCTGTCCCCAAGGTGAGCTATAGCAGAGGTAGCAAAGTTCAGTGCTTGCACGTAGGAGTAGTGTCTGAGTAGGGACCAGGGGAGCTACAGACCACTATGTTATATAAATATACTCAAACAACAAATGCTTTTACAGCAAAATGGCTCTGTAATCATGTCAGACTGTAATTTGTAAGATATCACTGAACATTTATGAGATAATTGCCCCATTTCTGTAGCTCCGTTGCTACTAGAACCAGTTCATCACAAAAGGAACATTCAGAACGAACAAAACCAAATATTCACAATCCTTTAATGCTACATGAGGCAGTATAGGATTAATAAAGATATTTTAAATTCATTCAATGTTGCTCTTTCTTTAAAAAATTACATTATAAAAACCTTTCTTAAACATTATTTGAATAAAGCCTCATTACTCACAGTCCAGAGAAGTTCATTAGGAGAAGATCACTTTGGAAAGCATTCAACTAACTAGCCTTTCTTCTCAGCAGTGAATTACATTAGCTACTTCCTAGTTATTTAAATCTTGAAATAAAAGATGTAAACGCTACAGTGACATCTTAAGATCATTGGTAAGGCAGGTCTTGCATGCACAAAAAATGCCCAGCTGGTCCGGAGATAAAACAGATTGATAATTAGTTGCAAAATGTAACATTTCATCAGGAATATTTTGAATAATCCAATTTATCTTTGTCAGATATGCGGCACATATTTTTCCTTTGGAGACGCTTTGTTCTTTAACATAACATTATAATTTCAGCCTCCTAATTAACGCGCTCGTCGGTCGGCCCTGCCTTGATGTCCCGCCGCCGATCGGGGGCCGGCGGGCCTGTGTGGAGAGAAGGTGGCTGCCCTGAGCCACACGCCACCGCCGGCTCCCGCTGCCTCCCACCACCCTACTGGGGCCCAACTGGTTTGATACGGGCCAGATCAAAGCCCGCGGCTGGGAGGGAGGAGGGCCTGGCTCTGCCGGCTGGTCCGCGCCAGCGGGGCCCATGGAGCAGCTGGGATTGCTCAGCGCTCTCCAACAGGCTCCCAGCGCCTCGGCTTCCTAATTAGCTCATGGAAAATCGCCCTGGCCGCACGCGCTGCCCACACGGATCCAGCGGTGTGGGGGTCCCACCGCTGCCTCTCCCGCCTTTGCCGCGTTCACCCCTGAAGCCGAGGGTGGTGGGTGAGGGATGCCCGGCCTTACCGGGTGGTGGAGAGCGGCCTGAGGGGCACAGGAGGGGATGTGAACGCTCCTGCCAGCGCTGCCGATGCCATCTCCACTGGTTTGCACGAGGCAGTTCCGACCTCACGTGTTGGTATCACCTCTCTTGCAACCTCCCAAAAGGGGGATTCTGTGATTGCACAGCTCGAGAAGCTCCTTACCACTTGTGCTGGGAACGGTGACGCTTCTCACAGGAGCACAGCATCTTCCCACACCACAGAGCAGAGCTGAGGTAAAACCAGCCGGCCTCGTACCTCCTACCCCTCCTTCACTGGCTCCTCTGCCTGAGAGAGGGGTGCTATGCCAGAAACACCAGTGCAGAGACCACCTCGAGCCCACTGCGATCCCAGTTAAACCCCCGCCGCCTTTCACAGCTCCAAACATCAGCCCTGACATATCTCAGGGTATTTTTTAAGGAAACAATTCTTTCAGACACAACGAGCATGGAGGTCAGGTTTACTTCAGAGGTACCAGACACCAAAGAGCTGCTTTTGCAGAGCCACCCTTGCGACAGTCCTGCCCAGCACATCCTCATTCCCCAGCCCAGATCTGCACATTCTGCCCCATCAGAGAACAGCTTAGAAACACGAGGAAGTTTCCAGCCACATTCTAACAAAGTGGTTGTCCCAGGAGCAATAAAATAACCAAACATCTCACCTGGCAGAGAGAAGGCTGGAAGGTTTTCCATTGTTTTTTGCAGTAAAACATTGGCTTTTTGCAATTCCTCCTCTGCCTCGGGATTCAAGTCCTCACTGGCCTCGTGGAAGGACATGCAAATTGCTCATGGGTCAGTGTGGCCATGCCTGGGCTGACCAAGCATTTGTGACCTGCAACGACAACAATTTGTGCCCGCCCCAAGTGCTTTAAACATTCCTCGCCCTGCTGGCTTTACCTCATGCACTTCATTCAGTAGGTGCTTCTTCACATGCAATGCTTTGACTTTTCAAATTTCAGCTGATGTTTAGGAAAATAAAATGATTTGGAGACCTAGACTGAAGTTTTGTGTGAGTTCTTTGCCAAACTCTCTTCAATAAGAGATGGAAGTCATGTAGCCTTATCAGGTTGCACCTCTGATATGATAATGATATCTGTACCGCCCAGAAAGTAGGTCACAGTAATTCTTCATAGCAGTTTTTGTAACCTACTCAGGGACTACAAGGCCAGCTACTCTAAAGATAATTCTGAATTTCTTTAATAAGATTTTATTGGATTCAGATAATTGATCTGATTATTGAAACCTGGGGAAAGTGCTATTGACCTGAATATATACATCAGTAATTCTTTTTTAAATGAATTTAGGTCATTGCAAAGTTATTGCCTCTGCTTAATGTCAGGCAAGGTGCTCACTACAGGCCTGGCAAATAGACACAGCTCCCGTGGTCCTGTCCTTCCCAAAACACGTGGGAAGCTCCTTCCTCCTGCCCTCAGGAGGGGTCTGAGTTAAGCACTTTGGGGCTGGTCTGACTTTCACAATGAGAATCATATCTTTTGATTTCTTAAATTCTTTTTTTCCCTTGTCCCCCTTGCTTTAGTCAGCATCAGCAGATATCCAGAGCTCTGCAGTTGCCTCTCATCTTCCCTGCCTGTGGCAGGGGTTGGAACGTGGTGGTCTTCAGGGTCTCTTCCAACCCAAACCAGCCTGTGATTCTGCAATTTCATTTCTGGTACTGCAGCTATTTCTGATCATCCAGTTCCAGTCAACTCTATTCTCCGCCTTACTCTTTGCTCACTTTCCATACCAGCATCTACACAATGATATTTATTCCCACAGCACCTCGCCCAACCAGCCCTTCCACACTCCTCTTGGAGCAGGAGGAATGACTCGGAAGTCATTTCTAATTACGCCTCCTCTGTTACCCACCTTGTTCCCAGTCTATTGCGGTGTGGACACACCAGCTCCACCTTTTGCAGGCCCAGCAGATGTCCCTGGGAGGTGACAAGCAGAGTTTCAGAGCAGAGGATCCACGTCCATCCTGCCCCGGGTGGGTGGAAGAGCTCTGGCTGTTCTTCCTTTCCCCCCTCGCAGCCTCACACACACACACGGATAAAAGCTTTTCCTAGGAAGGAAAAAATGACATTTCCCCATTTCTTGCAGTTTATAAGTCTCAGCTGAGGGTGCCTGGGCTGCTCTGATTGCCTGGGAGTGCCCTGCTGGCCGGGCTATCGCTCCCCCTCTTTCCCTGCTCTAATGCGATGCGCTTGATGAGATCTCCCGCGCCAGACACGGCAGCGCCGGCGTGATGGAAATGCACCCGGAGACAAAGCTGGGACAGCCTCATTCCCACTGCTCATACAGAATGGGACTGAAATTATCTGTACAGCCGAGCCTGGACCTGCCTCTATCATCCCAGATCAGTTCCCAATGACTGACCTTCCACAAAACGCCGTGTATCATTCAGGGGGAGATAGAAAAAAAAGGCACATTTTTCTTATTTGTTATTTTTTGCACTCCTCAGCTGCACAGTTCTCAAAACAAAACTTATCCTTGACCTTACTAACCTCTCTTTTAACATGACTGTGCAGAGTATTTCTTTTTACTTGGATTTTGCTTTTTACAAGTATTTTATTCTTCCTTTTGTACAAAGTCCAAGCCTCAGTCTTGCTACTTTAAGCATTTTTCCTCAGATACTTTCTGTCCTGAAGCAAAAGATTTTTTTTTCCAGGTAGTATAATTTTAGCCCATTAGCAGCTGGTGGTGGAATTACCCTTCCCTCCTCTACCAACCTTTAAATTCCTTGGAAGTCTAAAACCATAGGAAGACTTGTCTAAGTGGGTGTGAACACCAAGCTGGAACATACAAAATAATTAACCAAAATCAAACTAAAGGGACTTATCAAGGCTTGTATTGCAAATCTTTGGATGTCACTCTCTCAAACATGGTCCTCAACGGCTTCACAGGCTGTATGGGAATTTCTCCCTCAGCTGCACATGGTGGTTGAGGAGGAAATCTCTGCACAGGATTTGGGTGGAACTGGGATTGTTCAGCCTGGAGAAGAGAAGGCTCAGGGGAGCTCTCAGAACCCCTTCCAGTGCCTAAAGGGGCTCCAGGAGACCTGGAGAGGGACTGGGGACAAGGGATGGAGGGACAGGACACAGGGAATGGCTTTAAGCTGAAGGAGGGTGGGTTTAGAGGGGATATTGGGAAGGAATTGTTCCCTGGGAGGGTGGGGAGGGGCTAGGACAGAATTCCCAGAGCAGCTGTGGCTGCCCCTGGATCCCTGGCAGTGCCCAAGGCCAGGCTGGACATTGGGGCTGGGAGCAGCCTGGGACAGTGGGAGGTGTCCCTGCCCATGGCAGGGGTGGCACTGGACAGGCTTTGAGGTCCCTTCCCACCCAAACCATTCCATGACTCCATGAACTCCTATCCATGCTGGAGACCAGCTGGTGACCACCACCTGCAGAGCCAAAGCCATCCCTGAAGTTCCACCAGAGCCTTATTCCAGTCCTGCATAACCAACTGATTTTTGCCTGTGCTTTTCTGTGATTTCTTTTGTTGCTGCTTTTTATTTCCCTTTGCGTTGTGTGGAATTACGAGCTCTAATTACGTAAACAAACAGCCAAGAAACAAACCAAACCTCTGGGAGTCCTGAGGGGATTCCCTTCCCTGCAGACACACTGGCCATTTGCAGGTTCCCACTGTCTTTGCTTTCCTCTTTTTTTTTTTCCCTTTTGCTGCCTAGAGGGGAGGATTTGTCACTAAGCAAAGCAAGTCTCTCAAACTTCTAAGAAAATCATAAACAGGCTGCAGTCCCTCATGAAAGCGAAGAAAACAAATGTGTGAACGGCAAAATCAACTATCTCTAATTTATTTATCATTGAAAAGCTAATTGCATCCTGCTTAGAAGCATCAAAAAAGCCTCAAAGTGCTGCAAAACACACAAGCATTTAGGGCATCCTCTGGGATTATCCCAGGCAGCTCCTGCTATCCTCCCTCTGATGCTGAACGAGGTGGTTCAACCCTACAGGCTCCATCCTCCCAAAAAATCTCTGGGTGGGGTGCAGCTTCCCACCCGCCCGCATCGGGGAGTGGCAGAGGTTGTATTCCTCACCAAGCTCCTACAAAATATAATTTCTTATTTTTTTTTCCCCAAGACACTGTTGGACATGAAAAATGTCTTCAGCATCATGAGGAGGGTTGGGATTTTTCCAAACTTCTTGAGGAATTAACTTTACCCTTGGAAGAGCCCTGTGTCATTCAACAGGTGCAGCTCCTGGAAGTATCTAAATAAAAAAAGAGTCCATTCCGCTGCCATTCCTTAGAAAAAGGACTGAACAGAAATGATAAAGTTTCCTGGGATTTTTATTAAAAAAACCCCAAATTTCTATGGCAAGATAAAACCCTCGATTAAATTTTACAGTCTGGCATAAAAAGTGCTGTCTCAAGGTTGTTATTTTCTATTATCAGTGAGAGTTTTCTTGAAGACACTGAGATAACTCATCGGGCTTTTCCTCAGCTCGGATTTAAGACAGCTGGAGCTGAGGAAAATATCCCTGGAAGTGAAGTGAAACGTCAGGACAGAAGATCAGTGACACAGCAGAGATGATAACTGTCCCTTTCCCTGTCCTCTCAATATCCAACTATGAATATTGAAATATTTACTGCAAGTTCACAGAACTTTAATTTTCCCTCACACCATTTGATAGTGAAAAAATGTTAAATATAAGCTGTACCAAAATCATATCTATTAAAATTATCACCATTTTTTCTGTTTTATCTGTAAATTATCTTGCTGTAGACTCACCAAAACAGTATCTATAGAGCTCCAAATTTGGATTTTTACCTTCTTTTGGTTGCTCCTTTGCAGTGAAATAATTGCAAGTAGAGTTCATTCGTGGATAATCAATATCCTGCTGCCAGTGTTAATGGGACATGTGATAACATAGGGACAGTCCCTCTCCCAAACAAATTCCTGACAATTACTATCAATCATTTCTGAAGGGTTTGGGGTTTTTTTTCCAAAACAAAAATAAGCCAGGAGTTTGATTTTTCTGTGCACAGTCACAAAGTGATCATTTGAGAGAGCTATAGATTATCTGTGAATACTCCAATCTTTCATTCAGGTTTATTTTGGATTCCTATAAATGGTGAATAAGTCAGCTGTGTGCTCAGATGTGTTGGTGAGTTTGCAGACTAACAAAGTAAATGCACGAGTAGAGGAAAATACCCCTTTTTCTCACCAGATAGAAGCCATCGGCTCTTCACACTCTCAGTGAATTTCCAACCTGAAAAACTCCTGTTCAGTAAATCCTCAGAGCACAAATAACAACAGTGAATCACAGAATCTAAGAATGGTTTGAGCTGGAAGGGACCTTAAAGATCATCTCATTCCAAACCCCTGCCATGGCGAGTGACACCTCTATAAGATTCCTTAAAAAAATTATCTGTAATGACTTAGCAATCCTCCTTTAAAAATCCCATTTTTTCAAATAAATAAAAAGCTTCATTACTCCAATAAAATCCTATTTTAATCCATTCATTTAAGAAATGGGAACACAAATATTATTTATGCCAAATGGAGCTGAGATCACTCCATGATACCCCCTAAACCTGTGACCTTGAGTTAACTGCAAAGCAACAGCAAGTGAAAATAAGTGCGAAAAGGAGCAAGTAAGAAAGAAAACAACCCCTAAATTAAAGACCTTTTCCTCTGCAGCAGTTTGGGCAGCAGCTCGGACTGTCATCAGGGGATAAATCAATTTGCAGGGCTGTGGACAGCTCTTTAATGGGAGCTCTGACTGGTTTAATTGGGGAAGTGTGTGAGAAGTTGGAGGTGCAGAGCCCGGCTGGGTTCAGGGCACGTGTGTGTGCGGGGGCGGGCACGTGGGCTTGGTGTGCTCCTCCAGAACATCTCTGCCCGGAATTCCCAGAGCCTGCAGCCACCACACAGTTGGCTCTGCTCATCAGCGAAACTCCCAGATATGACTCCTACCTGAATTCTCAAATAACAGGGAAAAAATGATGATGTGGGTTATGAAACTGATTTAGAAGTTAAATTTTACCTTTTTAACAGAGCTTGGGCCCGTTTGTCCTTTGAGGATGGTGTTGCTGGATGTGAGAGGGCTGGAGGGTAGGGCACAACTTCCAAAAGCCCTGGAAAAGATTCAGGAGACACAGCAAAGGGATGATGCAGCCCTGGGAAACAGCTCCCTCAGCCCCAGGAGCTGATGGAGAATGAGCTCACACCTCAAGCTGCACAAGGGGAGATTCAGGTTGGATATTAGGAAAGGTTTCTCCACTGAAAGAGTGGTCAAGCACTGGGACAGCTGCCCAGGGCACTGGTGGAGTCACATACCCGGAAGTGTCCAAAAACTGAGTGGATGTGGCACTTTGTGACGTGGTTCAGTGGGAATTGCTGGGATGGGATCAAAGTTTGGCCTTGATGATCTTGGAATTTTTTTCCAACCTTAAAGATTCCATGATCCTATCCCTTAGTTTTGGATATTGGAGTCCAAGTCACTCTTTGCTCATTCTTTAAACCCTCCCAGTGTCTCAAACTCCTGTGGCAATGATGCCACAGCCCACCACAAAGCCCTGTCTCTTGGCACCAGCCTGTGGTGTGGGCCCTGCCACACCTTTTGGCTGTTCCTGGATTCTTGTATCGGCAGAAAGGGGAGGAAAAGAGGTATCCTCAAAACTTCCTGCAATATTCCCTGTCAGCTATTCCTTATCTGAAACCTTTTTGCCATTTTCATCCTTGTTAGCCACGAAATTCATGTTCCAAACTTGACACGCTCTCGTCACACGCACATCTCACCCTCTGTCTAATCTTTTCCACCAGCCCTCTCTGAACTGTTTCTACTTCAGCTGTACCTTTTTTGAAATGGAAATGAAAGCAGCATTTAAGGCAAAGGCACAGCACCCCTTTATGTAACAGCATTCAAATATTTCAGCACCGTTTTCTCTCACACGTCCCGTGCTGGGGTTTGCTTTTTATCGGGGAAGGATGGGATCAGTGAAGGGATAGTGAGGTGGTGTCCATGAGCTGGAATTGGTGGAGAGGAAACATCTGCTCATCCCTGTTGTTGACCAAGGCTGGGTCATTCATTTTATCCACACTGCAATTTTATCCCCCAAGCTGACAGTGATACAAAGAGTGGATTTTGTTGGTGACCTGCTCTGGACCGTCTCATATTGGGTTTGTAGGATATAATTATCATAGAAATATAAATTCGTGGAATGGTTTGGGTTGAAGGGACCTTAAAGTTCATCCCATTCCACCCCTGCCATGGCAGGGACACCTCCCACTGTCCCAGGCTGCTCCCAGCCCCAATGTCCAGCCTGGCCTTGGGCACTGCCAGGGATCCAGGGGCAGCCCCAGCTGCTCTGGCCACCCTGTGCCAGGGGCTGCCCACCCTCCCAGGGAACAATTCCTTCCCAATATCCCATCTAACCCCAGTGATTTGAAGCCATTCCCCCCTGTCCTGGCACTCCAGGCTCTTGTCCCTCTACCTTTCTACCTTTCTTGCCACACGTCCTACAAGGAGTGAGTTACTCTGTGTAACCAACGCTTACCTTTGCCCAGGAAAGGACTGCAAGTGAGGGCTGGGTTATTCCTGGATTCGACCTCAGATCTCCAGTATCCAAATCCTTGTGCTCCACTGGACACTGCAAGAAATAAAACCCTTTATTCTGCTCTAAAATATTGACTTTATCCCCCAAGTAACACTCACTCTGCTGGTTGGGAGACCATGCTCTGCCTAAATCCATTTGTTTTCCAGTGTTTAATAGAGGGACTTCAAAAGCTGCTCCTTTCCTCATCAATGGAAGTGGCAAAACAATATTATTTTTCCCAAATATTGGAACCTCAATAATATACCCCACTAATCTCCCAGCCACAAAGGTATTTTATAACTAAAGCAGGGTGGTTTTTATGGGTCAGATGTTGTTGTCCTACTGCACCGGAGCTTGTATCCTCCTGATACCACACATGTTTGTTCTCTACTTAATTTTTAATGCATGAATTTGTTTTTATATTAAAATTCAATAAAATTTTAATTATAAAACATAATATATCACACTGAAATATATATATCTACGGAGAGGCACATCTGTGGTTTTACAACAGATGTGTGGAACTCTGCAAATATTTAAGATGCAGATTTTGCCACTAAAATGAGCACATACCCGGCTTGCCTGCAGATGAAAAACTCAGGTAGGCCCAGGTTGAGTGCACCTAAATGGGTCCCTGATCTCAGGGAAAGCAGAAAGCTGATGAGGAGTTACTGAATACCAGCAGGGAGCAGGAGGAAAATCAGAATTAGAGCCACACAAAGCCAAAAGAAAGGGGGAATCTCCAAGATGCAGAACCAGTTTTTCCATAAATATGTTTTTGTAGTTCTGAGTCCTTTCTAATTGATGCCTTTTCTGAACTGTAGATCTTCCTAACCGTCACTGGCAGAAGAAGCATCTTTCTGAACTCGTGTAAAGTCTGCACAGCATCTTTCGTGCAATTTACTTGTTGCCAGTTGCCGTTCAGGACTCTCAACATGAAGAAATTCTCTATTTCCTTTTAATTTTTAAATCAGAATTTATTCTTCTGCCATTGCCGTGTTGCACTCTCTATTCCCATGAGCCTTTCAACAAGAGTAAAGTCAAACACACAATTTAGGAGAAACCTGGGGTGAGAAGGAGGAAATTAAAATAATAATGAACGATGAAAATTAAAGTTTGGTGCTTATTTAAAGTAGTCCAAAGTGAAACTGTCATGTAGATGTAGATCAAAAGTAGCCCCAGTGAAAAAATTAAAGTGATGGGAGGAGAAATAGGCTCTATGGAGAGAAATAAAGCAGAATTTTTCAGAGAAAAACTCATTCAAGATGGGTTTTTTCAGCTTAAAAACCAACCTTTCCAGTTCTGGTCCACTTTTGGGATGGTTCCTCTCACCCAAGCCTCGAGGTCCACAAAAAGCCATCGTGGATTTGGGGCTTGGCCAGCACAGAGAGGCCGTTGGAAGCTCTTCTTCAGCTCCTTTATCTCTCTTTTCTCACCAAAACTCCCCTTATCTCAGCTTCCTCTTGCACAGGAGAACGTGGAATATTGAAATCCTCATCTGAATGATAAACAAAAAGAAACCTCCATGAATTATCCAGAGGAGCCTGAACTGCACCCTACAGCTTGCTTTGCACCACCTTGAGCACACACAACCCCTAAATTGGCATTGTAGACGTTGTTGCACTGAACATTCCCAGCATTTTCTTTAAAGACATCGAAAATTCAGTGCCTGAAATGCAGCAGATTTTCCTTTTCACTGCCCACATCACAAGGCTGACCCACATAATTTTAAGCAAGGAGCTGAAATCCCAACCAAACTCCACAGAGATTCCACGTGATATTGTTTTAACTGTTTGCTGAACTCTTTCTAGAATTATTTGTCCTGAATTTTGGTGACATGGAGCGAATAAATAATCACGTCTCACCTGGGAGCAGGAAATCTGAACAATGGGTTTTTAGCAGTGAAACCATTTTTGGGGAGGGGAGAAGGGAGAAATCTGAGTCGAAGAGCAAGGTCTGCAGGTTGTCTACATGCTTCAAATATTAATCAGTTGGCAACATTTCTACTCTAGAACAGGAAAAAAAAGCAGGAAAAAAGACATTTCACAGAGCCAGTAACACTCACAACTTGAGAAGGCGTAAGATGATCCCTTCCTTAGAAAAATCCATCACCAGCTAAACTCCTGAAGCAGGGCCAGTTGTCAGGATTGCTTTGTTTTTAAAAAAAAAAAAAAAAACCAAATGAAAAAGCTGCTGGTTCTCCTAAAAGTAAGGGCAGGCTGATGCTAATGATTGCTTTCTGTCGTAATTGCAGCGAGCTGTCATCAACAAGGAACTGCAGCTCAGAACTCCTGGGAAGTGCAGTGAGAGAGGCAAATCCGTGTCAAACTTCTGCAGATGGTGCAGATTTATGCTCTCTATCAGACTCCAGTGGAACATGCTGTCTCTCACCTTGTTTTTTTTAATTAAAAAAAAAAAAAGGAAGAAAAAGGAAAAGAGAAAAAAGCCATTATTAATAATCTCCTTGGCATTTTTCGCTCTGTGATTTGCTTTGTAAAATGATGACTCTGCCTGAAGTTTTTAGCACCATAAATAAACTGAAACCTTTATGCTTGCAGAATGTCACTGCTGTTTGTGAGCAGCTTTCCCTTTCTTCTTGCCTTTTGCTTCTTGCAGAGGAAGCTGAAACACCATCTCCTCGGGCTTTCAAAGATGCCACACAGATCTATTTTTAAGCATCTATTTTCAGGTGCAGAAATAAACTTCTTATCCATTTCTTTTTTGTTTCACATTATGGGAAGAATGTTCTCTCCATCCTCAGCACTCAGCCCAGAGCAGGAGACACTGGAAATTCTGAATTTAGGAGGAGAGCAAAGCCCAGAGTTCAGTGTCCCTCAGCCTTCAAGGAGTAGAGGTAACAATAGGATGAGGGGGAACGGCTTTAGCTGGAAGAGGGTACATTTTTATGGGATACTGGGAAGGAATTGTTCCCTGGGAGGGTGGGCAGGCCCTGGCACAGGGTGCCCAGAGCAGCTGTGGCTGCCCCTGGATCCCTGGCAGTGCCCAAGGCCAGGCTGGGCATTGGGGCTGGGAGCAGCCTGGGACAGTGGGAGGTGTCTCTGGTGGAATGGGATGAGCTTTAAATTCCCTTCAATCACAAACCAGTCTGGGATTCTGTGATAACAAATTGGGGTTGGCCACAACCCTTTGTCCCTTGACAATCTCTGTGTCATAGGTGCCACTGTTTCCTAAACCATCCTTTTCCTATTTGTTTTCTTCTAAGATTGAAAACTGGACCCTCAAACCCCTTTGTAATTCAGTCTAGCAGCCATGCAAATACAAATATTTCCATAATCCAAGTATGAATTAAAAGTCAAATTACTTTATGGATTTATTTATATTTGCACACGAGGGACTTCATCAAAACAGACCTCAAGAGCTGGAAAACAATTTTTTTTTTAAGCACAGCTTTTCTCTTTCAGTGTTAGGTTAACAGGTTCAGCTCTGTGATATTGTAAAGCCAAAAGGGGAAAAGGAGCTGTGCTCTGTGAATTTAATGAATTCTCTACTTGTGGTACAAGGCGTCTAAATGGCCGTGAAGGAAGCGTGAACATGTTACAACAGCGTTTTAGTGGAATTGCTCTTCTTGGAGAGGTTTGGACAAGGCTGGAGGTGGGATTTGCATGTGGCTGTGCCAGTCCAGCTCTATAAAACCCCACAGTGATGCTCCTAAACCAGCTCGGCCCTGGGGCCTGGACTTGTTCCCCTTCTCCACAGAAAATTATTTCAGTCGTGGCTTTGTGGTGATTTGCTTCTTCCATTTTTTTTTTTTTTAATTTTTTCTTCATAGCTCCCCTTCCACGTTTGGGGGAATTTAGTCTTTTTCACTGATTAAAATTTGGGATTCTGGGGAAAAAAAAAATAATAGTGACCTTTTGATGCAGTCTACAAAGTACTCCCACTAAACAGGCAATAAGTGAATCTAATAGACACCCCAACCCACGCCAAGTCCCATAAAATCAGGGTGTGAAGCATAAGGGAGAGAGGGATTCATATTAATAATTCATTCCAAGCAACCCCCTGGAGCAGTTTTACTATGATATGCTATGCAGAATGCTTCAACACACTAATTAATATTTTCAAAGTGTTCCACGAGCCCCTTTTAAAAGCACTTTCGCCGTTCACTGAGCATTCTGCATTTCAGAAGGGGAAGCTCGGGCCTGGCCCCCAAACCCAGGGCTGAGCTGCAGGACTCGGGGTGCAGAGCAAGAACCAACACCCCTCAAAGCTGCCGCAGTCCCCGCATTTTGCTGCTCACATCCAAAACGAGCTGGAATAAATCACGCTCCCTCCTAGCCGAAAATGCAGGTGACCTCCAGAGAGATCTTGTAATTGCGCTGAAGAGTCCCTGCCGCATTCCCCTTCCCAGATTTTTCTGGGGAAAAGCTCTGCCAATAACTTGAGACAACACCAAGTTCTTCTTAGGCACACATCTATTGTTTCTTGCCACATATTTACAAACCAACCCAATTTCTTGCTTCAATTAACAAGAAAACACGGCGAGGTTGTGTTCGGCAATGAAAAAAAGTGGAGTTTTAGAACTAATTAACTCAACCCAATGTTTGAATTTCAGTACAAAATTCTATCTCCAACAATAAATCTCTCCATTATATTTCTATTAAATGCACTACAACACCTTTTTTTTAGAAAAAAAAGAGCCAGGGATGACACCTGACCTGCTCATGCTCCAAAAAACCCAAACAAAAGGATTTCTTTAGGAAAAATAAGGCAGAGAGTGAACCCTGCCTAAATGATTGTTTCCTGGTTGGTCCAAATAATCTCTTCTCTAATTAAGAGCTGAAGAACTCAAGGAGTGAATTACTTTTAACCCCTGGTGTGCCAGGGATTGTTTTGTAAAGGTTGGGAGCGCTTCTTAAAAAGTGACACTGGAATAAGTTTCAGCAAAAATTGGCTGGGTTTAGAGGGAAAATATAGAGAATTAAGGTGCCTAGGATACCTAGGAATGCTGGAAAAATATGCCCAAATTTCCCACACCCATCTAAAATCCAGGTCCTACCTCTCCTTTGAAGATCCAAGTGATTTACACCAGGCTCACTGCATCACATTCTGGGGCCAGCGTCAGGACTGGCCCCAGAACAGGTGCCACTAACACAGATTGCACCACGAACTCTCCTGACATTTAGGAAAATGCGAAAAAATAGGATTGTCCACTCTGGAGCTGGATCAGCTGCTGCTCCACGGGCTCGGCAGCCGTGCAGCTCTGAGCAGTGCAGGGACTGTGCTTCTCCACACAAACCCACAGCAGTTCTGCCAATGCAAATATTAATAATCAAGATAATCGTGTTGATTTTGGACACTCCCCTGAGAATGCCCTCTAACCCCAGCTTGGCAGTTTCCAAGAGATGCGATCCAGCGCAGCTCAGGAGCCTCTCTCTCCCCACCACCCCTCTCAGAGGTGCCCCCGTGGGTGCTGGGAGACAGCAAGGGCAGGACCCTCAGCCCACAGACACCCAGAAAGCAGCAGGAAGAGTCACCAAGGGCAGGGAGGGGCTGGGAATCCTCATTCCCAAATCCTGCCCTGCCCCTGCCCAACCCACCCTGCTGCCCCCCCACAGCCCAGCTCCCCCTGACACCCCAGAACTCACCAGGAGCGGGCACACCCCAGCATGGGAGAAGAGCTCTTCTGTCTGCAGAGACCCCAAACTGGTACCAGCCCTTCTCCCAGTGTGCTGGGACCTTTGGGATGTGTCTAACCCTGGAACCTTTAGGATGTGTCTTACCCTGGGACCTTTAGGATGTGTCTTACCCTGGGACCTTTAGGATGTGTCTAACCCTGGGACCTTTAGGATGTGTCTTACCCTGGGACCTTTAGGATGTGTCTTACCCTGGGACCTTTAGGATGTGCATTATACTGATACCTTTAGGATGTGCATTATCTTTGTACCTTTAGGATGTGCCTGAAGCTGGCACCTGGGAAGCACCCCCACAAAGGGCTCGTTTGGGGTGCAAAGAGCCAGAAATTTGTCCTTTTTTCTTAGAATTTTGTGCTCTTGATTTGGTGTTCCTTTGCTGCTTCGTTTTCAAGAAGGAGCCGTGCCCAGTTTTTCAGGATTAATTCCCACTCCCGCAGCGGGGGCTCCTTGATATGAGGACGGGTGACACAGGGGCTCTGCTGGAACCTTCCAAACTTCACTCCTGCTCTAGCAGGTGATGAAATGCTGGGGGGTTGTTTTTAGGATCAGTGAAACGGTGAGGAGAAACTCTTCCCTGACCAGCAGCTCGGCACCGGCCGCCCCAGCAGGAGCGGTGGCTTTAACGCTGGTGGTCAAGACCTGATGGAGGATTTGGAGCTCTGCATCCAAAGGCAGAGGAGCCTTTCAGGTGAGGAAAGGAACAAAGGAGCAAGGTCTTGTTTTTTTCCCCTGCCAGGAAAACACAGGAGGTCGGCAACCTGTACCCAACCCCAGGCTGTGCTCCGTGAGCGGGGTTCAAGCTGCTGCCTGGGCAACCACCGCAGACAGGGAGGCTGGAAAATCCTTCCAGAGCCTGAGCACGATGCCCAAACCCACCTGGCAGGAGGGCAGAGGGGAGGAAGGAGCAGGAATTGCTCCCAGGGCCGTGCTGGTGTGCAGGGATTTGCTGACTTTCCTGCCAGCACACACAGCCCTCCCGGCCAGGGCAATGCAGCCTTTGGAATGAGCGCGCTGGGAAGGGCAGGAGCTGCCCAAACACCCCCCTGCCTCCCTCCCTGCCCACACACAACTTTAACGTGGATAAATTTAGTGCTCCAGATTGATAGAAAGGATTCTCTGTTTATAAACCCCCCTGAAAAACAAGAGCTGTTCAAGACAGCAGCCCACACTCCTGACTTTTGTACAGCTTCGGCCGCGCAGAGAAAGCTCCAGAACAACAACTCTGACCTTTTTCCCCCATAAATGTCCCAACACGAGCTCGCTCCTGGGCTGTGGGGTTTGTGGCCCTCTCGCCGTGCAGAAGCGCTTTCTAAACTGATTTTTGGGTGCATCTAAAACAGTATTTTCGGCTGCCCTTTCCCCACCGCCCTTCAGGCACTCAAGGGATGGATCCCATTCCCTCCCTGCCGAGCAGGGCGCCCCGACCAGCACCCAGCCCGCTCGGGATGCAGCTCCCGAGGTCACGGCGCGGGGTGGGATGGGGACAGCTCGGGACTTCCAGGTTTCAAGGGCCACTCCGAGTTGTGTGCGTTCTGTTCCCCACCTCCCCTCGCCAACTCCTCCTTGGCTTTTGGCAGGGGAAAAAAAACCAGGTTTGGATGAAATGCTGGGAGCTGGGGATGGAACTGTTTGAAAGCTTAAGAGTGCCATCGTGTGGATGCGGGATCGGTGTTCCCGCTCCGTGGAGCGGGGCTGGGGCTCCGAACCCTCCTCTTTCCCCCCAAAACACAGTTATTTTAATTCCCTAATAAATCTGTTGTTTGGGGTCCCACTGTCTCACCCACTCTGTGCTTGTAACTCCTCACCCTTCTTTTCTTTTTGTTAACCATCCCTTTTTTTATCATCATTATTTTTTATTATCATTGCACTTCATTACTGGTTTAACCTTTTCCCTTTTTTTGTTTATAGAACACACTTTGTCCTGGCACAAATCACATGAAACTAAATAAACCATGGGACAAGAAAGCAAGAAGAAAATAAATGTCTTCATTCTGAAGCCATTTCCTTTGTGCTTTTGGACTCTGGGGCTCTTTACATTTCAGAGTTTCATGTTTTACTGGCTATTAATCGGCAAATTTAAAAATAAAAAGACAAACTGCTCTTTCTGCCTGTGGTTTAGGAACACACAAAATATTATATTTGGAATATTACAAATCTGTAAGGATTTAAATTCCATACATCTCTCAATTAAAGAAAAAAAAAGGAAATAACTGAGATTTCCCAAAGCGAGATACATTTTCACAAAAAAAACCCACAGGTAAGGAATTTTTTATATTTGGATTTGAATGGGCAAGGAAAGACATTTTCCTTTTCATTAATGCAATGGATGTTAATTAACAAAGTAGTGTTAATAAAGTATTTAAGGGCATGGGACTGATCCTGCTCTGAACTTGATGGCCTCTTTCTTTCCCAGTGCAGCAGGTCTGGGCTAAATTCTGGGTGGTTTTTGGTCAGAAAGTTTTTAATCCAGGTCAGTAAAGTCAGGAATGATTCCCACTGCCTTGACCAGGGTAGCATTGCAGAGAAAACCTTCCCCTAAATATCCATTTTTAAACAATTCAGGCCCAAATTTAACCTTGACACTGTTATTTGCTCAAAACCAGCCCCTGGATCCCAAGGATTTGCTCCTTTTTTTAAAGAACTTTTGCATTCAAATACCACAGGGGTGGTATCAAAAACCACCCAAAGCCATGCTCAGGAAAAAAAAAAAAAAAAAAGGCAGATTTTTACCCAAAATGTTGGTGGGGTTTTGTGTCCCACGTGTGAAACAGCAGCTCCAAGGCTCCAGGAGCGGGGCAGGTGAGGCTGGTGTGGATCTGGGGGTTACAATGGCACAAAGTGAATATCAGGGCAGAACATTGCATCTAATTTGTTTTAAATTCGCAGAAGTCTCGGTCTTTTGGGACGTATTTTTACTTTACATATTTGCTAATGCGAAATGCTCTTGTTGCCAAATATGCTTAATATTCGAGTGGAAACTGATCCTGCTTTCGCCTCCTTACTCTTCCTAAACCAAAAATAAAGCTGCTTTTGCATCCTCCAGGTTTCCCTCCCACGCCCATCCTCCAGCATTCCAGCTGAGAAAGCGAAAGCACCAACAACACTGCGAGAGGGGGATTTTAATTTGTTTAAAAATGTGCCACAAAATTCCCGCTTTTCTCACCAGATCTCGTTGTGGATCTGGGAGAAAGAACACAAAGCTTTTAAGGCAGGGCACATTTATTTCCAGTGTTAAATCTCAGCCCCTGAAAGTGGCTCTTATAAACTTCATTTTGAAAGCAGACTCGAGGCGGGCTCTTGCAGCCCTGTGATTGAATAATTCATATTATTTGCCATCATTTAGGGAAGCTGCCGAATGCCAGGGAATAAATATTTTGAGAAGTAGGGAAATCTGTCCTTCAACAACAGGGGAAAGGAGAGGTGCCAGCAGCAGGGAGCAGCATCTCTGTGGCAAAGCAGCACCTTCTGCTGCGGTTTCAAAGGGTTTAAAGGACCAGTTTAAAGGACTCATCCACCCAGCTCTATCAAATAAAAGTCCTGTCAAAAATCCTCCCTGGACAATCCCAAATGAGCCAGGCCTGAATCAAGCAGCAAAAAGCCCAACTGAGGGAAAATCCTTCCCCAGGAAAAGCCTAAAATGTCCCCCTACCAGTAAAGCTTTGCCATCCAAAGCGTTTGGGGTCTGGAACCAGCTGGGTGGGGCTTTAAAGGACCAGTTTGAAGGACCAATTTAAAATACCAGTTTAAAGGACCTGTTTAGAGCTCATCCACCCCGCTCTGCCAAATGAAAGTCCAGCAGCCTCCTCTGAAAATGCCAGATGAGTCAGGCTTGAATCAAGCAGCAAAAAGCCCAAACAAGGAAAAATGCTTTCCCAGGAAAAGCAACCTGCCCAAAACGTCCCAGTGAACCCCTGACCAGTAAAGCTTTCCCAGTCAAAAGCATTTGGGGTCTGGAACAAACTGGGTGGGGGTTTAAAGGACCAGTTCAAGGGACCAGTTTAAAGGACCTGTTTGAAGGACCAATTTAAAATACCAGTTTAAAGGACCAGTTTAAAGCTCATCCACCCAACTCTACCAAACAAAAGCCCAGCAGCAAATCCTCCCTGGACAATCTCAAATGAGCCAGGCCTGAATCAAGCAGCAAAAAGCCCAACTGAGGGAAAATCCTTCCCCAGGAAAAGCAACCTGCCTAAAACATCCCCCTACCAGTAAAGATTCCCCATCCAAAGCATTTGGGGTCTGGAACCAGCTGGGTGGGGGTTTAAAGAACCAGTTTGAAGGACCAGTTTAAAGGACTGGTTTAGAGCTCATCCACCCAGCTCTGCCAGATGAAAGTCCAGTAGCCTCCCCTGAAAACCCTCAATGAGTCGGGCGTGAATCACGCACCAAAAAGCCCAAACAAGGGAAAAACCCTCCCCAGGAAAAGCCTAAAACATCCTCTCACCAGTAAAGCTTTGCCATTTGGGGTGTGGAGCAAGCCCCCTCCGAAGGAATGACTTCCCCTGCTGCCTTTGCCATCAGTCACAGGATGGCAATAAAACCTGGAGCTGTTTCCTCACACCAGCACTGCGATTTACCTACCCTAATAGACAATGCAAATGCTAAAAGGCACATATACATCTTCATTATATAAGCTGGTGCCTGAGTCATTTTCCTCCAGAGACAGTTTTATTCATTTTTATACAATTTGCCTACTGTACAGTGCAGATGGTTTCTATTAAGTAAAATATCTGTTTGCTTCCAAATTTTTAGTTTTCGTGATTAAATTACTAGAAAATGATGGTACATTGTATTGTCCTCCTTCAGGACTTAATGCAGTTGCAATGGCACGGGGCTGAACTGGAAAGCCCAGTTTCATCCCCTCAGAAAATGGGGGTTTTGGCCACATGCTGGGAGTTTCTGAGCTGTGTTTTATTCGTGCTGCAGCGTTGTTCCGAAAGTCAGGACTATGGGAATTGTTTACTAAATACACGTCTTAACAGGGAATTTAAACAAAAGTGTTGGACAACACGATGGGGGGTTTAAAAAAAAGCGGATTTTTTAAAAATTTTCTTTGGGTTTTTTGGCGTGTGGATTTTTTTCTGGATTGCGGAAAAATTGCTGCTTCCGTGGGAGCGAGGGGTGGGAGGCGAGGCCGGGAGTGCGACATCCATCGCTGTGCTGCCATCGGGTGGATGGCTGGGAAAGCTGCACATTCCCGGAGAGCTGCAGGGGCAGGGAGTGAGGAGCGGCACCTCCCAAAAACTCCTCTGCAACCCCCGCACGGCCCTGGGAACGGGGACATTTCCCGCAGCAAGGACAGGGCTGGCCTCCGCTGAGCTGCTTGCCCACCAAATTATCATGGCCTGGGGCTGCAGGCGGGCAAAGAATCCTAAAATAATAAATAGGTTGAGTTGGAAGGGAACTTTGAAGGTCGTCTGGATCAACCCCTGCCACGGGAGGGACACCTTCCCTGGTCCCAGGCTGCTCCAACCCGGCCTTGGGCACTGCCAGGGATCCAGGGGCAGCCCCAGCTGCTCTGGGCACCCTGTGCCAGGGCCTGCCCACCCTCCCAGGGAACAATTCCTTCCCAATATCCCATCTAAATTTATCCTCTTCCAGCTAAAGCCATTCTCCCTTGTCCTGTCCCTCCATCCCTTGTCCCCAGTCCCTCTCCAGCTCTCCTGGAGCCCCTTTAGGCCCTGCAAGGGGCTCTGAGCTCTCCCTGGAGCCTTCTCTTCTCCACACTGAACACTCACAACTCCCCCAGCCTTTCCTCCAGGCCCTGCTGAACCTCCCCCAAAAAGGAGCCAATCCCTCACCCCCAGGTACTGCAACACCTGAGCAGACCCCAAAGCCAATCACTGGGATTTTCCCAGGTCCCCAAGCCCCTGTGCTCCCCCACAAACACCAAATGAGGCTCAGGTGTCCGTAGGCATCCCAGGACCATCCCATACCTGGGATTTACCCTGATCCCTTGAAAGGACAAATCCTGCTGAGTGTGCAGGAAGCGAAGCACCAGCATTCCATAAAAAGCAACTCTGGGACATAAATCTGCCGTGTTCCACTGCTTTTGGAATCCACAGCAGCGGGAAGAGGTGCAGGACACGATGGGGATGGGGAGAGCTGCGCCCTGGCAAGGGCTCACTCCCTGCACTGAGTGTGGGAACAGCCAGAAACGCCCCGGCATGAAAGAAATGAAAGAAGACAAACTGAGGGGAGTCTCAGCCAATGTTTGGTGCCAAACACCTAAAAACGAGGTGACAAAACATTCAAATGTATTTAGCCTTTCCTAAACACCAACAGTGCAGACTGGAAAGAGAATGACTGATCCAGTGTCACGATCTGAAATGGAATAAAAGTTCCATCCCAGGAATGGAGAAGAGAAGCAAATCCTGAGGAAGTGGCAAGCCCGAGGAAAGCTGACACAGCTCTGGTGGCTCAGGCAAGCAGTAGCACAAACCCTTTCTGAGCTCTTCCCAACCCAAAACAAAAGCTTGTGGTGCCTGCCAGGACGTACAAATCTTCTGGAGGAGCAGTGGAGAGAGCAATAAATGTGCATCTGTAACAAGTCTCCACAACGTCAAGTGAAAATCCATTTCATCTGCTGGCATTGGCAGCACGCGCCCGTAAATCAGAGAAAAGCAAAATATTGCCTTCATATCCATTGGAGATGTTCAGGGAAATAAGGATCTCATCTCTTGGGCTGCCACGAAAATGAACTGTGCCATCTGCAAAGGCAGGTTCTGAACGTCAGCACGAGCAACAAGAACAGCTGTTCTGCTCAGCCTGTCCGCTGCCTTCGGCCTGGGCAGCAACCTGGGGAGAAAACCCTCCTGCAGCGGCTTCTGCTGGGGCACAGGGTGGACAACAGACCCCAAACCCCACCCTGAGGACACACAGCCCCTGACAGCACCAGCAGGGACCACAAAGTGCCACGAAAGGGCAAAACTGGGAGTCAAAAGCTTTCCCTGTGTCTCCAAACTGGGAGGGGAAACGAGCAGTGGGTGAGTCAGGGAATCATAGTCACACAGAGAGAGAGCAGAAAGCAGCCACAAGCACCCATCAGGAAACAGGTTCTAATCTTTCCACTGTCTCATCCCTAAATTTAGGGATTTGTTGAAGATGGGAAGCAGGACATTAACATGTACAACATGCCAGCTATCACTGCAGCATAAAATTCTTGTTTTTCCATCTGCCATCTCTCAACAGGGTAGAGGAATTCCTCCTGCAACATACGAGCAGTCGTCTCTTTTATGGCTTTTTAATGGAAAGCAAATAAAAACTCTCCAACTTCGAATTTATCAAAACCATCTTGAAGAGTCTTTCAGAAGAGTTTTTCACCCTTTCCGAGAGCTGCACCAGCTGCATCCAATCATGGCAAATAATTCCCTCCCAGCTATCCAGCGAGCCTGGGAAGGGCCCAGAGCCTGCAGCCCGAATCCAGAGGATGGTTGGTAACACAGGGAAATGTGGTTTCCAACTGGAATCACGCTGCAAACAAATTGCAGGTGACCGATATAAATACAGACAAGGTTTTTAAAGAATTAAGTTCCATCAGATAATAACCGCAGAATAAAATAATTTCCAGGCGCTAACACAGACCTCGTTCTCTGACCACGCTTTTTGTGCAAGGACAGAACCCAAAATATGAGCTGTAGAGTTCCTCAGAAGGGCGATGTCACTGCTCCAGCCAGAGCTCGGTGTGAGCCCCGTCACCGAGGAGGAGAGGAAAGTGCTGGGTTTATACAAAATCACCAAAAGCACCAAAAAAAAAAAGTGTTGGCCTCAAACTCTGAAGGCACCACCCCAAAATTTTCATTTCTGAGCCTCTGTGCTCTCAGTACCCAAGCCCATGAGCAATTTAATGCACTCCCAGGACAGGACAGAAGTGCAGCACATTTGGAGGTCTCTGATCCCTGGAGTCTGCAGCAGTTTGGGTTTGAAATTCACCAGGAAGTTCTGAATGTACTAAAGAAATGGATCCTGCAGAATAAATGGATTCTACTGAGATGCCACCACGAAAACACTAAAATAAATTAAGTGTTGAGACAGCAACACAAAGCACAAAGTCTTAATGTACAGAGCTCTCAGAGAAATGTCCAATAATTCCTCAGGGCGAGTGAAAGGAAAAGAAAGCAACAGAGAAGTTTTACACTGATTGTCAGATAACAAGGAAAATCGTGATGAAGGAACGAATCAGGATTATAAAGAGATGTGGAGGGTGGAAGGTGATCATCCAAAGGGTCTCAGCTCCTCCACCAGAGTCCCTGGATAAGGAAAACCACAGAAATGAGGCCCACGAGTCAAAACACTAACAGGTTTTCAGGAAAAGAGATGTCATGTCTGTGCTGGAATCAATTTATCTATTGAATCTAAGAGATATATGAATATATAGAATACAATATAAGAATCTATCCAGAATGAAAGCTGATGGCAAAAGGGAACAATGCTATCAAACCATCCAACCACAGGAAAGGAACTCCTCGTTCTCCTTCCATAAAATCATGGAAGAATCAGAGAATGGGTTGGGTTGGAAAGGACCTTAAAGGTTGTGTTGTTCCAACCCCCAAGAGGACAGAGAGCCAAAACTGGGATGAAACAAGTCCTTACCCTGAGAATTTGGGGGCTTCAGAGCATCTCTGAGCCCAGAAAGAGCAGAAGACAGAACAACAGAATCCAGCAGAGCTTGAAATTATCCCAAAGCAGCAAAGTTCTCCCCTGCTCGGTTCAAAGGGCAGAGAACACAATAACTGGTGAAGTGTTGGTGATGGAAACCATGGCCACACCAATAAAATCCTTCCCCAGCAGAAACACTGCACAGAAGGTTGCCCTCGTGGCTGCTGTCGTTCCATTTGGAGTGTTTTTAGGGCACAGTTGTTTGTACTTGGATGGAACAGGAAAGGGAAGGAGTGTTGGGATGTGATGCTGTTCATTCTCAGTCCTGTCTGAGTAAAGCTCCACCTGCCAGTGGAAAATGAGCGAAAAACCCCAACATTTCATTCCACAGGCTTCCTGTAGTGCTACATCGTGGTGAGGTAATAATGCACAAATCGGAATGGAAATGCAGCATTTCAGAGGTGGAGGAGAAAAGCTGAGGAACAGAGGAAAAATGGAAGAAGTTTTAAATAATTAAAATATTTAAATAATTTTAGTAGAGCACACATTACTCTACTACAGCAGCGTCCACCATCCAGCAGCACTGCCAATGGCAAGGGAGGGAATTCATCCCCAGTTCAGGAAAATCCTTAAACCGGAATCTCAGCAGGACCTTCCCTGTGCCTTTGGGATCAGGATCTCCAAGGCAAATTAAGTCATGATCTTCAACTATTGGAGGTTGAGACAAGGAACCTTTTCAGGCTCTGCTCCAACATGAGCAAGTCACACAGTCGTTGATCAGTGAAAGCCTTATCAAACCTTATCACTGCTGTGCTTGAAGGCAGAGCCTTGGAAGCACTGAGGTGGTCAGGAGGCTTTTAAGGTACCTGATATAGGGACATCCAGTTTGGGTTGAAACTGAAATATAAAGAGCTGCCCACTGACATTCCCAGAGCAAGATTAGAGCAGTTCTGCTGTCCCATCACAAAGGTAAACCCACACCTTTGTTCACTGAATTAGTCCAGATTGATAAATAATTTTGTAATTATCCAGATTTTATCCTGTAATCAAACCCATGATTTTTAGCTTCAGCCTGTCCTTGTCTTCTGCATCTTGGACTGACAATTCCAACAGTTGGGAGCTTCCCCATCTGCTGAATATCCCAGGTTCCAGCAGAACAAGTGGATCCATGCTGGCTGCAGGCCAGCTGAGAAGGAGGAAGATTTATGCAGACTCTCAGGAAAACATTTCCAACAGCTGGAATAGAAAGGAGATCCAGGCAGCATCTGAATCACAGAGTTATTACTCTGCCACTCCACACAGCATTACCAGGGTCCCTCCAGCAACCACATTATTTAATAGACCATTTAATAGACTATCAAAAATCCAGTTGTCTTCATTCCAGCAAACAGGAAAACGTGGGATAATGGAGTGATTTTGCGAGTGGAGCAACTGCTGGGAACCAAAGGTGGAGCAACACAGAGAAGTTTCGCACTGATTGAAATCAGGATGCTCTACACAGCTGAAAACTGGGAGATTTCAGGTCCTGAACAGCTTAATTCTCACTCTGGGCTAGCATGAATGAATAAATTATTAAATACATTTGGGGGTGGGGAGCCATGTGCTGCCACAGGTCACACTTGAAAGTGCTTGCACAGATGTTGAACATTTTTTAGGATGAGTCAGGCACTGTTCCTTCAGGACAGGCCCAACATCTGCAAGCAATGAAGGTGGAGCCGAGGTCCAGCACTGCACGTTGTTCCTGCAGAACACGGCGATCCCGTATTTGTAGGGCCACGATTCAGTTCCAAACCAGGCCGAGCGTGGGTGAGCCATGCGGAGTCCGATCCGAGGAGATTCCAGACATGGACAGAAACCAGGGAAAAGCATCTCTGGGGCCTTGCAGGAGTGCTCAGCTCAGTTCCTAAACCACCCTGCCCCGACCCTGCTGAGGAATCCCTGGGTTGGGGGCCTGCAGATGACCACGGGAACTCCTGGGAGCAGAGCTGAACCTTAAATGCCTCAAAAGGGCAGCTGGGGTAGGCTGGAAACTTCTCCATGATGCAAAAATTTAAATGTTAAAAAAAAAAGGTGTATTTTTTTTTTTTTTCAAATACTAAACTTGCAGCACATTCCACAAGGAGAATTTTGAAGAGTCACTAGCTGAGAAAACACACACGAAAATATAAATTTATAAAGAGTAATTTCCTGTTTCACTGCTTCCCCCAGAGCTCAATTTAAATAATGGCTTAGCAAATGACCCCAAGGCAGGAGCAGCTGTCCCAGAACCAAAGGCTGGCCAGGAAGACCTGGCCAGCTGTGCCAAGGTTTGGCAACCCTTTCCATGCTGGAATTTTTCCCAATATCCAACCTAAACCTCTCCTGCTGGAACTTGAGGCCACTTCCTCTTGTCTTATCCTGAGATGGATCTGCCTCCCCTCCTAGAAACTCAAATCCTGTCACCAAAACATCCTGCAATGTTATTTCTTAACAAGTTTTTACCTAATCATTAACCAAACACCGCAGCATTTTGCCCTTTTTTTTTTTTTGAATTTTAGTACTTCAGAAAGCCAATTCAAGATAACTTCAGTATTTTCTACATTTTAATGAAGAAAAATTCAAGGAATTTGTAGAACATCCTTGTTCCTACAACAAACAATATAATTCTTTTTACAGATCTGAAATACTCATACATTTTATGGGTGAACTCTCAAGTTTTTCCAAGTGTCAGAGTGGCTGCTCCATCCAACTAGGATACCTCCCTTAGGGTTTTCTGTTGAGGTTTGTGATGGGTGCAGACCCCAAAAAACTTGGGGTGCTGCCAGTGTGGATCCCACACTGTGGGGAAAAGCAGGATTCTTTTGTTGTTGTTTTTTAAAACAGCATTTCAAAATAATTCCAGATTTTAAGTATTTTTAGAGTAAAATCAGTCACTGACCTTGGGTTTCTATTCTCTGTGATGTAAATTAAAGCTGTTCTAGGAGTGTTTCCTCCACGTAACCATTTACAGCCTTGAACCTGGAATTAACCATTTGGATATTTGGATTTTCCACGCACTTCAGCTGGAAAGGAAAGGGAAATAATCACGTGAGGCTGCAGCTCTGCTCATGTGCAAATGATTTTAAAGACAATTATAAGTCTCAAGCACAGCACATCTCGTGCCTGCCCTTAGGATGCATCACATCCAGCAGCTCTCACCTCTGGAATTAGGGAATAAACAACTCCACTTTTCCGGTGTGGCTTGAAACAAACAGGAATCCACCATTATTCGCATTAAATACATGAACAGAATCCGAACAGAAAATGGGATCACTAGGAAAAATACATCCCGAGATGGAAATTTTCCCGGAGCCGTCGTTAACCGGGATCGGGGTGTCGGATGCAAAGTGTGTGTGCTCCAGTGGTCTTAAATACCAGGAAAAGGATGGCTTGGCAAATTGGGTCTCTGGGGGCCAAAGCTGGGAATGAAAATGGGAGAGGAGCAGATCTTCATTTTCAGCAAACATCAATTCTTTTTCATGGTGATGCCATTAAACAATCCTGGCAGGGCAAACTTTCCCTGGGAGCGTTCCAGGACCAGAGTACTTCTTCCTCTGGGATTTTCCTCCTGCCAGCTGATCAATATTTTAGCAATGTTTCACCCACCTAAGTGCAAACCTTGCACAGCAGGAAGAGGGGAATGGATCCATCCCTGGCAGATTCCAAGGCAATTCCAAGGTGGTTGTTGACACACCTGCTGGATCACCGTGAAGGGGACACAGGGCTTATCTTTTCCTTTGTCCTTTAGCACAGGGTAGGGCACCCAAACTGGAGAGATAATGGGATTTTTCTTTGGGTTATGGAGAATTTCAGCCCCATCAACTTCCCTGAAAGGACCGGGCTTGGTGGTTGGTTCCTGGTGAGGATTAGTGGGTATGGAGCAACCACATCTGCTGGAAAAATGGGAAAATAGGGCTTGGAGATCTCACCATCAAACCAGGAAGGGGTATTCATATCTGGATATTAAATAGGGAGGTAGAACTCTGTTCTGAATTAAAACAACATCCAGATATTGCTGCACCACTCTCTAAACTTTGCTATTTCTAATCTTGCAGAACATCAAACCAGACAAAAAATTACCTAAATTTTCAGCAGAAAAATGTAACCCGCTCTGGAGCTGATGACAAAGCCCTATAATTTCCTGGGAAAAACACATCTTTCACCAAAACTGCTAAATTTGTACAGCATTTCTACCAGCGTTCCACGTGCAGGCGACGATCTGAGGAAAAAAGATGAGAGAATGGAAGAGTTCCTTACGTTGCAGCTGGGTTTCAACCTTCAGTTCAAAATTGTTTCATGATTATTCCAAGAGAAAGTAATTTCAAGAGATGGGCTTGGAAAAAAAATCAATTAAATTAAAATGTGTCACCACGTCCACACGAAAAGAACTCTCTTACCTTGCGGCGCCCAACAAACGCTAAAGCTTTGGGGTTATTTGTCCCAGCTGTGATCCACAGAGTGCTGCCACGTTTCTCCAGCATCTGGGGTTCATCCTGATGACTCCCTGGGGCGCAGGACAGGTGGCTGAGGTGCGGATTTGTGGTGTCACACACAGACCTACTGTCATACCGAGGGAGCAGATAAAGGTGTATGTTAATGACTGGGGCAGTCACGGCAGGCCGTTCCCAAAATGGATTTACCTGGATTTACCTCAGGAGCATGAGAGCAGCCAGCCCAGACCACAATCAAGAGCAAACAGTGGCTTTGCCACTTAGGCAGGGCTGTTAGGCTGGGTCCTGCGGGTTTCGTTAGGGAGAGGAGCAGCTCGAGCTCTCCAAGTCCTCGCTCTCCTCGGCGCTGCCGGCGTTGCACGTAGGATGAGGTGGGAGCTTGGAAGACATTTCTCATTAGGGACACATCAGTCACATCCTCTTGCTGCCCAAAGAACAGGAAAGCTTCTCCTAAAGTGGTTTGCTGACAGGAATTTGACTTTGTCGAAGACATGAGCCTTTAAACCACGCTGCTGGAGGAAAGCTGCTTCAACAAGTACGTCTTTTATAATAAATACAAGGAGATTCACAGCCAGGAAGGAAATTGTATTTAGGAATAAATTTGTGTTCGGATTTTATTACTAATTCATTACATTCTTAATCTGAAAAATCCTGAAGCAGCACAACTACTTGAGAATTATCATTAATAATTACATTGATACTGAATTCTTTTATGCAAATAGTACAGTAGACTTAGAGATAGGACTCTCTGTAAACCTCCTGAGTGTTTGCAGGAAGTTTAATTCATTCCCTATCTCCTTTAGTTTGCAAATGAGGTGTGAAACAATTGTCTGCTCCGGGAAGGTACCTGCATTCAAGTGCCACCCGCAGGATGTGGATGGGTCGGGCTGCGCTGTCACCCAACGTCCCCAGTGTCATCGAGTGAGGTCACCCAGCAATCATTAATTATTACAAATTACTGAGTGCTGGCAGGGCAGGGATGGCCTGGGTGACTTTGGAACATGCCCAGGTCTGTAACTCACCTTTGGATCCAGAGAAGGCGACACCCAGGATTGTTCTGGGACCAGGGATGGGCTGTGGCTGAGCAGGACCCTCCTGATAAAACAGGGAAAAATTTGGGCCCATCATTAGTTCTTTTCCTTCCCCGAGGAGGGAAGAGCTCCCAGGCAGGTAAACATGATTAACAAGATGCCATAACCTCCCAGACACCTCTTTTTTTTTTCAAAAAGCAACACATGCTGCTGCCAAATGTTTCTGGGAAGGAAACAAAACTATTCTGCTAAAGAGATTTCATTTGAATATGTTGTGCCTGAGCCTCATCCTGGAGTTTCTCAGCTTTCCTATCAGTTTCTGCTAATGAGTTTAGCTCCCTGGGTAGAATGTGTCTGGTAAATTTTTCAAGAACTGATCATTAGCAATGTTTTGTATATTTTATTTTCTTGTTTTCACCGTATATAGAGTTGTCATTTTTAATTCATTGCCCACCGGAATTTTACGAAGGAAAACTCACATTCTCTTCAAAATGAGATGAGGAGGTTGGCACGGATTTTAATAGATGCATGTTGTGCTGCAGGTGAAATTTTCCAATTCTAATGCAAGCGTGTGAGAAACAAGGAAACGTGGCCCACACTGAGGAAGAAAAGTGGTTCTGGAGATAAGAAACTTACTCTTCCCATGGCAGGGGGCATAGAGCACTGATAGTTTAAGGAAAAATTCCTAATTCTTCCAAAGACACAACGTGGTCGTTGCTGTTTCCGAAGTGCATCCCCTCTTCTGGCCTCTGGCTTCAGATTAGAGAATTTGAGCTCAGCAAATTGGGGATTTTGTTGGCACAAAACCCTGAAAACTCCAGTTTAATCCTGATTTGTGGGGAAGGGGGTAACATAATCTTCTTACTTTGCAGCATTTAAAAGGGCAGAGCAGAATCAAGTGGTTTAGCCTAATTTAGCTGGGTTTTTTTCTATTAGATTTGTAAAACAAGATGAAATAAAATGAGCGTGTCCACGCACAGAGCTTCCTATAATGAGCTGAGAAACTCTACTGGCAAAGAATTCTAATTGTATAACGGGGTTACAATGCCACAAAATGCTCAGTTTTGACTCATTTTACTTTTGGGTTTTCTGTGCCACTATGACATCACAGCCCTGACATTTTTCTGCCGTACATCGTAGAGATGCATCTCTGAAATGTGCTCACCTGGGGTGCTAAAGGTGCTCCAGCTCAATCCCTCAATAAAACTAACCCTAGTTAACCCTAAAATTAACCCCTTGTCCAGCCATTTTTTCCATGGTCAGGGAGGATGGACTCCTCCTCCTCCTGCAGATCTGACCCCTTAAGTCAGGGTGAAAACCAAAGCCTGTTGTTGTCGGTAACAGGAAAATTTCCCCTCTCCTCCACTTTCTCCACCCATTTTACCTTCAAAGAAATGTTGAGGCTCATGGAAGCGCGAAGGATCCCAATCCCACTCCTCTCCATGCGGTGGAAGACCAAGGAGGAGTCCTGCTGATGGATCCCATGCCTCGAAAACAGAATCTGGAGGGATTTGGTCATTTCTTCCTCCTCCTGGACTAAACCACATGACCACAAAACACTGGGGCTACTCCCAGTGCAGAGAGCTCCACGGCAGAGTGAAAACTCACACTCATGGAATCATGGAATGGTTTGGGTTGGAAGGGACCTTAAAGATCATCCAGTGCCACCCCTGCCATGGCAGGGACACCTCCCACTGTCCCAGGCTGCTCCCAGCCCCAATGTCCAGCCTGGCCTTGGGCACTGCCAGGGATCCAGGGGCAGCCACAGCTGCTCTGGGCACCCTGTGCCAGGGCCTGCCCACCCTCCCAGGGAGCAACTCCTTCCCAATATCCCATCCAAATCTACCCTCTTCCATCTTAAAGCCATTCCCTGTGTCCTGTCCCTCCAGGCCTTTGTTCAAAGTCCCTCTCCAGCTCTCCTGGAGCCCCTTTAGGCGCTGGAAAGGTCTCTAAGATGTCCCTGGAGTCTTCTCTCCTCCAGGTGAACACCCCCAGTTCTTCCAGCCTGTTAAATTCCTACCAGACCTCAGAACCGCTGACACAGTCAGTCACTGTGTCCACCACTGAATTAGAAATTCAACTTAAAACCCATTTTTCTCTCTCCACACAGCCAAGGAGAGCCCAGCCTGGCCTGGGGATGTTGGCACCCAAACCATTCCCATTATCCAATGAAAATCTGCTCTTGTCCCATCCCATCCCATCCCAACATCTTCCCAGCGAAAGAATCCAGATTTCACACCTTGCAGTGTGTCACGAAGGAAAGGAAAAGCATTCAGGACCTCACGCAGCGCATTTCCTGACTTCCCACTTGAAATCAGGAATGCATTTAATAAGATGCATTTAAAATATTGCAGCAGAACATCCTGACAGCTCCGGGGTCTCTCAAGCAACATCCAGAGCAGAACAATGTGGACATTTTGCAGGAAATCGTGCGTTTTAAATGACAACTTATTTATCTGCTTTTGTTCCCCCTTTTCTTGTGCCTGTTGAAGAGGGATGTGTAGGATCAGTTATGGGGTAACTCGGCCCAGACAGCAGAGGACAAGGAAATATTTGACATCCTCGTGGTAAATTTTAATCAGAAAACCTGCACCAAAAAGAAAGGAATACATAATAAAATGATTCCACAGGAGAAAAATGTCTGACTTCAGCCTTACCCACGGCATTACAAATGGATTTTGTCAGCCCGCAGCCTTACAAGGCTCGTTGGTAGTAAATTAAATTTGGTCAGTTTATAAAGGTATTGCTTTCATGTTCCTCTCCCAAGATCTTCCATCCCTCGGAGGTTTGGAATCACCTTGCTTCTCCTCACTTGTCTTCTATTCTTCATTACACAACAGATGACCTATCAGATATTCTTCTTCTACTCCAACAGCTTTCCCGTTGCCAACCTTCAATGAGAATAAAGCCTGCAACCCTTTTTATCTTCATTCCGCTGCCGTTTCCATCGGGGGTTTTGGGTTTTTTTTTCTCTTTTCCTAAAGATCGTTTGCCGGCGTTGCTTCCTCGGTTTTTACCCAGCGGAACAAGCAGTGTCTTCTGAACTGACAATTCTGACTTTTTGCTGCTTGTGATTTTTCTAAAGCATGACAAGCGCTGGCATGAAGACATGGCAAACCTTTTCAGAAAAGGAGCTCAGGAAAAAGCACGGCCTTTCAAAGAGCAGTGGTAGCGACTGCACCACCAAACGAGTCTCCCATGGATTAATTTAATCCAGCTGCACCTTTTCCAGGGCAGCAACAATTAGAACCAGGACTTTTTAACACATTGTATTAATTTTTTTAAAGTGTATTCTAGCACAAAACAAAACTTTTTTTTTCCCCTCCGTGGTGAGATAAAAATACAATGAATATTTGATATATTTTACCCTGGATGAGAAATAGAAATGGAAATAGACAGGAAATGGATCCCTGCAACTCTGTTAGAGGGAAAGGCAGGTCTGGGACGAGATTTTAAAAAAAAATTTCCACTCTGTGCATCTCGTTTTCTACTTTGCACATTCTCCAGAATATCATCCTGAACTAAGAATTAACAGAGTATCACTGATTTCTGAATGGAAGAAAAGGGTTCTTGAGTACCTGCCCAGGATTTAAATTTCTCCCAGAGATGTTGAGGCTGCCCCTGGATCCCTGGGAGTGCCCAAGGCCAGGTTGGATGGGGCTTGGAGCACCCTGGGATAGTGGGAGGTGTCCCTGCCCGTGGAACTGGACGGGATTTAAGGTCCCTTCCAACCTAAACCATCTGTGATTCCATGACCTTGGGAGCTTGCAGAGTCCTGAGGCAGCAGCTGTGTGTGGGTGAGACAAGGCAGGCTGACACTGACAAGTAAACAAAATAAATATGAAAATAAAAATAAATAAATAAATGAAAATAAATGAAAACAAAATAAAAAATAAATACTAAAAATAAAACTGAAATAAATGAGCAGTTGTCAGTCCACGAGTCGGTGGGGATGGTCTGATCAAGTCTCTGCTGTGCACACAGTGAGCTGGGCTGGAGCTTGGATGTGGCTGAAGGAGAACCTGGAAGAGGCTGGAGGAGGGAGGGACCCGGCCAGCACAAACCCTCCTGGGGTTTGCAGCCTGGGAAATGGCAAAGGATGATTGATGCTGATGGCAGAGATGGAGTTTGTTTTCCTCAAGCCTTCACACACTCAATGGAAGTTCCAGGCAAAGGGCTGGATCCCTTCTCAGGGCAAAAGGCATTGCCCAAGGCTTTATCTCTGCTCCTCAGAGCAGCTCCCACCACTGCCCCACCTGGTGAAAGGCCATCGAGACATCCAGGAGCGAGGACAGCGAGGGCTGTGAAAGCAGCACAGGGAGTCGATAGCTCCTCACACACAGAAACAAAACTATTTTATCCCTCCCCCATAATGGAGCAGGAGAGCAGCTATCAGGTTGTATTATCTTAGTGCAATGTGAATGGAGGCTAATGGCCTGCTGCAGTGCTGAATTAAAAGGAGGATTGAATCAATAGATGCGAGAAGATGAATCAAGTGTCCATTTCCTTGAGCTGATAGCAAAAACAATGTGATAATGCACGAGGAGCTCTCCTCCGACCTTTCTGGGGTGTAACTGGAGAGTTCTCACTCAGTGCCAGCCAGAGATGAGGCTCTTCTGACTCAGGAAGTCAAAAAGAGGAGATGTGAAACACACTGCAAAAAGAAACGAGCGCTGTGAGTTCAGCCGCTCACCAGGAACTTCTGCTCAGCACCAAATCTGTCAACTCATTTGCTCTTCTCGCCTTCTACACCGGGAGCACTGCAAAACAGATGCTCTGGAATAATTCCTTTCCATACCTGCCACTGTTCAGCGGCTCTGGCAGCACCTCCACCGCCAGCAACGGGCCTGTAACAGCTCCAAACTGGCTTTAGGGGTTCTTTTGCCAAGCTAAAAGGCAGCACTCAGAAATACACCACTGCTCTCTGCCCTTCCCAGGGCTGGCCAAGACAGCTTAAAGGTGAGAGAGCATAAAATATGACTTGACCCCACCTAAGCTCTTCCTAAGGAGCATCTTCCTGATGCCATCAGCGCCTTTAATCACCCTCTTTCATCTGGGGGAGAATCAAGCAATAACTGCAAGGACGGGAGCGCTGTGCCTGCAGTGCTGCTTCCAGCAGCGCTGATTAATCACACGAGGTTTTTAACGAGTGAGGTCCTCACTGAGGTAATGTTGCACGGAGGTGAGGTGGTCATTGATGTTATTAATGTATTGATTGGGGGAAAGAGCCTGGGTTCTGCTTCCAGCTCTGCCACCGACTCTCGATGTGACCTTGAGCTTCTTCCTGTCTCCAGCCCATTTCCCCACCCGCACAACTGCAATAACAATTCCTTACCCCTCACCTTTTTGCTGTGGGGGGCCACACAGATCAGCTTTGGACAGGACACTGAAGTGTTTTTCCTGACTGCATTTGTGGTTTAACACAGATATCTCGTTGTCCTGCCCTGAAAGAGAGTTTGCCTTAAAAAAAAACAAACAAGAAAATAAATAAATAAAATTCTCTATGAGAATGGCTCAGAAGCTGCTGAGTATTCCAAATACCCTCCCCATGCACTGGTATTTTTGGTATCTACAAGAGCCATGCAGTAACTGCAGTTGGAAGGGGTGGCTGAGGTTGTCTAACCCACCCAGAGCAACAGCTGGAAGCTCCTATTCCCATATTGTAAAAGTGCACGATTTGCCTGTGGGTTAATCTGAAATAGGGCCCAGAATGGCTCAGGTCAAGACCATCCTGGGGTACAGCAGTGAGAAAAGCTCCTTTCTCAGGGGAATCCAGGGCAGTTCTCCAGTTCTGTCCATCTTCATCCAAATTTCAACCCAATTCCAGCAGCCTGTACTCATGCTTTGACTGAACCCCAGGATTCATGAGCTATTCTGGAAATTTCTGTCTCTTTTTCTCTTCCCCTTCAGTTTTATTCTCCTCTTTCATCCTCTTCACCTTCTTCTCCAGAACATTCCATAGAAGACCTCCTGCTTCTCCTGACAGTGAGGGTGGAGCAGTTTATTCACACAGATATTTAATATCTATTTTTATACAAATGACTCTCAGCTCCACCTCCCTGGTCCCAGTTTGGCTCCTTTCGTTCAGCCTCGCCTTTCTCTCTCTCTGTTGACACCTCTTCCTGCAAACTCTAATTTAAAGTGACCAGAATTGGAGCGTTGCTCTTTCCTCTTAAGCATCCTTCCTTCCCAAATTCACTGTCAGCCCTGTCAATACTCTCGTTTTCCTGTCATCCAGGACTATAAATGAGGTGGTCACAGGTGATGACAGCCCACCTTTAATTTTTTAGCCAATTAACGGTGACTTGGCTGACAGAGAGATGAAGATAACGAGTATCTGTGCTATTATTTGTAAATGTAGCCATGAAACTTTGATTTTTATCGGCGAAAAATGTTACGTTGATACAAACTTCCACCGGGATGTGGCAATTCCAAAATCTGGAAATAAGTTCTGCCCTCCTCCCACACATAGCTCCCATGTTCCTGGTTATCAGTGCAGGGTAAAGAGCGGAAACTCTTGTGAAAATTCCAATTTAAGTATATTTAGATTAAGCCAGAGTTCTCCAAGATTTTCTGTAAATTTTCTGGTGGAAAAAAAAAAGGTGAGTATTGGAAAAAATATTCCAAGTATTAGCAAGAAAGGCTGTTTAAAAGTCCCTAATTAGGAGAGGATGCCAATGGATGGCTTATAAGACGAAATATGAAAGTTTACACGTTAAGTTCAGACTTTTGGGAAGGCAATGCATTCCTAGTCCCATCCCTCTCCTGCTTTCCCAGCCCCAGGAAGGTGTGACAGAGGAAATAAACTCCGCGCTGTGTTGTGGGCGAGAATAAAACTGTAAATGTACACAGCTCCGGTAACAGGGACCTAATCCAGGTGCTTCCACGATATCACATTCATGGGAATTCTGCCACCCAAGCCCCGCCTGGTTCTCTGGGAGCAGCACCAGGAGCTCGCTGGACAGCCCAGCCGCGCATCCGCGGCCGCAGCAGCTGTTCCTGCGCCTCAGGAGCCCAGCAGGCGCCTTGTTCTTCCCTGCTCCCTGCCCAGGTGCTGCTGTCAGGCACAGGCAGGGACAAGGAGAGCTCATAAATCAGCCACGTGCAGGAGAAGGAATGTCAGACAGTGGGAGACCGGAACGTGGCTCTGCCCACCACCGGAAAGGACACTCCAGGACACTCCAGGACACTCCAGGACACGGCCGGTTGTTAGCGCCGGGCAAAGAGCAGAAATTCCTGGGAAAACTCCCATTTAAATAATTTGTTTGTGAATCACAGCTACTGTCACATCTCCAAGGTTTTCTGCTTCCCTTCCTGCTTGCTACAAGAGTTTTTTAAAGGTGATAATTCCTGGCTTGGCCTGCCAGGCTCTGTCACGTGGAGGGGCTCCTCTGCTCCCGCTGCCAGGCTGCGCCTCCCTCATCCCTTCCGGCTGTAGATGCTTTCAGGATCCCCCAAAGGCCTCTCCACTCTGTCAGGAAATAAGTGAGCATCTCTTTTTTTTCTGCACAAGATGTTGTTTTTTACCTTTTTAATTTAAGTTCTGGAACGAAGGAAGGCATTGTCTGGAAGTGGGAAAAGCATCCGCTGCCGTCTGCCAGGTCTGGAGGAGCATCAGCTGAAGTTGGAGTTTGGTTTAAAGAGTGTTCAAGGTTCATGACAAGCATTAAATCACTACTGGCAGCTTGGCAGAGTTGTTTCAGTCCTGCAAAGATATTTAACAGAGATCAGCCAATTAAAACTCTGAGCTGGCTGATTTCATTGAATGCAAATGCTTCAAGAAGTCTGGGTGATCCTGGGTGTTTGCAGGAAAAGAAAGGAGCTCTTCCTAGGAAACACAGGTGGAAATCAGGAACAGAGCTGAGCAATCCTTTCCAGTCAGACTGATTTGGGATTCTAGCCATGTCGGTTGCACAAAGGAAAGCAAAGTTTGTCATATTCTTTCCAAAAAAAGAGAGCACACCCCGGCACTGCCACGGGATGTTCGTGTGGTGGCAGAGGCTGAGCCTGATGGGGTCTCCACTGCAGGGTTTCAGGTGTTCACTGCTCAAACATGTCCTAGAGTGCCACATCCAGAGGTGTTTTGAACACTTCCAGGGATGGTGAACCCTTGATTTGTGTGAGAATGCTCAGGCAGTGGCTCTCCTTTAACAGCAACAACAACAACAATTATTATTATTGTTATTATATTAATAACATTAATAACACCAATAATATTAATAATATTGATGATATTAATAATATTAGTGATATTAATATTATGTTGATGATTATTATAATAAAGATAATAATAATTACAAGGGGAGGGAGAAAGAGTAACAAAGTCCAAGAGAAACAAGTGATGCCCAACACAGTTTCTCAGCACCCCCTGGCCATTCCCCAGCCTATCTCCCAGCCACAATCGGTGTTTCCCACCCAGCTCCCCCCAGTTTACATACTGGGTGTGTTGTTCTGCGGTGTGGGACATCCCTCTGAGCCAGTCTGTGTCAGTGGAAGGCCTGTCAGTCATCTTCCCATAAATCCAAAGCTCTCATCAGTCTTGTGAGATGAGCTGAGGAAGCAGCTTGGGAAGCACAGACAGGTCCCTCACCACCAGCCACCCCAAATCAAAGCAACCCTTGGGCTTTAGGGCTGCTGCTGGTGGCTGCTGTGCCCTGGAGTGGGTGTGAGGCCCTAGAGCCCATAAATGCAGCCTTGAAGTTTATTCCGTATCAGAGCACTTTGATTTACTCAGGAAATCAAGTATCTCCTCCTGCTCCCTTCAAATGTTGTATACAGATTTAATCACAAGCCCCGTGATACTTCACATTACTCACAAAGCTGGGCTTTTGTACTTCTCACATTCCTTCCCTTTGCCTAGTTTTTCTTTTTCTTTAAGTACCCATAACATTAAACAAAAATAACCCCAAAACAAACAAACAAACAAACAAACAAACAAACAAACCACCACCAACCAACCAAAAAAAACCCCACAACCAAAAAAAAAAAAAGAAAACCCCAAACTTAAAAAAAAGCAGCAGCCAAATACAGGGCCACAAATGACATTTTTCTTTTAACCATCTTATTTTTCAGCCATGGTCTGGGGGACTCACCTGGATTCCTGAGTGCTTGGGACTGCTTGTGCATGATGAGACACGCTCTGTCACTGGCATAGAGAACATTCTAATGAAGGATGGAACACCACGAGTGACTCAACAATGCAGGAAAGAAAAGGTGCAGTCCCTGCTGGGGGGAAAATGGGCAAAACAAGCAGGAAGGGAACAGAAGCAAGACCTGGATTCAATTCAGGAGAAGAATGAGGTCCCATTCTTCTCCTAAAATAAAAGCTTCTCCCAGAAATAAAAGCTTATGAAAAGGAGTAAAGAGAGAAAGGGGGAAAAAAATGGAGAGGGTTGAAACAAAGATTTGAAAGGGTCACATAGAGATATTTATATAGATACATATTCATAAAGATACTGATCTGAGGCACCAAAGCTTCCCCAGGGTTGAACTTGTGAACTTTGTGAGGTGCCAAATGAATCATTCACTTCCCTGGGCTCCACCACGCTCCCACAGTCCTCCCTCCTCCTCCTCTCCAGCCCTTCCTCACTGCTCACTCCCCAAAAGGAGCGGAGCAGCCCCCAGGTCAGGGAGCTGTGCTTCAGCTCCAGGAGCTCCAGGAGCTCTCCTGGACAGCCCTGTGGAGCGGGCAGGAGGCAGCAGAAGGAAAAGCAGGTGCAGCAGCTGAGCTCAGATCTGCTCAGCCCTGGCTGCTCCAGCAGCTGCAGGGACGGCGCTCGCTGAGCTGCTGCTCCTGCAAACGCACAGTTCACGGCCTCACACAGCTCCTGGGAGCCTGGGGATCGTGGGTGCAAAGGCACAGCCCCGGGAAAAGCTCTTGTGTGCCTTTAGGAGGGTGCTGGCAGAACGCTGAGACTCTGGGAGCATGCTGAGAAAGGCCTCGGCTCTTTTCCAATGTATTTTCTAGAATCACAGAAGGGTTTATGTCAGGAGGGACCTTAAAAACCATCCCATTCCATGGACAGGGACACCTCCCACTGTCCCAGGCTGCTCCCAGCCCCAGTGTCCAGCCTGGCCTTGGGCACTGCCAGGGATCCAGGGGCAGCCACAGCTGCTCTGGGCACCCTGTGCCAGGGCCTCCCCACCCTCCCAGGGAACAATTCCTTCCCAATATCCCATCCAACCCTCTGGCAGTGGGAAGCCATTTCCCCTTTTTATGGCACTCCAGGCTCTTGGAAATCTTGACTGAGGTGTCCATCACCCTCAAGTGTCCTGTGCTGAGCTGGAGATGAGCTCTGATGCAAGGCCACAATCATCCTGTGAAAAATGAACATTAAATCATTACAGCACCCCTCAGTGAAGGCATTGCAGGAACAAAACACTCAGTTGGCAACAATCATGCCAAAAAACCCCCACAGAAAAGACACCAAACTTGGGCTGGGATGGTTTAAGTCACTTCCCTGGCGCCATGGATAGACCCCACCTCAAAGCCCCTCGGAGAAGGACAGAGGGAAAAGCCCCAGTGGAAGCCTCCGGGCTGGCAAAGGTGCCCAGTTAGAAGATGGCCACGCCACAGAGCCAGGTTCAAGGTATGAAAAAAAGGCAAGGATTTCAAACTTTGCTCATAGATATTCTTCAAGTGGTGTTTAATACCGCTCCTTTTGTTTGTTTCGACAATGGATCTTATCTTTTGGTAAGGGCTGTGTTCAGGACTATTATTACCCTCTATAAAAGCCTCATAGACTTTCTTTCCACTTGTTCAGCACACCAGAGTGGCACGGCAAATTTAATCGAAGAACGCAGCTCCAGGGAGAGCCTTTGGAGACTCTCCCCTTTTTCATAATGCTGTTATCTCCCTTTCCTTGTGTTGGGGATGCATAAAAATCACAAAAAAGTCATTCTGACTATATTCTTCCTGATAATTATTGTCAGACTCCGAGATAAGTACCCTACGTGATGTAATGTGTGTTAGACCCGGCTCTCTGAATGCAAATCCTGCAACACTCCTAGGCCCAAACAATGGGCGCCCTAAACACCAGGGCCTGGTATTTTGCCACAGACAAGAGAGAGCTTTGATTTTTTGTGTTTCGATAAGGTGCAATCTGGGTGCCTTTATCTCAGCTGTTATATTTAAAGATGACATTCTAGCCTTGCAGCCTTGCCTATTGTCTTGACCCTGATTATCTCCAAATGTTGTTGTTTAGTCAAACTCGCCGCTTTAATGAAAGGCCTGCTCCCAATTTAAGGAAAATTATTTAAATGCAGAGTATCCTATACACTGCGGTTTCCAAAAGAACTAGGCGGTTAATCAAAAGTTAATTGTATAATTCTCATGCAGATTAGGGCCTCTTGCAAATGAATCCCAGGTTGTGGTTATTAAAAAAAGGGAAAGTGCTGGAGTAATGCACAAGGGTCTTCAGTCTGGTAAACAATCAGCTAAGGTTTAATTTGTGGTAAACAAAGTGCTGATACACCAGGGGTCTCCAAAGGAGACAAAAAGGTGAAAATAAATTAAAAAAACAACATCCAGATATGATCTTTTTGTTTTTAGGCATCTTTCAAAAACACGGGCTCAATGAACAAAAAGTAATCCATTAATATTTACGGGCAGCATCCCGGCAATATGCAAATGAGAGCAGCCCCATAATTGTGCTGCAACCCTTGGACAGGGATCCTGCTCACGCAATGTCACTGCCACCACCTCCAGCCGCCACCTCTGTGGTGCTCCCGTGGCAAATAAACGGCTCTAATGAGCCCTTTGATTAATCACAAACTGCTGCTCCCTGTGCCAGCGAACAACCTTGGCAGAAAAGGGCACCAGCGGTAGGTTCAAAGCTTATCCGTGTGCTTTGGAGTTATCTGAGGGAAGGGATAAACCAGGAGTGGTGCTTTCCACGCCAAAAAAAGTCATGGCTCAGCTGAAAAAAAAATAAAATAAAGAGGAGGCGGCGTTCCTGTGGAACTCAGGCTGGATAACCAGCTCCAGGTTTTTAACCAACAGCCTCAAAAACTGATTTTTCTTACCTGGATAACAACCCAAGGGCAACAATACTTTTGTTATCAAACTTTCAAGGGAAGTTCCTGACCCAAATTGGGGCCAGGATGGACAATTAGCAGGGTTAAAGGCAACTCTCCAATGACCCTTCAAACTGGGACCCAAAGTGAGAGCCTTGGACTCTCCTGGGATACAAGTGGGACAGCTCAGGTGAAGAGCTGTGGTTCCAGGCAATCTTTAAAGCCTTTTCTATAAAAATGGTGACAATTACAGTGACTGAGTTGTTTCCTTTAGTTGTAGCTACTTCTGATGAGCCATGGAAGTGACACGGGCACAGTCAGTGCACAGGTCACGTGTGGCTGCAGAGCTCCCTGCTGCCACGTGGGATGCGGGACTGGAAACTCCTGTCTGCCTGCCCAGGAAAAATCTATCATCAGCTTATTTATTTCCTGATGACAACATGCTTGGTCCTGGATAAAACAAAATACAAATCCTGAAGGCGAGGGGTGAGCTCCATGCTGGGGTGTCGGTGCTTGGCACTCACCTTCCCGCTCTTCTCTTTCTGGAGGGAAGCCAAGTCACGATTTTCTTCTGCCATGAAGAGATTTATCCTTTCAGCTTAAATCAGGAACGGGATCTTCAGCCAGGTATGGGGGATTTAAGTAAAACTAAGAAATCCTTCCCTGGGAGGGTGGGGAGGCCCTGGCACAGGGTGCCCAGAGCAGCTGGGGCTGCCCCTGGATCCCTGGCAGTGCCCAAGGCCAGGCTGGACATTGGGGCTGGGAGCAGCCTGGGACAGTGGGAGGTGTCCCTGCCATGGCAGGGGTGGAATTGGATGATTCTTAAGGTCCCTCCCAACCCAAACCAGCCCAGGATTCCATGTTTATACACATAAATGCACGTATTAAACCATAACAGTAACTTAGACTGCTCTACACAAGGCAGATTTCCAGGGAGAACCAAGACGCCACTGCCTCTTGGCAAAACCGGCTCAAGCTGTCCTGGAATCTGGCTCATTTTCTGAAGGTGTGAAATAAAATGTGGGAGAAGGGATGGGAACAGGGACCAGCTGCAAGTCTCTGTCATTCCACACCGTCAGAAACTCCAGTTTCAAGGAGGAATGAACAGAACACACCACTAAATACTCTGAAATTGAAAAAAATGTGATAATCTGCCACTTCCCAGGATTTAACTGCAACTATTGTGATATTTTAAAGGGATTATTTATGTAAAAGATGACCACCAAAGCATACAAGCCTCCAACAGTGGAATTCTTAACCTGGAGGTATAGGAATGCTATTGGACATTACTTAGGAATTAAGGATAATTAAGGACTCACACTTTATTTGCCATTAAATTGAAAAAAAAATACTAAGAATAAGCAAATTTGCCTCTAAAGAGAGGTAGGTTTTTTTCATTTTCACATTGTTATTCTTAGTACATTTTGTTTGAAAGGAAAAGGAGGGAAAATGTTGCCTCAGAAATACAAACCTAGAAGCTATCAATTAAGAATTATTAATAATGTCATTTTTTTTTTATTATTATTAATATTGTTGCTGTTGTTGTTATTTACAGGGGTCTGCTCTGTGTTCCCAAGAGCAGAAGCAAGAGAGTTTCCCTGAAAAAGCTGAAACCCTGGAGTGCTGAGAGCAGCTCCTGGGGCAGCAGCAGCAGCAGGCAGCAGCCCCGGGGTCGTGCCAGGGGGCAGTTTTGAAGGATCAGGGAATATCATCCCATTTCTTCACTATTCATTGCTCCAGACACGCACCATTCCCTGCCCAGAGTTTGGAATTATTGTTTCCTTTAACACAGGAAGCCCAGAACAGCAGAGACCTTTCAACTGCACTGCCCGGGGTGCAGGTGAGTGCAACATTGACTTTTGCCACGTTTCCATCAGCCCACGGCAGATCCCTGATCAATCTGGCATCAGAGACAGAGTTTGGAAAGTAAATTGTTCAGTAATGTGCATTTTCAATCAAAACACGGGGGAGACTTTAAAAATTTACCGCGCATAAATAAAATATTCGATCGCTCCAATTCCTGTTTTCCAAACCCTCACAGACACTTCATACTAATATTGACATTAAACTTCAATACTGGTATAGGGGTGATGAAACAGAACTGCTATAAATACTTGAACAGGATGGAGGAGGAAGTTTTGACAACAAACGGGGTTTTCCAAGAGGTTGTTGGGATCATTTCTCCTGTTGTAAGATACAAATAGGCCCAGGAGGCCGTTCCACACCTGAGCAGGAGTTACAAGAGCCAGCTGGGCTTCCTCTGTCACAGAATCCCAGAATGGTTTGGGTGGGAAGGGACCTTAAAGATCATCCCTGCCACGGGCAGGGACACCTCCCACTGTCCCAGGCTGCTCCAAGCCCTGGCCAGCCTGGCCTTGGGCACTGCCAGGGATCCAGGGGCAGCCACAGCT
>VXBT01009656.1:948163-975835 GCA_013400235.1 Oriolus oriolus
AGTTTCTCCTGCTGATTGTCACAGCTGAGGAATTACCCAGTGCTGGGAAGGCTCTTCCAGGCTGTTGTGCCAGCACGCTGCAGCCCTGCCCTCCTGCATCCCTGTCACCGCAGCCCTTGCCCTCTCCTGAGCAGCCGCGCTAAATTGGGTGGTGGTTTTGGAAGCGAACAAATTGGGACCAGAAAAGGACCCCAAGCTCATTTTCAATTTTGTTCGGAGCTCCTGTTTGAACCGGAGCCGTCAGGAAAGCGATAAATAGGCCAGGGCCATGGGGGAACAGCACTCCGTGTACATTTGGGTCAGGGGCTACCGCTAGGATTTCTTTAGGAAGCCAGATGATATTGGATTTAAAAAAAAAAAAATAAATCCCAGCCACAAAAAAGTTTTGTGTGGAGCGTTTTGGCAAGTCATGAATGCAACAAGGACAATTAGCACTGCGAAACGGAGGTGGGGGATATTTAGAAGCGAGTTTCTTTCACCCAGTCACTTACACATTGTAAATTTACCTCCCCAAATGTCTCAGCTTGCAGTTTAAAATGGGCATTCCACACACTTATTATTAATTACTGTAGAAAGATATTAATTGAAGCAGGCTGTGCACTTGAACTTAGTTTTTAGCAAATTCTCCAGTTTGGCAATATTCGATGTATTAACTTACTTATATTAGTATAAACGAAGTAATATAAATCTTATTAGCAATAAGCCAATAATAAACAACAAAATTTCAGTTCTCATCATTTTTATGCAGATCCTTAAACTGCAGTCAGTGTTTTATTACCCAAGTTTATGAGAGCTACATAAATAAAGAAAATAACAAATCTCTCTGTCCTTTTTTAGTTCTTCTGCCTTGTCCTCTAGATGATTAACAGAGAACATGCAGACTGAAATTTGTCTTTTTTTAAATGGAGATTATCCATCATTTGGATTTTGGTGGGCTTTTAGCTAAGTTTGCTCTGCTTTTCTCATATGTGGGCTATAAATTTATATTAAAATGGGCAAGGCTGAAGGAAGAGGAGAGATTTAGATGGGATATTGGGAAGGAATTGTTCCCTGGGAGGGTGGGCAGGCCCTGGCACAGGGTGCCCAGAGCAGCTGGGGCTGCCCCTGGATCCCTGGCAGTGCCCAAGGCCAGGCTGGACATTGGGGCTGGGAGCAGCCTGGGACAGTGGGAGGTGTCCCTGCCATGGCAGGGGTGGCACTGGAGGGGCTTTGGGGTCCCTTCCAGCCCCAGTGTGGGATTCTATGAAGAAAAGATTCCTGTGCTTGCACTGGAGGGTGATGAATTTACCTGCAAACACATTCCCTGGCATCAGGGCACGCTGGGAAGCGCTCAGCCCACAGGGTACCAATTTAGTGGATTTGCTCCCACAGAAATTTCCTTGCTAAATTTTAATGAAAAGTAAAAAATAGAATTATAAAAATATAATAATTTTAAAATATAACTTTAATCTGATCAGCTGCAATACCTGGGGCACCCAGAGCAAGACTCAAAGCTCCTCTTCAGCAGAATAATGAAGGGCTGCTCTCAGCACATCCAGGTTCTTTCCCATGGATTGATGCTGTACCAAAGATCAGACGACCACAGACCAGGTGTGGTGTTTCGAGCCAGGGTTCCACCAAAGCTGCTCCATCACTCCCTGAGCTGGGCAGGGGGGACAGAGAGAAGGGGCCATGGTCAGCTCATCACCCTTTGTTCTTCCTCCTCAGGGACTGGAGCAGGATCCTTCCCTGCTCCAGCGTGGCTCCCACAGGAGCCAGTTCTCCATGGACCTCTCCAAGGTGAGTCCTGCAATTTATTTTTGCAGATAGATCATAAAATTTTTATTTAAGAGGGTTCCCTTGCTTCTTACTTAAGCAAATTTAATGACCGTTCATAATTAGTGGAGCACCTTTCTGATCATTCCTGCCCTGCCTTTTGAAACAACCAAGGGACGCTTTGGCATTCTTGGAAGTAAATTTGATTCGTGCAGACAACAAACCATTGTTGTTCATCTGGATTGCTTCCATTCCTCCACAGCTGGACACTGTTTATCATCACTGCAGAGTAAATAACAAAATAGTTTTTCTCGTGGAAGGAATCATTCAAAGAAATGTCAGAAAAATACAAAAAACCCATGAAGTATCTACCTTTGTCATTAGGGAGACAAGGTTCTTCTCTTTCTAGGCCTTTCTTTAAAAATGGAGGAAGAACTTGGAAGGGCCTGCCAATATCTGCTTCAATAATAATTAGAGTTAATAGATCTTCATTGTATGAAATATTGTTTGCTGCTTAAAGCAGAAACACTTTGGGACATAACACCTTTGAACAATTAAGGATGCAAGGGGAAAGATTAAGGTTTTTAAAGTAATATTATCCAGTTCTAATAATAAATGACTGAAAGTTTGGATTAGAGGAGAAATGAAGTCTTTGCTGATTGTTATTACAGCTGTTTCCTGTGGCCGAGGTCACGTCAGGAGTCCAATAAATTTGATTATTTCAGATGGACTAATCACTGCCCAGAGAGCCTACACATAAATATCGCACCACTGGTTGCCCCCTGTATCTTTTAAGGACTTGGACTGAATTAAATCTCACTATTTCTCAAAATAATTTCTAGTAAAGGCTGCTCAGGCAGCACAAAATACATTTATTTTGTGCAGAATCATAGACTCATTAAGGTTGGAAAAGACCTTAAAGATCACCAAGTCCAACCATCAACACCTTGAAATAGTTCCTGAAAAAAAGACTGATTTACACTGAAAAAGACTTTTCTGTCTTCATTCCCTAAGGCAAACATGTTTCCTCTTCCCTCCCTGCTTCTCACAAGGGAATTAGTCCTTGGAAAACATTTAAAAAGGACTCGGAAAAAGGGTTTTACTTTCAAAGGAAGTTCTTAACATGTACTCAGATGACTTCTCTTAATTCCTACCTCATCTGTGTCCTCTCCCTGCTCCGTGTTTATGTCCAGGTGTGAGAGTGAGGAAAAGGTAATAAAACCCCAACAAACGTGGGGTTTGGGGTTGGAATTGAGCAGGGACAGCGGGGTGGGAGGCACGGGAGGGACAAACACGGGGAAGGTAAACAAAGCAACCCCAGCCACTGCTTTTCACCCGGCAGCAACACTTAACCCGGGCTTGAAAAGGAGGATGCTCACAAACACGGTGAAGTCATGTATTCAATTTTGCTCAACTACTGGTGTGAAATTTTAATCAAAAAACTAGAGAGCTCATTCAAAAAAGAAATTAGTGAAGAAAAAAAAAATTAAAAAAAAAAAAAAAAACTTTGGTCGTCTCTCATCAGTGAAAACTGATTTAGTTATGCAAATTACTGCTATGAATATTAAACCACTGATGAAAGGTTTTTAATGAAGGGATCTTTTGTTTTGGAAATGCAAGGGTATATGCTTTAATTTCTTGCTAATTTACTGTTCTTTGATAATGTTCGCATTTTCCCCAAAGTGACTCCACTGATGGGTTTAATACTGTGAATAGAACTACAGGCCAACAATACTGGTTTTGACAAGCCTTCCCCTGTGTAACTATAGATCATGATTTGCAGCCCCTTATGCACAATTCTATTAGGGTGAATTTTGTCTACAGGGCTTTCCATGAAATGAATTCTCATTTTAATGTTAGCCTCCTGCAGTTTTTAATTTTTAATCTGTAATATGAAATTGCAAATTTTACAAACATCATTTGAAAAAGCCACTAGGACAGAACCGAATGCCAAAGTTTACATATTGCCTAATTAGACTGTTATGAGAAGCAGCTTATCAATGTCAAGCCAAAGATCATCAAAAAATCCAATTACTAATTTGAAAAACACATATATTTATAGGTTCATTTTGTTTAATTTGCATCCGATTAGCTTAATAATTGTTTAAAAATTGTATTAAGGTTAATAATTTTGGTTCAGTTAGCAACACACCTGGGCTGCCCAAGTGGGTACCCCACCAAAAATAAAAACTCCATGGTGATTTTTTCCAGCAGAAAGCACAGCGAGCTCATTACTCAAATGACAAGGCAATTTTAAATATGAAAAGTTATTAAATCCGCTCACTGGCCGCTCTTTTTTCAGCTGCGTTACTGGTCCGGACCACTCGGGGTGGGCTCTCCCAAACCTTCCAGGAGGATTTTCCAGCACTGGGTGTTGAGTCCTGTCTCACCAGCCAAGGTCTGCTCCCAGACCCTAACAGGGAATTTGGGCTTTTAAAAGTTGGCTTCAAAGGGGAGCAGCGGTGTGCAAGGCAAAGGGGCTGTTTCTCTTTAGGGTCAGTTTTAGTGCGGCCTCAGAGTGGACATCTCCAATGACAGCAAGGGACAGGTCTGTGGAATAGGTCTTGTTGTTGGACTCAGTCTCAAAGGTCCTTGTGGCTGGACTCAGTCTTAAAGGCCTCTTCCAACCTAAATGGCTCTAGAATTCCAGGAATTCCATGAACAAGGTGCCACATCCAACACCACTTAGCAATGCTGGCTCCTGGAAAGGTTCGTCACTCCCGTTCCTCCCCTACGCTGTGTTGGAGGGGTCAGGGAGGAAACACAGGAGCTTCCCAAGAGGGAACTGCTGTGCCTAGGGACAGGACTGATCCTACGGGTGAGGGCAGCTCTGGACAGAGACCGGGAAAGCCGTGGACAAGCTGGGGAAGGTGGAGTGGGATGGTTGTGTCCGTGTTTGTGGTGTCCGTGTTTCTGAAAGGGCCTCACTGCGGCAGAGGAGCCTCTGCCCTGCAGCTCCCCAGCCAAACTCCACCCGGGCCTTCCTTCATTAAACTGGGAGCGGGGCTGAGCAGGGCCATCCCCTGCCTCGGGATCGAGGCTTTCCCTTTAGTTAATGGGAAGAAGGAGGCTTCTCCAGAGGGGGAGCGGGAGCACCAAGCCGCGCTGAGGCGCCCTGGAGGAACGGCCGCGTCTCCGCTGACTCCGCGGGATCCTGGGAAGCGACTCTCCAGATGATCAAATTAGCGCTTCTGCCTGCCTCGCTCCCTAATTGGCACGAGGTGCACCAGCTAATGAACAACGTGCGCTGCAGCAAAGGAGGCACACGCTGGAAGAGGAGGAAAACGAGCTGGGGCTAATTGGTGGGCTTGACTTGGCTGGGATTAATCACACATTTTAACGAGGGCTACAAAGTAATGCCCACACCCAAAAAGGCACCGCGGCCCTGATTTGCATGTGCATCATGAGCTAGATTTTGGTAAATTGACAGGATTCAGCTTCAAAATAGAAAAGCTGATGGGTTTTCGTCTGGTCCAGCCCCTAAAAGTCTCAGCTTTAAACTTAGTTTCAGGCTTTGACTGAAGAGCTGCTCTCAGTGGGTTCAGTTAAAATGGATTTAGCCCTTCGCTTGCCTCGTGGATGATTCCTGATCTGCCTGACCCTCCTAGAGGGGTTTCTCATTTCCCATTATTTAAAAATAGGTCATTGAGAGTTTTATGAACACATGCAAAATATTAATTACAAAGTTCACCAGCGCAGTTTTGGTCAGCTGGTGGGATACCTTCCCTCAAAGAAAAACAAGGATTTATGGCAGTGAGTTCTTCAGAGATTTACAGGATAAATGCTCATAGGTGGTTGAGAAGAGCCTGGTCTGTAATTTACAGCTCTAACTAGCTGATTTTTAGAAAAATCTGTTTGACCTTCTCGAGGGCAGTGAAAGCTGCCTCTTTGCATGGTATTCACAAATACTGCCATTGAAAACAGCTCCAGAGCTGCAGAACTGAGAGCATCAGATCCAGGTGGAGATGCAGCTCCCTCTGGAAGGAGCAGAGGAGAAAATCAGGAGTTCATTCCTGTGCCACACAGTGGCCACTAAGATTTCCTTCTATTCTTCCATTGAGCAGGCTGGAAAACTCCCAGATTGCACAAAATCCCAATTTTCATTCCACCATGCCAGCACTTATGTCTTGTCCTAGCAAATGTGATCCTCTCACTGAAGGAAATGATATTAAGAAAATTAAAAAGCTAAATATTAATTTTTTTTAAAATTCTACAATAATTTCATATTAACATAACTTACTTTATAATAGTATTTCTATTAAAAAGCTAAATATCAACATTAAATTCACTTTTAAAATTATCTTCTACTTAGAAATAAATTTAGAAATAAACTTCTACTTTTCAGATGGCTGCAAATCTGTGCAGTCCTTTGATCTCCTACCACAAATAGCAAAAATAGGCATTTTTTCTGGAAATCGCAAGTTTTTTGCTTAATGAAAGAGTTGCAATTTATTGCTAAGAAGTTTCTCTTGTGATGGAACGTGAGAACAACTGCAATCCAACAAATTATTGTGTCTGTCCAAGTTTAAACTTGAGTTAAACTGGATTAAACTCCTCTTTCAAAGTGCTGCAGTTCACTTAGCCCAGGTCTCTCCTGGAGCTTGGACATTTGTGTTGAAGGATTTATATCAGCATTTTTTAAACTGCTGGCCTGAAGTCAAAATTGGGTTTTTTAATTCCTAGATGAACACTGAGGAGTGAGATTTTTCTCACTCAGGTTTTATTTTAAATATCTATCCAATTTCAGGAGGGAAAACAAGCCACGAGGAAAATTCTGGCAAGATTTTTGTATCTTAATATCTTAAATTTTGAAATGTAACTTCATTCAGATAATTCTAATAGCAGCACTAAAAGTCATGCTAAAAACGCCGACTTGTTGCCAGTGTTTCTTCCCTAATGCACACGGACACAGGAATATCTGTCCCAAAGCGCTTTGATTTCTCCTGGCTTTGGCTAAAAATATTTCCTGGACAAGGTGATCCTGAGTAATGCTGCTCAAAATCAGCAGTGAGTGGATATTGAAGCGCTTCTTTCATGTTTTTATGGTATCTCTACCCTTAATTCCAAATTCTGATTGTAAGTCTCTTGTTAAAACTGATGTTTTCAGTGAAATACACCATGTTTTACTCATTGCTTCTTCTGCCCTCTGTCCTACAGAAGTTGTGGCTATCAAACATCAGTTTGGGACCACAAGGGTGTATTTTAGCCATGAACAATCCCACATTCTACTGGAATTTAAAAAGCCCTTTTGGGAAAAAAAAAAAAAAAGAATACTACATTAATATGGAGAATTTGCTTAAATTAATGAAGATAAAAAAGGGAAATTTATAATGCCGAAGATCAGACTAGTGTTGGGTTTTTAGCTTTCCAATACACTGATTCTTCCCCATTTTCAGTGTTATTGCCCATTGCTATTTTATCATAAAGATGACCCAGTGAGGACAAGCCACGATGACAGAGAGGTCCTGACCCACCTGCCACTCACAGAACCACAAAAACATCAATATCTGCCCTGGCACCATAAAAACTTCCCAGATGACCCCACACCCGTGATATATATATATATATTTGGTTTTCATTACCTTTTTTAGTACTAATGAAGGAACATTTACTTCACAAGATGTTCCTCAGGTTTGTTTTATCCACAAATTCCAGCCTCTGGTCGCAAGCCTGAGAATATTCACTAATTATGACTTCTGGAGTGGCAGGGAACCTCACATGGAATTTTTTAAAAGGGTGGGAGTTCCCACTAGTCCCCAGGATATTTCTTTGGTGACCTCCTCTGAGTCTCAGCCATAAATTATATTCTAAAGGAACAGGGAAGGAAGCTGGAGTGGGAATCTATGGAGACAACGTCCTCAAAGATCCTCAATTACCTGCTATCTTTTAATCTCTGAGAATTGCCTCCACCAGTGCCCAGCCTCTGGGAAATTACAGAATTTCCCAAAATTCTGGGGGTGTTTACAGCTCGGCTCCAAGGTTACCAACTGCACTGCTCCTGTTCTCCCAAAATAGCATCACACCTCCAGGGCAGGGCAGGAGAGGGATGCACAGAAAGAGAAAAATTAAAGGTGCAAAATCCAAACCAGTGCAAGTTTTCTTTCCATATTACATGTAATTAAGCAGCTCGTCCTGCTGGCAAGGAACTCTTTCAAGCCAAGAACTCGCAGAAGTCTGGAAGGAAATTGGATATGAAAGAGACTGTCAGGAACAGGCAGAGCTGTGGCATTGACTGCAATGCAGGGCTGAAATATTAAAATCCAGTTTTGCTGTCAGGAAGTTTTGAAGGTTTTGAAACTCTCTGTGACAATCAAGTTGATTTTTCGACCTTATTTATGTCGTGGAAGCAGAAAGTCCATCTATTTTTAATAAGCGTGGAGATGAAATTTAGAGTAGGGATGGGGGTTCCCACAGGGAAGGGATGTGGGTCAGTAGCAATTGACAGCACAGCGGTGACAACGCCATCAAAAGGATGTTCAAATCATCACCCCTGGGAAAATAATGCTCCTGCTTAAATAATAAATATTCTGCAGGGATTTAAAAGCCATGAAGGTGTGGCACTTGGGGACATGGCTTAGTGGTGGCCTTGGAAGTGCTGGCGTTGGACTCGATGGTTTTAGAGGGCTTTTCCAACCTGAATGAGGCTGTGATAATAAATATCATCAACAGGCTGCTCTCTCCCTATTTAAACAACATTTAAATTGCTTATTCTTCTTTACTGCTCACTCAAAATCACTTCAGAACTTATCTTTCAATAAATTTGTAGATATAAAAAATACATAGATGTATCTACACCCAGCAACTTGTAAATGCAAGCAGTCACAGATAACTAAGAGGAACCTCTGCTTCCTGACATTTTATTTACGTCTCATTCACTCCTTTCTTTCTTTCCTTAAGAAAATCATCTGCCCAGATTAAAAATCAAAAAGATTGATGATGCAGAAAGTTTGCAATGAACTTTTCCTACCATGTTTCATTTTTTTTTTTGAGTTTGTGTTGCCACTCAACCAAGAATGAAGAAATTATAGAGAAGATAATTTGAAAATATTCTGGGGAAGAAACTTCCTAGAGGAAAGAGGAGATTTCTTTGGGTGACTCCTCAGGTGAAAGATTTGTCTCAGCTCTCTCTCAGAATTATCTGCCTTGAGGCAGATTGGCAGTTTCAGATTTTCTGAGTGGAAATGTCGCTGCCCACACAATACCTCTTTATAAAATTTGAATCAGCAGGAATTCATGGTAAATATCCGTTCTACAAAAGAGCAAAGGGTAAATCTCCGCTGGAAATGTCCTGGATCGTGAGCAAAGCCACGGTCTGGGTGGCTGCAGTGTCCTCACAACCAAATCCACGTTTATGTGCATAAAATACATCAGCCATGTGCCTTAAACCCCTGCTGTTTTCCCTGGCTGGCTGCAGAACATTCCCAAAAACGACACAACATCCCTTCCTGAGAGACTTCCACACATTAACCTCTTTTACCTTCGAAATTCCCATCCTGCCTTGTCCATCTCTTCACGAACCAGGTCTGGACTTGCATAGATCTTCACAGGATCTGTGTTCCTGGCTTTACAAGAACTGGGATCTGACTTCAGAGATTGCTCCAATTCCTACAAAAGCAACGGGATTCACTCCCTAAGGAGAGACTCTGCTGCCCACCTCGGAGAAGACTGGGACCAGGGTTCCTTCTCAGTCTTGAGACCACATCCAGTGAGGCACCTGTGAAAGGGGGAAGGAGAGAAGCAGACAATTCCTGGTAGTTTTGGCTGGAAGGGGAGAAACCCCAGCTCTGGAGGAGAATTGAGGCATTTAATCTGAGCTGAGCTGTCAGATTTTAGCTAGGACCAAACCCAGAAGTGACAGATCAGAGTGACTGGAGAAAAAACAACCCCAAACTACTTCTCAGAACCAGAAAAATATTCCTGTGGATCCTTTTATTTCCCAACCATGGCACTAGCATTGCTTACACACAGGAGACAGTTTTGATTCTAGGGGGGATGGTAAAATTTGCTTTCCTCTGAGATTTCAAGGCTAAAGTTTTAGGAATGCCATGACTGGGAAACAGTTAAAAAACCCACAAAACCCCCACAAATTACCAAACCAAACCAAACAACACCTCCACCATAACATATTCCACTTATCATATCAACCATGTGAAATTCAACAAGAAAGTGTCGGATTCTGCACCTGGGATGGAGCAACCCCAAATGTGTGGACAGACTGGAGTTTTCACAATAGAATTAAGTAGATTAAAAAAGAAAAAAGTGCATTATAATCTGATAAAAATCCCCTGTGGATTACAGGCACAGCACATTCCACATAATAAAAACCAAACAAGCAAAAAATCCAAAGCAAATTAAAAAAAATACAACTTAATATTATATCACATCTGAGATCTGATCATTATCCAGTGCATTTCTTCATCTATTTTGAATTTTGAAGGGAACCAACTTCACAAACATGAACTCAGCTAAAGAAAGGGTCACTCGGTCTCATTCCTAAGAAGAGCAATTGAAAACATCCAAACAGAGCTTCCAGCTGGGCTCCCTTACAAAGACACTGAGGGGCTGGAGCATGGCCAGGGCAGGGAACAGAGCTGGGAAGGGGCTGGAGCCCCAGGAGCGGCTAAGGGAGCTGGGAAAGGGGCTCAGCCTGGAGCAAAGGAGGCTCAGGGGGGACCTTGTGGCTCTGCACAACTCCCTGACAGGAGGGGGCAGCCGGGGGGGTCGGGCTCTGCTCCCAGGGAACAGGGACAGGAGGAGAGGGAACGGCCTCAGGCTGGGCCAGGGGAGGCTCAGGTTGGATATTGGGAAAATTCCTTCATGGAAAGAGCTGTAAAGCATTGGAAAGGGCTGCCCAGGGCAGTGGTGGAGTCCCTTTCCCTGGAAGTGCTCAAAAGCTGTGTGGATGTGGCACTTGGGGATGGCTGGAGAGGTTCTTTGGGGTCTTTTCCAACCTTAGCAGCTCCAATTCCAACTGCTCTGCTGCAGAACCATCCCTAACTCCGCACACACCACATAAACACGGAGGATTTTAAGTCAGGCCTAAGAGCTGCACAGAAGTTTGATGCCCAGGCTGGATTTTCTCTGTTTCTGCATTTAAGAAGCCCCCAGAGTTGAAGAAAAATTACCTGTAAAACGTCCTAAAAATTGTATCTCCAAACCACATCAACCAGAGAGGATGAACCTTAGAAATGAACTCATACACAGCAGCAATTACATTCTTGAAACCAAAAAACCACACCAGTCCCAAATTGTTTACAAGTTTAATGATTTAGAAATCTGCACTTTTCAAATACAATCTTAATTTTTTTTTAAAAAAAACTTATCAAAAATTCAGCACCATAGTTCTGCTAATACAACTGTAATTTTTTAAAAAAGAATATTTACACAACTCCAATGAAAAATAAGACTTGAGCATAGGAAAATTTCAGCAGAAAATAGCTTCAGCTGGCAGTAATATGGCCTCCTATTTGCTGCACTGATCAACAGGAAAAGGGGGAGAAATGCTGATGTAACAAAATGTATTTTATGTTTGCAGCTTTGCACAAGCACCCCATGGTTTAGGAACCACCACACATTGGCAAAGCTACTAAAAAAATATCTACCTTCTATCTGTAAACAGGTTAAGAAATTTATTTTGTAAAGCAACCATAGAATTATCAAAAATCTGATCTTAAAATCTGAGTGCAAATCAATTCACATTAAAAAAAAAACCTGTAACTGGAATTACTGAATTGATTTAAAAACTGGTTCTGGGACTCTTAAGGCTCTTTCCTTGTTCTTCTGCTGGATCTTGTCTTCCTGTCCATCCCTCCAGAGCTCTGAGCTGCCCTTGCATCCTCTTCTCCAAGTCCTTTAGTTTTGTTCCTCCTTCCTTTTTGTAGAGACCCATTTTCATCATTCCCTATTTGCACATGGAAAAATGTCAGTTTGTATCATCAGTCAGACATTTCCCACAAAATTCCAACCTCACCTACATTGTTTTGAAAGGAAACGTCCCCAATGACAACATTCCAAAGATTACATCTCCGAATTCAACAAACCAGATACCAACCCCACACTTCTGCACATCCAATATCCTTTAAGTTGGATCCCTGAGGATTTACAGCTATTTCTGAAAGTAGGTTAACATTAATGAGAGCACCAAAACCAATTAGCTGCCATTGGAGCTCAAATTCCTTCCACTGATATGTAAAACTGAAACAGAACCAACACCAAAGTCCTGCAAAAATGAAAACAGGGGAAGTTTTATGGCAGGAAATTCCTCACTGTGTAGCTCTAAAGAGTTGCTGTCATTTCTGCTTCAAGGCATTCATTTCATAATATTTTCTAGTTGGGAGTTTTTAAGTCAAGCTGAAAATTCCAGGGAATATTTTAGGTGGCAGCAGGACCAGGGCAGTGACTGTCCCCCTGAACGAGGCACTGGAGAGGCACCTCCAGTGCTGGGTCCAGGTTGGGTCCCTCAGTTCAGGAAGGGCATGGAGGGGCTGGAGTGTGACCAGAGAAGGGAATGGAGCTGGGCAAGGCTCTGGAGCACCAGAGGGAACTGGGATCTTGGGTCTTTTCCAACCTAAATGATCCCAAGGTTCTGTGATCTACATCAGCAGCCCTAAGAATTCTGCACATTATTGTTGTATCTACACACAACTCAGCCAACCCCAGAGAAGAGAAAGCCAATCCTTGCCTCACCTGATTTTAACCTCTTGGGTGCCACGTCCTCTGCTGGCAGCTGGCATTTCCTCCTGCGAGAAATGGGGGCTGCCTGGGGAGCAGGGTCACCTTCCTGGCCTTTTCCTGACTGATTCTCTTCAGAGCCAGTGGATGTCCCACTCAGATCCTGAGGTTCCAGAGTGCTTCCATTCTCTGGCAAGTCACTGCTTTTATGGAGAGCACAAGTAGCTGCCTCTAAGGTGAATTCCACCTTTCTCCTATTATTCCTCAATGGCCTTGTTCTTCCCTGGCATGGATTATCTTCTGGAGATGCATCTTCACTTTCTTTAAGAATCCTCTTCTGACCTCTGCCTCTGGGCAGGCTGGGTTTTCCCCTGAGAGAAGTAGAAGTTGTTTCTTCACAAGTGGCAGAAGTTGTTTTCTTCCTGCCCACTCTTGATGGATTTTGTTTTGCAGGTGGAGCTACTTCCAAAAGTTTACTTTGTTCTTCAGGAATTCCCTCCTTACCATCCTCTGGCAAACCTTGAAGAGAGATGGGACTAAGAGCCACTGAAGTGGTTGCTTGCCTCGAGCTCCCTTCTGAAAGATCTCCATTTTCTTGGGAAGGACAATTGTCCAAACTCCGTTCTGCTTCCTTATTGTTATTTTTCCTACCACTTTGTTTTGATGGGCCCTGTTTCCCCTGAACAGAGGGGGCAATTTCTTTCCTCCTGCCTCTTCTCAGCTGATTTTCTTTTCCAGGTGGATCACAAGTTTCTAAGGGAACATTCTGCTCTTCTTTGGGAGCTTCTTCTCCATCACCTGCAGGCAAACCGTGTTTCCCTCGAAGAGAGATGGAACTGGCTGTGTGTGATGCCAGAGCAGTTTCTTTCCTTCTGCCCCTTCCTGCTGGCTTCTCCTTTGCACAGGACACTGCTTCCAAAGGCACACTTTGTTCTTCATGAGTACCCTCATCTTTAGTCTCCAACAAGCCACATTTTCTCTGGAGAGGAGCTGGACTTTTCGCCTCTGCTGCCAGATCCATCTTTTTCCTTCTGTCCCTTGCCGATGCATTCATTTTTGCCTGTACAGTTTTACTTCCCAGAGCTGGATTTTCATCTTCTCTCTCTGCCATCGTTTTATCACCCCCTTGCAGCACCCCACGCCTTGTTCTGACAGAAGGAGATCTGCTCTGTGATGCTGCAGCCACCTCACGTCTCCTCCCCCGCCTCGGTGGATTGTCCTCTGCTGAAGAAGGAGCAGCTTCCAGAGGTGATTCCTGCTCTTGTACAGCCTCATCTTTCCTATGATCTGCACTGAATGTTTGTTTTGCCATAAAGGCAGGACTAGCTATTTGTGGGATGGAATCAAGCTGCTTTCTCCTGCCCCTCCTTACCTGTGGAGGAGGATTTTTGGAATTTTCATGTTGATTATCTTTGTCAGTCATCCCTTCATCGTCCTCAGGTAAACTCCTTTTTCCTTCAACCACTTTGGAACTGCTTTCTTCAAGCCGAAAATTAACTTTTCTACCTCTTCCTCTTCTACACATCATTGTGCTTCCTCGTGCTGGATTCTCCTGCACGATTTCAGTTGGCTTTGCTTTAAGTATTCCCCGTTCATTTCTCGTCCTCCTTTGAGCAGGACTGGCACTGTCTGCAGCAGGGACTGCTGTGGCACCTGGGCTGGGCTGGTCCTTCCTGGCACCAACAGAGCCCACAGAATCCTGGAGAGAAGATTCATCCACTTCTGTTTCTGACTTAAATTTGGGAGTAATTGGTTTTAGCCTGTTCACATTTTCAGTAAGTTCCTCAGCTTTTTGCTCCGAAGAGTCTTTTTTGCCTCTCCTGTTTCTAGCCCTGTTTGTTTCCAACTTCTGAGCACTGACTGGCATTTTGTTTGTCTCTGCAGAAGGTGACTCTGCCTTTAATCTTTGAGCTGCCTCTGTTGTATTTTCCTGAGCATTTTCTGTTTCACATCCCTGAGATCCTTTCATCTCATTTTTCATGTGGGATTGTGTTTCAGCATCAGTGTCAGCTGATGTTTCCTCAGTTTTCTGAATGTTTTGTGTATTTTCAAGTGCGACCCCACGAGCGTCCACTTTCATTTCAGCTGAGTGCTTTCTGTTTCTAGTACTTCTAAAAGACTTAACTCTTCTCTCTGTTGCCTTTAGTTCAAGTTTAGTGCCATTTTCAGATTCCTGTGCTGTGACAGCCTCAGGAGCTTTGTCACAAGTCTGTTCCTGTCTTTGTGCAACCTTTGGGGATGGGTCTTTACGAAGCTTTCTGGTTGCTCCGTGAAGGTCTCCTGGAGAAGCTGCTTTACCTTGGTCATTCCTCGCTCGTCTCCCTCTTTTAGGTGGAATCACTGGTTCTGTGTTCTCCACTCTTCTGTGCCTCTTCCTTGGTGACAGGAGCACTTCTTCACTGTCCTCTATCCCACTGTCATTAGCTTTGCTATCAGGTTTATTTGAACCGGTTTGCAGCTGACAGATTTCATTCTGAATGTTTCCAGGTCCTGTCTCTGTGCCTGGATCCCCTTCGGTTTCTAACATGTCACTGATGCCACAGTCCTGCAGATCCTCTTTGGTGTTTGCAGGTGCTTTTTGTAGCACTGAAGAATCCTCAACACAAGACTCAAGATTTTTGTTTGGATGTTTTGACTCCTTCAGCTCTTTCCTTTTACCTCTACCTGGTCTCTGAGCAGCTCCAGGTGGTTCTACAGATGAAACAATGTCAAGCCCTTCCTGATCAGGGTGCTTTGGAACAGCTTCTTGTATGCAACGCTTTGTCCTCCTTCCTCTTCCCTTGTTTTCAGGTGTGATCGCTCTCATCTCCTCTTGGGCATCAGGACTCTGCAATTCCTTTAAACTCACACCATTTTCACTCAGCTTTTCTGCAGCAGGAGGTACAGCCTTCCTTGGTCTGCCCCTTCTTGGTCTCTGGGTAGGCTGCTCTCTGCCAGTTGAGTCCTTCTGTTGAGAATCTTCACCTTGGGAAACTTTTCCTTTCTTTTCTAGAACAGGGTAAAGAGCACAAACAAAAATGAGACATTACTGTGCCTGATCAAAGTACCTGTGAGTCTCCATTTTCCTAACAGAGGCATCTTGCTCAAAACAAGTCAAAAAATATCTTAATTTAAAAATAAATATTTAACCAGTTCCTAGATTAAAGGCCAGGCTTCTGACTGAAGTTGTTTGGTTTATTTGGTAGGTCAAAGGGAAAAAAGGATCTTAGCTCAGGAAATAGCCAGGCTCACTGACAGAGCTTTAAACTGGATTTGAACTTCATGGTAACATTTATGACTTCATATATTCATTATTCCTCTAAGCAAAGTATTTGTACTTACTAATATCTAAATATAATACTAATAATTTAATATAATACTAATATCTAAAGTATTTGTACTTACCATGTTTATGACTGGAATTAGAACCAGGAAGTGAAATTTCTTCCTGAGAATCCATAACATTTACTGATCTGACCTAAGGGAACAAACAACAACTAATAAATGGATGAACTTATGGAGCCAACCAATGCCAGATGAATGCACAGCAATATTTATAAAAATTCTTGTCAAATCCTTTTCGTTACAAATGAAATCAATTAGTCTTATAACTACATCCATTTATCTGATAGAAGCACACAAACATAGCAAACTTAATTCTTGCCATTTAGACTGAAAGAGAACAATCTGTGGAGAAGTGTCTAAACAAGTGCTCAAAGGGAATTTGGGGTATTGAGGGGAAATTGAGTGTTCTGGAGTGTTTTATTGTAGTTCTGAGCACTAAACCCAGTGATACTCAGCATTTTACCTATGGAATAGGAAAATCAAAATCACTTTTTCAGAAAATGATACTGGGAGTGATGGCAGCACATCTCCACTGAAGATCCAGAGATTCTTCCCACGATAAAAACCAGCACCAGAACGAACCAAACCTGACCCACTGGATGGAGAGCCTGACTTTTCCTACCTGTAATGGTCACTGTGGAATGGTGAATGAGATGCTGGGAATGTCACTTTTATATTAAGCCTGTTTTTCATGATACTTTGCTGGTGATTCTTCAAACAATCTTAAAACACTCATTTGTGACAGATCCCTTCAAATAAATACATTTTAACACACACAAATGCAGCTGTCCCTAAAAAATGTTGCAAGGTACAAGATGTCATACTAGGAAGTCTAAATTCATTTCAAGCACAGGTTTCAAAGTCTAAAAACATCCCTTCCAAAAGTTAAAATGTTTTACCTTCATTTCCTCTGGGGTACCAAACATTTCTGTCACTCCAGCATAGTCCACTTCAGAATCAGAAGATTTCTGCCTGGGTTCTGCCATGAGCCTTTGCAGCCCCACAAAATCCTCAACTGGTTGATATTTCTCTTTCGGAGACTTCATTAATCTGCTGATTCCAAACATGTTTTCTATGGGCTCAACTTTCTCCTTTGGTGTCTGGAAAATGCGGCTGATCCCAACCATGTCTTCCACGGGTTGGGATTTCAGCTTTGGGGCTTTCTTGGTTGAAGTCAAGCCTGGCACAGCTTTTACTGCTTCCCTGCTCTCTACTGGAGTCTCCAGCAGCCTTTTCAAGGCAATTTCATCTATGACTGGTTCCAGCTCTTGCTGTGGGGTCCTCATGAGCTGCCTAATGCCAGACAGGTTCTCCACTGGCTCTGGCTTCCGCCGTGGGGTCCTCATGAGATGCTTGATGCCTGACAAAGCCTCTGCAGGCTCCAATTTCTGTTTTGGGGTCTTCAAGAGGTGTCTGATGCCTGATAAAGCCTCTACAGGTTTTGTCTTCTGCTTTGGGGTCTTCATGAGTTGCTTGATGCCTGACAAAACCTCTGTAGGTTCCAAATTCTGCTTTGGGGTCTTCATGAGTTGCTTGATACCCGACAAAACCTCCCTAGGCTCCAATTTCTGATTTGGGGTCTTCAAGAGCTGTTTGATGCCTGACAAAACCTCTGCAGGCTCCAACTTCTGATTTGGGGTCTTCAAGAGCTGTCTGATGCCTGACAAAACCTCTGTAGGCTCACGCTTCTGCCTTGGGGTCTTCATGAGCCTCTTGATACCTGACAAAACCTCTCCTGGTTCTGACCTTTGCTCAGGGGTCCTTAAAATCTTCCTTTTGCCTGACATGGCCTCAATTGGCTCAAACTTCTGCTTTGGAGTCCTCCCTTTACTTCCTGATTTCACCAGGGATGCTGGTTTTTCTGGAATTATTGCCAAGCTATCCACATTATCTTCATGCACATCTTTTCTTTTTTCAGGAGTTTTTGCGGCTATCTCATCAAACATAGATGGAGATGACTCCTCTCTCAGAAAGTGGAATATGCCTGGTCTCTCTTGCTTCTGTTCTGAAGCATCTGAATTATTTAATGGTGACACCATCATCTCTCCTGAAATAAGCAGTAGATTTGTGTCATTTGGAAAATAAATTAAGCAGAAAATCCAAGCATTTTAACTGCCGTAGAACTAAAAGTGGATTCAAATAGAGCTTCTAGAAACCAAAATCCAAATATATGCATGGGTTTGTTGCCATGTCTGAAACAACACTTCAACAGTTTGAAGTTTCACACCAAATAAAATGAATAATAAAATAGCCTATTCAGAAATTAACTGGAACTACAACATTTTCTTTTAATACCTGATAAATCTCAGTGGTTCCTTTCATGGGTTACTGGATGCTTCACCTCAGTTAAGTCTGCCTAGGCTGACATTGCTGCTAACCCATAATATACCTAAAAATTCCTTTTTTTTAAAAAACCTACCAGATTCCTCAGGAGTGTGCAAGTCAGAAATGTCCCCTGCAGCACACGGTGGTGTAAACTCAGCATTCCGAGCAGCAGCCAAAGGTAATGTTCTTCCACCCTGACCTTCTGGAGTTTGAAACATTTCAGGCACTCCTAGAAGTTGTATTTGGAGAAATGAGCACATGTTTCGACAAAAGAACTGCGCAGCTGGTACAGTGAGCAGCAGACTTTAAAATCTCACCTGTGAAGCTTTCATCCATGTCCATGTTTAGCTTCAGGATGGGATTTTTTACCACTTTAGGGACTCGTCCAGCAGATCTGACTGTGGTGGAATAAGCTCTACCTACAACTATGGTAGCAGGTGACTCTGCATGACCTGTGCTGAAGTGACCTTTTATTTTCTTGTCTGGAGTCTGCAGAGGTAAAAGAAAAAGAAAATAAAGAGTTATTAACCAAAGATTCATATTGGTGGAAGAGGTGGCCAAGCTCCTTCCATCATTTATCACCAGTCCTGGTTAACTGAGAGGTTCCAGACGACTGGGAGATGTCCAGTGCCAAGAAGGGTTGGAAGCCCCAGCCAGCCTGAGTTTAGGAAAGGCAGGTCCTGCCTGATTTTTATGACCAGAAGTTGGACTCCATGATCTTGGAGGTCTTTTCCAACCTTAGTAATTCCATGATTCCTTTTGTACAAATCTCCATTTCCCACATGCTGTGAGAGACATCAACCCCCATTTTACACCACACCAAGAGCTCAGGAGCTTCCAGCTTCTCCATCCAAGCTGTGTGGTGGTTATGCAAGAAAATAAAACAAAGAAACACAAAAAAGGATACCTTTGGTGGGTGGTTTATCCTCTTCGGGACTCTTCCTTTTCGGACACTTTTTTTAGCAGTCTTTGACTGTGGTCTTGCAACTCCCAATTTTACCACTTCTGCCCAAGATTTTGCAACTGGAAGCAAATGAGAAAGAACCACTTTAACGCTCAGCTGTATAAATGGAAGTTCATAATCATTGCTTTATTATTCCAATACATTTTCTGCAGTCTGCCAGAGGAAAGTGTTTGTTATTATCTGACAACACCTAAAGTGTTCTCTGAAATATTTTCAATTTGAAAACCCAATTTCAGCTGAAGTTTAAGAAGAGCCCAAGTAGCCAGTGTGGCTTTCCACACCAAAACAACGAGCTTCACACAGTGTCAAACACAGATCAGATCCTACAACTGAACCCTGACCCGATTCCTTCCTTCCTCTTTTGTAAGGAACTCATTTTTCCCAACAGAAACTCGCCACGAGCCTTTCAGCCTCATTCATTATAGATGAGCTTTCCTCTGGCGAGATTTAACTTAAGAAAAATTGTTTCTAAGTGAAGTTTGTTTCACCACTTCCTGAGGAATTTCAGTCAGGAAAACTATTTACCCTGCATTTAGATCTACACAGACTTCTCATAATTTTTTCTTGTATCACCCTCTCCTTGTGACACACTCCCAAAATTCCTGAAGCACGGCTACCTTTATCACAGCATCATTCTGTACAAAGCAGTGGGAGCAGGGAATTACAGCTGTGGAATAAATGAAGCTGGAAGTTGTAGGACACCTGCCTTGTTTACTTCAGAAAAATATCTATCAAAACACAGGGATCATATAAAAGAAATGATATTTTAAAGTAGAGATGAAAAGGGAAATGTTGTTCCTAAAGAAAAGGATGTTATCATTCTCTTGGCAGAATTGCTATGTCAGTCTGTAAATAAAAAGAACTTAGAAAAGCTGATGTTGCCAGGGTGTGCAGGATGCAGAGAAAAATGCCAAGCATCCAGGAAATTATCTGAAAAAGCACTGGAAACAGAGTTTTATTTTGGATCTGAAAATTTTAAGAGCTGTGATGTTCTTTTCATGTTACAGAAGGAACTGACACAGTGATATTAAAAAGCACATTGCAAAGAGGCGGTGAGAAATGGAGTGCCATCAATATTTGCCAAGAGCTCTGCTGCCATTAAAATGGACAGAATAATAAAGTAATAAAAACTCTGCAGTGAATGGGGAATTTGACTTTGTCAAACTGATTTAACTGATGAGAACAGGTGACAAATACACCATACTTGAGTTTCTTCAAAAGTAAAAGCTTGAAGAACCAGAACTCCTCTATTACAGTTTCCAATGCTGTCAAAACTATTTCAAATCAATGCTTAACACTGAGAATTTTGAAGATTGAAAGTAACACCCAGTTATGACCCTATTTTTTATTTCTACCTGTTATGTACCACTTCGAGTGGTTAAATGCAGCCCAGTTCCTGGACAAAGGTTGTGAGCCTTGTATAAAAATAAGGCACAAAGTGAAGCTGCATTGCTATAAAATGTTGCATTTTTCAAAACAAAATTGATATGATAAACATGGTTTGGTTTAACACTACTTGAATTTGACAGATTTTAAAGATCATGACTCTAACCTTGCAAAGGGAATGTTAATTGCACCATTTTTTCAACTTCTGCACATTAAGATTTGCGTTTAAATGAGTTTATATATGCTTTAATAAATATGCTTTATGAATGAGAAAATGCAACACTTTGCACTTCCAAGAAGCCCGGCAGATTTCAGAAGATTCACCAATCATTTCGTGACCTCTGCATACCAAAAAAAGGCCTTTTCCTGTTTGGTTCCTATATTTTAAAGCATGAAAGCGAATATTAAAAATTAACTGTTGAAACCAACCGAATAAATTGGCACTGGAGGCACCACTTCTCCTCTTGGCACTGATAACAGCCACAGCCCCACCTCTGCTCTTCCTGGCAGTGCCGTTCAAACCCAGCTGGGCACTTCTGGTTGACTTGGAGGGTGTCACTGTCACAAAGGCTTTGGCATCCTGGGTAGCAGGAGAAGATTTCAGTGTTTTCCCTTGGACACCACTTGTCTCCTTTGGATCCACGTCTTCAGTGCCAGCATCCTTCTCCTCTGCAATTGGGAATGGTGTGGGGAGCTGGGAGATGGAGAAGCGCCCTTTCCTGAAAGGGGCTGGAGAGCCCAAAGGAATTTTGGGTGTTGCCTTCCCTGAGACAGGGGAGGAAGCACCTGGGGACTGCTGGGCCGGGGAATTTTTGGGTGACCTTTTTTCTTCCTGGTGAAAAAAACAGACATTAGTGAATGGAGGATATTTCCTTATTTTTAATGAGGTGATCGGTCCAGGGGAACCCTCCCCAAGACTGGGATTATTTTACTTTTTCAGGAATGATACAGGAAATGAAACTGTTGATCAAGTTTAGGACTAAGTTTGGCAGGAGGGTTTACCTTACTTTTGATCCTCACACTTTCCCATTCTTACCCTTCATCTATCCCCAGCCACCAATTAAATCATTTTATGTCAATTTTAGTTTCAGATTGATTGATTTTATTTTTAGCCTGATTTTTCCTTGTGTGTTTTACCCATCCATTAACTAGCAGAGTGACCTTGCCAATGATCTTTGTTGTACTTTCACTTTTAAAAGAAACCCGTTTTCGCTGATGCCTTTGCTGGTGATTCTTTGAGCATCCCAAAACACTCATGAGTGACACTAGCACGCATCACACAAGGTTTACTACTCATTTTGAATTAATAAATAATAGAATAAATAAATATATAATAGAATTTAAAAATTCTGATCACAGTAATGGGACTCAGCAACTTGATTACTCTTAACATTTACCTGATCTATCAAGTGCTTCAACCTCTGAGCCGTTTTAAGCACAGCCCGAGGAGACTCTCCATAGGGTAAACTCCTCCTGGCAGGAAGGGCTCCTCTTTTCAAAGGGGAGTTGGGAGGCAAACTTTTATCAAAGAGTTCTGGACTCAGATGACCACCAAAAGACACTCTCTTTCTTTTGCCCAAAGTCTGAGGGAGCGTTTCACCACTTTTCCTCTTCTGAGAGATCCTTTTTGTCTTGCCTGAAAAGAACAATTGAAAATATTTTTAGATATCTAAGAATCCTAGGCAGCATTTTAAGCCTTCCTTGTGCATTTCAAAGTTGGAAACAAACCCAAAACCAACTTACCTTTAAGAGAAATAGATTCAATCCTGGATATTTTTATACATAGTGTGTATTGTTATGGTCAAATGTAACTCCATGATAAATATTTCACAATTAGTGTCAGCAATTGGTTCTGCATTTTATCCAAGTGGAAGAATTCTTAGGAAAGTGTTACAGAATTTCTCTAATAAAAGAAACAAGGCAGGAGGATCCAATGTATTTACCTGAGTCTTCTCCATGCAAGAGGCCAGGAGTCTGAGTTTCTGAGCCAGGCTCGGTGTCTTTCAGCTCAGCAGCACTTCCTGCAGACCTTCTCTTGGCTGATGCTCTCCGAGGTGTTGCAGCACTGGCATCTTCCAAGTCCTGGTTTTGGTGACACCCATCCATGGCCAGCTCTGCTGGAGCTCCACTGGCTTTTCTGCCTGAATCATGGTGTTCCTGCCCAGTGTCCGTCTGCAGTGCTGTTTCAGTCAGCACTCCAGAGGTCCTTGGCCTTCCCCTTTTCCTTCCAGAGCCAGGTGTCTGACCAGCAGGAGATGCCATCACCCCTTCTAAAGCCAGTGCCTCTGAATGGACACTTTTGTCCAAGAATTCTTTACTTTGCCTGCTGTTTCTTCTGGGGCTCTTGGAATTAGAGAGAGAGGGGGGCATTTCACAACATCCCACCTTCGAGTTACCCAGGTTTGCCTGATCGCAGATTTCTTTCAGCACTTCTTGGACAGGTTTTCCTGGTGTTTGTTGTTTGCTGTTTCGTCTTTGCTTTAAGCATTTGTCTTCTGGCAAAGGCAGGTGTGTGTTATCAATTCTGCACACTGAATCCTCCCCTGGAGCTGCAGCTGGGATTTCTGGAAGTGACTTCAGTTTCAGTGACCCACGCCGTGGGGTCCTTGGAGTATCAGGATTTCCAGGATTCATTCCAGTGCTTTCTCTGGGAGGTGACGCGAACAGAGACCGAGGACTCTTCCTCCTGGGCATTGCTGTGGACAGCACACATTCACCTCCTCCAGCAGCACCGCGGGTGGGGGTTGTGGGGCTGCACACTGTCCCTTTAGCTGGACAGTCCAACCTTTCTATGGAGCACTGCTGCAGCAAAAGCAGGGAATTCCTGTGGTTCTCCTTGCTGGGTTTGGGTGTAACTGCAGTACCTTTGGATCTGCCCGGTGTCCTTAATTCCTTCGGATCCTGCAAGGGACTCTGACCAGTATCTCCTGACACCTCCTTTGAAATGGGAGTTCGAGGACTCCCGGTGAAACTCTTCCTGGGAGTTCTTCCCACAGCCGACAGCTGCTTAAACCCTGGGCTGTTTCCTTCTTCTCTTCTTACAATTGAACATTCTTCAATAATTTCCCTTCTGCCTGCTTCCTTTCCTTTCGCTGGGCTACCCAGATCAAAAGGACAACTCAGGGATGAAATGGGAGTGCTTGGTTCAGGCAGAACACTCCCAGGGTCTCCTTTTGCAGCTTGCTGAGAGGCACTTCTCCTGCGCAGAGGTTTTTCCACTTTGGGCTCATTTTTCAGATTTTCGTAGAGTTTACTAAAGGGAGACATTTCATTTTGCTTTTTAAGAACATGATGTATTCTCCGTGAAGATTTGGGTGTTCGGAGTTTGACAGGGAAAGCTTCAGGAAGATTTTCCTCTGGAGCTTGTTTATTTTCATTGGCATTTTTTTCTTCACACTCAGCATTACCTACAAAGTAAGCAAAACAAAATACAGACACAGTTACTTCAAAATTGTAGAACTACAAATATAAGTTCCATAAATACAGATTAAAAATTCCTTCTTTTCCCTCCCAAGATGGTCAGCCAGGATCTACTGAAACAGAACACTTGGAAGCAGCTGGGGCTTTTTACACTGGAACAAAAATCAGTCAGAAACGATAATAAAGAGCCTTCTCTGAAACTCAGGATTATTTATGACAGGAAGGATGGGAAGGTAAAGTCCTGGCATTTAACCAGTCCATGGGTTACAATTATCCAGAATTAGCAGCTCTGGATTTTTCTGGTTCTACAGGAAACAGTTCCTGTAAACAATTATTTCAATATAACCACATACCTCCAAAATTACACTTGTTTCAATTTTTTATTAGGAATGAATGTATGAGAGAATGCAGTATTTGCTTAAAAAAGGTGTAACTGTAGGTCAGCAGAGAAGTTCAAGTAAAGTTTTTGTGACAGAGGTGAATTCACATCTGTCACAATGAGATCTAAGCGTGATGAGATAATTACTGACATAGCAAGGTGTTCTCAGATTGAAAAGGCTTAAAATTACTTTTTTCCCTCCTTTACCCTTGTTTTAATTCTTATGCTAAGCAAAAATGCAGTTAAGGGGACAAAAAGCAAACGAAGTCCCCAGAAAAGAGGTACCAACCTGAAGCATCAAGACTTTTAGCTCCTGAAGTTTGTTTGTGTAATAATTCCACTCCTGCCACCTGCTGAACATGAAGAACCTGTAAATTTGTACAACATTACAGCAGAGCAACAAAGATTTTACACTTCAGCTGTCAATTCTGCATTGAAAAAGACTATTTATGAGAGAGTATGCATTGTCCCTAAACAGGCTTTAAAGTATTTCAACTAAATCCTTGAACTTTTCAATATTTAACATTTGCCAATACATTTGAGACTCTAAAGAGAGGCTTATTTTGTTTTATCATATAAATTCTGAGCTGTCAAAGCAACTGTAAAATAAGAATAAAAACACTTGAACCTCCCCTTCTTACCAGACCCAGTAGAAAATTTATAGCTCTGTCTGTATTAGTAACATCATGAGTTATTAATAATATATTACCAACAACTGACAAATTTTTGACTAAAATTTAGACTAAAAATTACTAAATTTTAAAGAGTATTTATCTGAAGGAGTTTATTTGTATTTTAGACAGAAAGGCAGTTTAGGGCTGAAAAATTACTTTTAATAAAAAACCAGGACAGGGAAATAGAAAACCATGTTACTACCACCAATGTATTTGTAATAAAAAAGCCCACAGCCACAAAATTACCTGCAGAGTTTCATCTTTTGGAGACCTGGAACGCCTCTTTTTCGGAGTTGATTGCAGAGGATATTCAAACCTGAAAGAAGTATTTTAAAATACAACCATTTTTTGTTAAATAGTTGACTCAATTCCCATTATTAGAAGAAATGACCCAAAAATAGCTGTCCTCTCCCAACAATGCACACATCTCAATTTGAAAGGCTTTAGCAACTTAAAACCACTTCAGATTTCCCCTTACAACTGACAACTCTTGAAACAAAATCAGAACAATCTCTCTAGACTGTTCTATCTTTATTGATTTAGTTTCATGTAATGTAAGTGATAAAGAGATATCTTCAAGCAATCCTGCCTTCTAATGAAGGCCTGTAAGACTTTATGAACTAAACTTCATTAATTTACACTCTAGAATCAAATAATTAAAGAGTTTGGCTGTGGCACCCACCTGAAAGAACGATCAATAATGGTTAACACATCTCCGTGCTTCAGGGGAACAGGCTGCTCAAAGCAAGCCCCGTTCAGCCGCGTGGGGTTTACTGCGCTTAAATTAGTCAGGACTGCCTAAAAATCAAACAAAGAGTTCTGTGACTGCTGAGGTGAAAGGAGGCAATGCATATTTCAGTAAAACACGAGCATCTCACCTCCTTGTTCTCATTTATCACAATCCTGCAGTGCTCGTTGGACACCCACGGCAGCCGCATGCGGATGTCACATTGTCTGCTCCTGGGGGAAAACACAGGTTCAGTTTCACACAAAACACAGGGAAATCTCTTGCAGAATTAGGAAATTTCCCAACATTTTAGTTAATAATGGTACAGCAGCATAATTTCTCAAATTTGAAAAAAATCTCTAATGCTTTTGACTTGCTGTTGTTCTTATCACTTTTATTCCTTTCCCCAGTTTTCCTGTGGCCAGAAACTTAAAAATCAATCAATCAATAAAAGTAGTTCTGGCAAGGAAAGGACAAAAAGCAGTAATAAAGTGAAGTTCAGCTTTCTACTCTTACATCAACCTTAATCCAGTATCACCTTCCCTCCTCTGTACACCATTCCAAAATAAACATTTATTTTTGTAAATAAGCATTAAAAGACATTATCTGCAGGAAAACACTCATCATATCAATGTATGCAAGCAAATCCTCACCTTCCAAATAAACAAGAAGTTGAGGTGAGTGGAAAAACAATTCCATCAGTCCCATTCCTTTTAATGACCACGATTTTCCCATTGCATGGCATCTTCAGATGTAAGGAACCTTACCTACAAAAAAAATCCAGATTAGTCATCCTAATCATGTTTTGCATGTTTATGAGAGTAAATTGATGTAAATTTTTATGTTTTATTTTCGTTTCAGAGATGAAATATTTCCCAGTGGACAGAAGAAGAATCTCAGTGCTGTTTACTTGTGTTTCCCTGTGTAGAAAATTGGGAATATGTTTACATAAATTCTTAGACTACTTTCAGGTATTCGGGAAGTTTTTGCTACCCATCAGAACCTTGGAAAGGTTCAGGAGCAACACAGATTATATTTTGTCCCATAAGCAACTTAAAAACTCACTCCTCCCTCAGCTAAATCCGAATCTTTCAATCTCTTATCCAGACGGAAATTCTCAGATTTTAATTTAAAATAGAGACCAACTAACTGCAGTTGTATTCGCCAGGAAAAGGACGGGGTAGTGGCATCAGCTGCCAGGAGCAGTGGCAGGAAGAGCTGGGGAGAGGCTGGAAATTGGGCAATTGCTGATCTCTGTCGCGATCGGCTGCGATAGCGCTGAGAGGGAGGCAAGTGCCGATCTCTGCGTGCACAGACCACGGCACAAGGAGGAACAGCACTGAACTGGAACAAAAACCCCAAGCCCACAGCACAAGCGATACACTTTTTATACGTTTTTATATAATGCATTATCTAATGTATAAATAGGATTGCCACAAGCGATCCTCGAGGAAGCATCTTTATAAACACTCTATATTTGAAAGCAGCAAGGTAAAAACAACGGAATTAAATGCAGTTAAGAGAAACCCTTATGGAATTTTTTGGTGGGTTTCATGCGATAAACACTTGCTGACAACAAGACGCAACTTGGGGGCAAACCCAGCAGTCCCTTCGGCTTTTAGGGTACGCAAATACTCGGTGTCCTGCACCGAGAGCAGCCTGTCCACGGCAGCCACCAGCTCCTACAAGCCAAAAATCCACATGAGCTGCACATGCCGAAGTTTATGAGCCCGGCCTCCGGGCGGTCACAGCCACCGGCGGCGACGGGACAGGTAAACACCAGGGGAGAGGGGGACAACAACCACCGCGGCAGCGGGCAAGAGCACCATGGGGGGGCAGGTGGCCACCGAGGGAAAGATGTCAGGCGGCCCAACTCCTCCCCGCGACCCCCTTCACCCCAAAGCCGCGTCCCCCCGGCCCTACCGCCTCACCCGCTCGCCTAGCCGTACCTGGGTCTGTCGGAGCGCTGGCGGCCGCCGAGGGGCCCCGTGTGGCGGCGTCCAACGCGCCCCCCCCGCGCTCCCGTCCCCGCCCGGCGGCGACTCGG
>VXBT01009656.1:975887-994360 GCA_013400235.1 Oriolus oriolus
CGCACCGCCCCCCCCGCCCCGCTCCCCCGCATGTATCCCTCCGCCAGGCACCGAAACGGAGCCCCCGGGAGCCGCGCAGACGGACGGACGGGAGCGGCGGCCGCTGCCCGCGCCTGCCGGCAGGAGCCATGGCTGAGGGACAGCACCGAGCTCGTCCGGCTGCGACAAGCGGCACGGGACAGAGGGACTCTTTTAGCTTTACCCCGTGCCGGATCGGCGGAAGGAGAAACAACCGCACCGACCTGACCGTTGAACATTTGAAAAGGAGCGCGGCGGCCTCTGATTGGCGGAGGGGGCGGCGCGCGACGCGCACCGGAGCCAATCGGGAGCGGCGAGGGCGGTTTGAGTTCAAACGGAGGCCCCGCCCCGCGGAGCCGCTCGCGCCTCAGGCGCCGCCCGGGACGGAGCGGAGCCACAGCGGGAGCCCCCCGGCCCCTCATGGCGGGGCGGGCCTGGATACGGGTCTGTCACCGAAACTGTGCCTGCACCAGTGCCTCGTCCTGAGCCTGTACTTGCATCTGTACCTGTGCCCCAGCCTGAACCAGTATATGAACCTGTGCTTGTACGTGAACCTGGACCTAAATCTGTACCTGTGCCTGAATCTGTACCTGAACCTCTACCCACACCTGTACCTGAGCCTGTACCCATAACAGTACCTGTGCTCATACCTGAATCTGAACCTGAACTTGTAGCTGAGCCTTTACCTATATCTGTATCTGAACCTTTACCCGAGCCTCTATCTGTACCTAAACCTGTACCTGAACCTAAACCTGAACCTGTTCCCAAACCTGAACCTGGTCTGGCCTCACTCAGCCCCTCTCTCAGGGAGGGGGATGTGCAGGGGGCTCAGCTGCTCCCAAATTTGTGCCTCCTCAGATCAGCAAAAAGCACCCAGAACCAGTTTAATTCAGCTTCGCTTAGGTGTTATAAAAGTAATTAAAGCATCTGTGTTTAATCAGATTAAAATATTACTAGCCACAAAAATACTATTAACCACAACAATAAGAGGTTTAAAGAGAGGGGAAAAATAAAGGGAGCAAGGATGGAAGGGGGTAAGCAGCAGTAAAAGTTAAATTAGTATTTTAAGTCCATTTTAATCAGCAAATTAGTTACCTTCATTTAGATATAAAACTGATACCAGTCTCTGCTCCCAAACAGGAATTCATTACTGAGACTTGAATCTGAGGATCTGTGAGGCCAAGAATCAAGAATCAACATGAACACTGTGTTGCTCTGTGTTTGAAGACAGAAGAAAAAAAAAATATTAATAATAATAATAACAACAACAATGCATTATTGAGATATGAAATGTGACCTACATTCCAAGTTTGATGCTTGGCAAAGGGATACAGGAGAAAGGCCTTTTACAAGGTCATCCAGCCTTTTGTGCTTCGGGGGATCAAATTCAGATCTTGCACAAAGCAGAACTTTTGATTTTACTACTATTTTATTATCTAGCTTGCCTCAAACATTATTTTACGTGGTGTGATGACTTTAGGCTGCTTAGATGTGATACAGTTAGATGTAAGGAGCTTTTTAAATGTTATTTCTTCTCCTTTCAGTTAAATGACTTTGAAGTCTATTTCATAAGCTTTGGGGGGGGAATTTAGTTATTATTATTATTATTATTATTATTGTTATTGTTATTTTCTTCAGAATAGCTGTATGCTACTGGGCAATCTTTAATTTAGATGTAAACCATACTAAAATCGATTCTGTGTGGTCTGTAATTTGGTATCATTGCTAATGAACAGGTATTAAAAAATCCTTCCTGGGAGTCTTTACAAGTGCAGTTATACCTGAATGATGTATCGAAAACAAACAATTTATACCAGGAAAACCCTTTGAAATTGAATTTATTGCAGTCTCTGCCAGCCCACATGTGTTCAAACAGCACAAATAAATAACTACATCTGCACTGTGTCAATAATTATATATTCTGGCCTGATTTACTGTGGTGTCACAGCCTTTGTGATGTGTCCCTGCAAACACAGCAATACTTGGAGGGAAACACAAATTATTGCAAAGGTTTTCAATCTGTCTCCAAGAGCAGCAGCGCTCTCTGAAACAGCATCTGTACAAATATTTGCTGAAGTAGATTTACAGGAGGGGAAAAAAAAATACGACATTTTCTTGAAGGTTTAAATTTGCTGGTAGGTTAATTTGGGAACATTTAATTTAGACAAACATACCTGAATACACCGTGAAGTAAAACTGTCAGCTGTCAAAAATGAGGAGAAACATCAAGTCACTGCTTGAATCTCCTTGATAGAGAATTAAAAAAATCAGCATTTTAATTGGTCACATAAAGATCCTTAAACAGAGTTATTTATTCAAGTGTCTGAACAGGTGGTTGGGAAGCACCGAATGAAGCTCATTTCTCATAGATTTGCACAGTCAGTGGTTTTTACCTTAAAGTCTAAAAAGCACAAATCCTGGTTAAAGCTTTCCCTAAATTAGGGCTTTTATCAGATGTAAAGTAAATAAATATTCAGGCTATTCACACTGTGCAAAGCAAAGTCTGGAGATGAGAAGTTGTTGTGTGATGAACCCTGAAAATTTAATGTTTTGCAACAACTTTCTCTCTTAAAATTAAAGTTTATTATACTGACAAATTACTGCACCCAGGGCATTTGGAATGCTTGTATTCATGCACAGAAACTAATGTTGACAGAGGATTTTATGTGGGAGGAATCTGCATTTAGGAACAAATGGGATATGTTTCCAAATAGGATCTATCCACAGTTAAATACTTTGAAACAATAAATTTACCTTAAATGATGAAAGAACAAACTACTAAGGGAAAAACCTCTGGATATGACGGACACACCAGTATTTTTAAGTCAAATCTGTATTTCAGACAATCCAAATTCATCTGGAACAGCAGCTGTTGTCCTTCAAAGCCAGGGAAGATGACTGGGAAGCAAAAGACAATGTCCCAGTGAAACATGTCAGGTTTAAAATGCAAATCAAAACTTTGCAGTGAGTTCTAGGTCTGCGTAACAGATTTTCCAATTCCGAGATTTCAAAACCACCCCCAAGGATTGCGGAATCCCATTCCTGGCCCCCAAGAATCCCACACTGTGCCCGATCTGGGAACGAAATTCTTAATCCAGAAAATCTTGCCATCAACAGATCAACTTTTAATCCCAAAGGTGACCATAAGAGGGATTTTGCATCTCCCAGCCAGTCCTTTTGCACGGCTGAGTTAGAAATCCGTACATTTGATGAGGACTGAGGTGAGATTCCCCGGGATTCAGCAAATTAACTCAACCTCTATTAAATTCCAGAGTACATCATTTCCACGCATCCTTACAAACAAGGGAGGAGAGCAATTCCATGTGCTGCTTCCTCGGGAACAGCTTCTGCTTGATCCATAAGCTACCACATGAATCATAAAATCACGGAATGGTTTGGGGGGGAAGGTTAAAGCCCATCTCATCCCCCCCCTGCCATGGCAGGGACACCTCCCACTGTCCCAGGCTGCTTCCAGCCCCAATGTCCAGCCTGGCCTTGGGCACTGCCAGGGATCCAGGGGCAGCCCCAGCTGCTCTGGGCACCCTGTGCCAGGGCCTGCCCACCCTCCCAGGGAACAATTCCTGCCCAATATCCCATCCAGCCCTGCCCTCTGGCACTCCATGCTCTCATAAACAGTCTCATTCCATCTTTTCCATGGGCTCCCTTCATATTTTGGAAGGACAAAGTTTCTATAAAGATCTCAACTAGAAAGTACCGTGCTCAGTAATTCCTTCTCAAGCTCTTCCCACCTGGGAGAGTTTTCCGTCCTTTTTGTCCACCCAACTGGCAAGAAGTCTCAGCTTGGACCTTTTGTTCGGTGTTTATGGATACCTGGAGTTCAGGAAACATTCAGGAAAATGCTGGAGCGGTTTCTCATGCAATGGGAACAGGTGAAAGGAGAAAATGATTCTTTGTGCAAAGAACTTCCTTGGCAAGGTGTCAACTCGATTAATAACTGAGTAATTCCCCTCCTCTGTGCAAAGCAGCACAGAAAACGGATAAAAGTCATTAGAAGGAAGCTCTCACGAAAAGATCTAAATTACATCCTAATCCTTTAATTCCTTAGATGAAGAACACTCCCCGGGAAGTTCAGTGGCTTGAAAAATTCTCAATATAACAATTTGTGCATTAGGCAAAACAGAGCTGAGACTTGACACATGTGCTCTGTACAGAGCAAACACCTCTCTGATCTGCCTTAGTTTAAATTGTTTAAACATCCCATTAAAATAAATATATTTCATGGACAGTTTACAATTAAAGTGTGTTTTTTTTCTAAAAGCTGAGTTCCTAAAAACAGAACCACAAGGTAGTATGGTATTTCTTTGTAACATTTAGAAGTAGGAAAAAACCAACTTTATCACCAGTAGAGTATAGAAATATCCATGTTTGCTGTGTGATCAACAAGTACAATTATCAATAGTTATTTAAATTAACCAACAATTAATTAATAACTGGTTAATACCTGAGATTCTTCTATTTTCTGAGACCACACCAAGGCACCTGCCTGTCCTCACACACAATGTCCAGTGGTCTCACAATCTGTGCATTTTGGTACCTGCTAAAAGTACATGACCCAATCACACACAGCATTTGACCAACTCCTCTGGAATAATTTAAAAAATTAACACCTTTTACATGCAATGGCGATTTTGAATCAGAGAATCGCTAAGTTTGGAAAAGATCATCAAATCCGACCATCAACCAGTTCGTCACTGACCCATGTCCTCAAGTGCCACATCCACATGTTTTTTGAACAGTTCCAAAGATGGGGACTCCACCACTGCCCCAGGCATCTTCCCAACGCTTTAAAACCCTTTCCACAAAGAAATTTTCATCTCCAAACCTCCCCTGGCACAATCTGAGGCCATTTCTCCTCTCACCCTGCCAATGTCAGGGCAGTGCCCAGGAAGGACATGCAGGCTGAAAGTTCTTCTCAACAACTGTGGAAAAAAAAATAATCCTAAAATTACCCACCCTGAAGAGGCATCTCCCAAATGGGAGGTGTGGGGTGGGCCAGGGGATGCAGAGAAGGGGTGAAACACAAATATGGCTTCATTAAATCCCATCTGATTTGACATTAGGATGTAACCTCTGAGCAGTTCCTCCTGCTTTACACAAACTTCCCCCGCCCCTTGTTACGGCAGTGGGGCCTTCTTGGTTAATTTTAGCGTGATGTCCAATGCAAAGCTTGTCAAAATGAATTAAGAAATTGCTGTTAATTAGAGTGAACTTTCAAATTCATGACTGGTGACACAGCTGGATGTTTAGTTTTATCTTGGTATGACACCACAGTTTACCACAGGATTATTTTACTATATTTAATTAATTTTACTATATTTATTTTGTATCCATACAGTTTGGGAAGACCTGGATTCCAACCACTTCCACAATTTTCCACACCCTTTATATGCACAATGTTCAGTCCCGACATCAATCAGAATTTTACTCCCAAACAGCTGCAGATAAGCAATGAAAAATTACTCATCTAGATAATGGATTTCGACTCTTTTAGAATGCTTCATTCAAATGAACACACAACACAGGAATGAAATTAAAAGATTTAAAGGAAATAATGCAGGTGGAGAATAAAAAGGAAGCTTTGTTCTTGCATCAGAATGTATTAGATCTTGCAATTTGCATATACAAATAATTCAGCCACATTCACCGGCATTAAAAACACAGCAAGATCAAATTAGAAATGTAATAAAAGAAAATAATAATAGCTGAAACTGTATAATACATACATATATTATAAAGATTTGACAAATTAAATACATTTTGGTTATACAGAAAAGTTCCAGTAACTTTACATGAAAAATGGGACGAGGGAAACGCAAACATTTCAAAAGACTGAACGTGGGGTGGTCAGGCTCATTTTAAAAGTTTAAAAAATACATAAAAATAGCCTAAAAAACACTGCTAATTACAGTATGCATTCTTCATTAAGGCCCAGTTCAGCCAAGCACTTAAGGGATTGCTCTGGGAACACGGAACCCGCGGCACTCCCATGGATTGTGGGATAAGGATGTTGGGAAGCGAATGCTTAAATGCTGAGGTGAGCTGGGACCTTCTGAACACATGAACAGTCCAAGTCACACAGTGACCAAAACCACAGACAGATCAGAAGGACACTTCCAATCCAACTATTTGGCCTTTTAAAGGAATTCCATGCAACGTACGGAGATTCAAAGGAAAATTCCAATCCACCAAGACACTCCCCAGAGCTCCAGCCACCGAGCACACACAACCACTGCAAAGGGAGCTCTTCAAATTCCACAAAAATCTCTATGGAGCTACAGCTGTCAATTCTGAATTATATTTTAGGCATTTCTCTTTCCTCCTCCATATCTGAGTATGGGGATCAACTACAATCCGAGTACCCACTGAGGATTTGGTGTTCCAGCTGAACCCCATCCTGCTCCTGCTTGTAACTGGAGGCCTTTAGTAAACCCCATGGGCAGCTGGAGTTGTGCTGCAGCTCCTGGGGGGCTGTGGGACCCCCACACCCTCTGCCCACATCCCTGCTGTGCTGAGATGGACTTCATGGACAACTCACCCCAAGGTTTTACCTCAGGGACCACAAAGTGTGCCCAACACAAAAATTATTATTATTCAAATACTGGTTAAACGGTTGGAAAGATCCTGACATCAGGATCGTAACGTGGGAATTCCTTTGCATTATTTTCCAACCTCTTGGAGTCTCCTCGCACTGAGATTGACTTCAGGAGACAACTCACCCCAGTTTTTACCTCAGGGTCCCAAAAATCTGACAAATTATTATTCAAATGTGGGCTAAATGGTCGGAAAGATCCTGACATCAGGATCAGAAAATGGGAATTCCTTTGCATTATCCTCCGGCCTCTGGGAGTCTCCCTGTGCTATAAATCAGACTGAACCCCCACTGTCTCAGTTCCCAGGCTGAATTTAGTTTGGCTCTTTCCGTTTGGATGGAGTTGCAGGAACATGCCCTTCCTCAGCTTCACTTTCCTACCCAACCCTGTGGCTCAAGTGTTTCTTCTCATAGAGACTCCCAAGCGAGGTTCAGTCTTTAAACAATCTTTTGTTTGAAGTGCATAATTTACTGTACAAATAAATACAGGAGTGCGGCGATGGGAAGACAAGAAGCAGCCAATGGAGCTGTGGGAATAGGGTGCTCAGGAATTCCTACCTCACGCCTTTTCCAGCCAGGATGGAATGGAAGGAGACCTTTTCCTCCCCTTGCATTGCTCCAAGGTGCAATGAGATTATGCTGGAATGGGAATGGGGTAAAATAGTGCAAGAACAGCAGGGAAAAGCTCGGTTTAAGCTGCTTGTTTTAAATAAGGCTTTGACGCTGCATCGCAAAAGCCCGGCTGGATGAGACAGAACCACTGCATATTCGTTATGGAATTAATTACAGATTCACCCCTTTGTGCTCATTAAGTCAGAGATGCTTTTGGAAGAGCGGGAAAGATAAACTTGGTAATTATTCAACATTCGGGTGCCCCGTGATTTGGGGATTTTCCAGCCCCTGGTCAGGGCTGTAATAAAGACTTTGATATTTTCTATCACCAATTCTATTCTCAGTAGAACTTTCAGTAAAAATATATCTCTGTACACAACCGTAAACCCCTTAGAGAAAATCCTTTTTTGATAACATTTCTGGGAGGGGAAGAACCTGGAGGAGGTTTTGCTACAACACTCAATGTTTCTGGCATTAAACTGTTTAACATGTTTTTTTCCAATTTTTACCTCTTAATTATCATGCTGAGTCAAATCAAGGAATAAGAGTTCATCTCTTACTTTAAAGAAGTGGGAAATTCTGCAGGTGCTTGTACAGAAAAGAAACTTTTAACTCCATTTCTGGCCTTTTTCTTCACATAGACAAATTCAGGTGCTGCAAAATATACTCTTCAAATATGCGAAATATTCTAAAAATCACATTATTGCCTTTCTAAGTCAATTTAAAGAATATTAGGGAGAAAACCAAACTGATTGGGCTTTGAAAGTTCTGTCGATTCAAAAATTCCAATCTGCATTTCTACTGATTCTATCCTATAGACAGTAAGACTCAAAATCCAACTGCCATCAAAACCCGGAGGCTCTTCAAAACAGCCTTGAAAAATAAATCCCAATTTTCATGGTGAACATATTTTCCTGGTGAACAAAACATGTTTAAACATGTGCAACACAATTCACTTTTTTTAGGATGAGCTGTAAATCACCTGTCAAAAATGTCAAGAATTGGGAGATAACATTCTTGATAAATATTTATAAGTGGCAAAATTCAAAGAAAAAAAAACCTCAAGAATTAATTTCTTGTTATTTAGAATAAAGATTTCTATCCCATCTTACAGTGCTATACAGTATAGGAACATTATACTTTGCTTTAGAAGGTATTTATATTTAAGAAACAACTTTATACAGCAAATGCAACTTTTAGAGCCAACACAACATTGTATTTACAGTTGAGTCAACAATCCAAGTGACATGGAATAAATTAACATAATATACAACTATTTATACAGACAAATTAAAAAATAAGGCAGAATTCTCATTTGAAATTAGCATAATCTGAAAAGATGTCGATGAAGTCTTGTACCACTCTGTAGCAGAATTCATACTGTTCCTGGAAAACAAGGAAAAGATGTCAAAATGTGCGTTTGGTTACACTGAGAAAATCGGATTTTGCAAATCCCAGTGATAAATTCAACATGTCCTAACTGGGACCAGTAGGCAAGGACTGGTCTGTTTTGATTTCTGCTTGTTATTTTACATGAAAGCAATGGTTCCTCTTTCTCTGGTCAAACACAGGCTGATCATTGCTCTTCGGTTAAAAGGATTTCTTGAGCTTTTTCAGAGATGGTTCTTAAACTGAATCAGTTCTTAGGCCTGGCTTTTGACTTAAACCCAGCTGCTCACAGTCCTGGGCTTTCACTGGGCTCTTCCTACAGCAGAAACTCCTGAGCATGGCCCAGGGATAACCAGAGAATCATAAAAAGAATCATAAAATCCCAGGATGGTTTGGGTTGCAAGGGACCTTAAATATGATCCAGTGCCACCCCTGCCATGGTGCCCAGAGCAGCTGGGGCTGCCCCTGGATCCCTGGCAGTGCCCAAGGCCAGGCTGGACAGGGCTTGGAGCAGCCTGGGACAGTGGGAGGTGTCCCTGCCCATGGCAGGGGTGGCACTGGATGGGCTTGAAGGTCCCTTCCAACCCAAACAATTCCATGATTCCAGTTTATGCCCAGACATTTTAAGGTAAGAAAGAACAACTGATGAACAGCTTGAAAGCAATTCACTTCATATATTTAATCACCTACAAGACTCAAAATATTTTGGTTTAACAGCCTCAAGTTCCTAGAAGACAGGGACCATTTAACCAAGTTGTATTTCTGGAAATGCTCTAGAACCCCTGTAAAAACCCTGCTAACGCCTTGTCCACACACAGCCACCACGCATCGCTTATGGCACCCTGCAAAAACCTCTTTGTTCTCCTCCCCCAAGAATCTCTGCAAGCAGAACTCCCTCCTCACACCCTGGCCAGGTCAGTCCCATACCAGTGTTTGCACCATGTGTGGCCTCTGCAGCCTCAAGCTCTTCACAGCCTGGAACACGTCCAGGAGCCCCTCGGCCTTCACCCGCTCCAGGATGTTGCTCAGTGCTATGAAGGTTCCCGTTCTCCCTGCGCCAGCACTGCAACGAAAACACGTTTACTTGGCATCAATTGGGATAAAAATGGGAAAAGGGGAATAACAGGGCCACAGAACAGCCAAGCTCGGGTGCAGAGGGGGCTCACCTGCAGTGCACAGTGATGGGGTGGTTCCCTGTCTGCTGCTGCTGCTTCTGCACAGCTGCAATGAGGTCGATCATCCCCTTCCCTTCGGCAGGAATCCCGATCTCCGGCCACCCGTGGAAGTGGAACTGCCTGACCAGCCTGCTCTGCTTCTCCTGGTTGCTCTGGCAGCAGGGAAACAGCATTCAGCCACTTGTTACTTCCAAGGGGAAACAATTCCTGCCTGGAACATCTGCAGCATCAATTTTGCCCTGCTACAGGAGAGTATTTGCAACCTGGTCCATAATGTTTTATGGACCTTGATGATCTTCTTTCCAACCTGAATATTCCAGGATTCTATCCTGGTCCTGCAGACCTGGCAGGTCTGTTTCTCCATCCACTGATAATTCCCCTATAATTTTCCTTTAGATTTGCACAGTTGTTTCCTCTGGGAAGGACTTAGGATACCCTGGAAATATCCAAGGCCAGGTTGGACAGGGCTTGGAGCAACCTGCGGTAGTGGGAGGTGTCCCTGCCCATGGCAGGGGGTGGGATGAGATGAGTTTTAAGGTCCCAAACCACCCTGGAATTCTGTGAAAAATCTTGAATCAAATTTTCTTTGATAGTTATGTGGAATATGGCAGAAAAATCTAGGAATAACAGCAACAACAAAACAGTTTAAAAAACTCCCTAACCCACCCCCCATTTTGCAACCACGTGTTTTACTGTCCAGAATTTTCAGGGGCTTTAAGCAAAAATATTTCATATCAGCTTCCTCTTAACGCCAGATTTTGATGAACCACACTTAGCTTTAGATAGAAATCCCAGAATTTAGATACATAATCGGATTTGTAAATGCCTTCCAATGGAAAAAAAACCGCCAACCCTGGAATTTTACAGAATTACCTGATTATACGTGACCAGGAAGTCCCTCACACTGATGGCATCCATCAGGCTGTCACTCTTGATTTCCACCGTGATCTCTCCGTGAGTCACAGAGCCCTCCGATGGCCAGTACTGGCAGCATTTTTCCTGCAGAATCCAGAGAATTGCAAACATTCCTTGATTTTTTTTCCCCAGTTATCTACATTGCCATGAATCTCTGATATAAGAAGTGATGTCCAGCATAATAAGTGTGTTCTAAACAGTTTGTATTGCAAACAGTCATAATTAAGAACACAGTTATAAAATATTTCTGTAATAGAAACAATTAAGATTCTCAAGATTTTCATTTTAATTAAGATGAAAAGGGCTCAGGAGGCCCAGATGGCAAATATTGCCTTAAAACAGAGTAGAAAAATAAATGTAATTCCTGAAAGCAAGGCAATATTGTTAAAAACCTCCCAAAACCACCAAGAAAAAGCTTTTCACAACACCCTTGTTGAGCCCAGAATCTTCAATTTGCAGTACCGGACTCCTTCACTAATTCATGAAATTAATTCTCATATTTAAATCAAATTAGGACAGGCTCACAATGAGCCACAGGAGCTTTTACTGGGACAAATGGGACAAAAGTTTATAGAAAAGTTTGTTCCCAAATCCCAAAACTCTGTCCCATGTCAGGCATCCCTTAATGTGAACTGGTAGCTTTCAAAAATCACAATATTCTGTAGCTGTTCGTGTTTTCTGACAATTCTAGCAAAAGCACCAATGCTGCCCCACACCAAAGAGTGAAGCAAGTGCTCATTTTAGGAAAAGCAAAAACCGAATCTCGGATTGCTGGAATTTGCAGGCAAAATAAAATTCTTCTCTCCAGTTCTGATGCTCGTGGTTTGCAGGCGGGAAGGGGAACTGCGGGGCTGCAGGGCGGGCACATACCTGCTCCCTCTCCTGCACCTCGGTGAGCATCACGATGGTGTGGCACTTCCACTCCCACACCATCCTCCAGAAATCCTCCACCGTGTGGGGAAGGGGGCCCTGGGTGGCGATGAAATAATCCTTCTGTCGATATCCCTGCGGGAAGAGACCGGGATCACCCAGGGCAGAGGGACAGGGCTGATGGGCACAGGGAGAGCACGACTGCAATGGGGGCTTCTCCAGGGAACAAGAGGGAGTGGCCTCCAGTTGCACCAGGGGAGGTTTAAGTTGGATATTAGGGGAAATTTCCTCACAGAAAGTGTTGTCAGTGCCCAGGGCAGTGGTGAAATCCCAATCCCTGGAGGGATTTAAAATCCATGTGGATGTGGCACTTGGGGACATGGGGCAGGGGTGGCCTTGGCAGTGCTGGGGAATGGTTGGACTCGATGGTCTGAGAGAGCTTTTCCAACCTCAGCGATTCTGTGATTCTAAAATCTCCCCCAAATTCACAATCCTGAGGTGAATTTTTCCAGTCATGGATGAGGGGATGAGATTCTGCAGGACCAGATTTCACAATATGATCACAACAGCAGCTCTCAGCTTTCCTCTGGAATTAACTTCTACCTCAAGTTTTGAGCTCCAGTTTTGTTTCACAGAATCCCAGAATCAGTGAGGTTGGACAAGACCTCTGGGATCATCGAGCCCAAGCTCTGACCCAACACCACCAAGGCACCGAGGGCCATGTCCAGCCTTTCCTTACTTCCACACAGATGTGATCCTCACTTCCTCAGCACCCACAACCCTCAGTCACTGATGTGGTTTTACTGCTTAAGGACATGAGGAATTCTCACATTTAAATAAAATCCTGTGTTACTCAGCTGCCAACAGGAAGCTGGGAAGAAAGCTTGGAATTCATCCAGCTCTGCCCAAGTAAACCCTGGCTGTGAAACGCTGTGACAGCCTTTCCCTGTGCTCAACACTGACTTTTCTGGTTCTCAGAAGAGCAAATATTTACACCTGTTAACCTGAACCAGATAACAGAACCGCTGGCTGTTAGTTGTGCAGCTGATTTGTTTTGTCAGAATTTAATGAAAGGCTTGGTTTGTAAATCTAACAAAGTTTAAATTACACAGCCATTGAAACTGAAATTGAAAACACCAGATAAGAAATGCATCTGGAAACTCCCATAAACAAAGCTCATGTTCTTTGCAAGCCAAGTCGATTGTGCCTCTTTAAAAAGACTTATCAGCAACAGCAAAAACTCTGATTTGAAAATTAAAAGCATGAAAGTGTTGTATACGTACATCTATGAAGGAAGCATTGATGTAGTCTGTGTACTCCTGCCCTCTTTTCATGGACAAAATCACTCTGTTAAAATCATCTGCGGGGGAAAAAAAAAGTCTGGGCTTACTTTTGAGTCCAGTGTTACTTTTGTTAACTGACAGAAGAACAAACCCCACCAAATCTTTTCTCTGAAATGTTCATTTTCAGGTGCAAACATTACAGTGCTGCTCAGGCCGTGCAAGGAATCCCACAGAAAATGGGCTGATTTAAAAGGTGAAACTGCTGAGTTGTGTAATTCAAAAAACCTGATTGTAACAGATCCTAGGGTGATTTAGTAAAACCCAATTCACTGAATTTTTTACAGATGACGCTGTGTAAGGGGAGCTGTGTGCTGAGATGAGCCGTGCTGCTGCCAGCAGACAGATCCAGCGGGTGCTCCCAAGCAGGGATTTACGGTTTCTGGAGGCCAGAAGCTGGGCTCTTACAGGGGATGATCTGGATGACTCTTGCTTTCTTCATGTTGGCCGGGAGGTTGCCAGTTCTCATGTTCTCCTTCATGATCCGCACGTTGGTCAGCTTCTGCAAGAAACCACACAGGGCCGCGAGCGGCGTCACTGAGCGCGTCCGGCGCTCACAGGGCTCTCAGCGACCTCCCCGGGGTCACTCAGTGCCACGGCCACACGGAGCCTGACTCTGCACAGCAGCCACTTCATGGGCCTGCCTAGAGAAATTGAGACAGAGTAACACTCAGAGAATCCCAGAATGGTTTGGGTTGGAGGGACCTGAAAGCCCATAAAGACACCTTAAAGATACCTCCCACTATTCCAGGGTGGTCCAGCCTGGCCTTGGGCACTGCCAGGGATCCAAGGGCAGCCACAGCTTCTCTGGGCACCCTGTGCCAGGGCCTCACCACCCTCACAGCTAAAAAATTCCTCCCCAGTATCCAATCTAATTTTCCTTCCCTCAATACTGTTGATTTTTGAACTTGTTGCTCTATCATCAAACTTATTTTTACATCATTTTCTTTACCCAGTTCCCAGTTTCTGGTTAAATTAATCCTCTAAAGCAAAGAGAGAACTCCAGTGAACACCCAGATGTCAATTAATACTTTAAACCTATCTAGAAAATAAATACTTCACCATAACCACAATCATAAAAATTTTAACTATTCCCTCAGGGCACTGAAGTCACTTTAACAACGACCACAAACAGCCAGCGGGGTTTTCTTCATCTGGGGTTTCTCCACTGATCAGAAATGAGATTTCTGGGGGGCTTTTTGAGGTTTTCTCCTGACAGTCTGGCCATTCAGCACCAGCCCTGTAAATTCCCTGCAGTTGTCCCTGCTGTCAGTCACCTCGGAGTTAACAATCCCACTGGGATGCAGATTAGGAGCACCTAACCCAGTTTCCTCTTCAGCATTATCTGATCTGGCAGCCAGAGAATCAACTCCACTTTTCTTTTATAAACAAACAAAAAACATTTAGGGAAAAGCCATGGAATGACACAGCCCTGAATGAGCATTTAGGGAACAGGATGTTCAGCAAGGCCCCATTCACAACAACCACAAAATAGAACAACATCTCTTTCATGCACCTTTAAGGTTACACTTTTATCCTCTTGGCGTAAATCTTAGGGATCCCATGGCAAAGATTTCCAGACTTACTTTAAACTCCTCTTCCAGCCCTATTTTGACCAGGTTTGGTGCTGTGCTGTGGGATGTCTGGAGGTGTTTTTCCAGGGATGACACATCCAGCTCCGTGTCCCCGTAGAGGTAGTACTCGAGTAAGGCTTGGTAAATGAAGGAATATTGCATCTGGAAGGGACAGAGAGGAAATGAAGGGAGGGGAATGAGGAATTCTGGGATTTATCTCATTTAAAATCACAGAATGGTTTGGTTTGGAAGGGACCTTCAAGCCCATCTCATCCCACCCCTGCCATGGCAGGGACACCTCCCACTGTCCCAGGCTGCTCCCAGCCCCAATGTCCAGCCTGGCCTTGGGCACTGCCAGGGATCCAGGGGCAGCCCCAGCTGCTCTGGGCACCCTGTGCCAGGGCCTGCCCACCCTCCCAGGGAACAATTCCTTCCCAATATCCCATCCATCCCTGCCCTCTGGCAGTTCAAAACCACTGCTCCTTGTCTTGTCACCAGTGTACAAACTACTAACCATTAAAATAAGAAAAATTAGAAATTATTAAGCTAAACCAGAGCTTTCCTGTTACATCACTCACATTCTCTGACATTCCACTCTCATGTGCATGGGAAAACCTGGAAATGACTCCTAAAAATTATGTGTTTTACAGTGGTTTTCACCTTTATCTTCTCCCCCACCCCATCCTTCCACTGGGCTTTGTTCATTTTGAATTAGAAAATCACAGAATGGTTTGGGAAGGGACTTTAAATCCCATCCATCCCACCCCTGCCATGGGCAGGGACACCTCCCACTGTCCCAGGCTGCTCCAAGCTCCACCCAACCCGATCTTCCCCAGGTGTGCACCAGCACGGGGCACACTGAGCTTCACAACAGAGAGGAAATACAGCAGCATTTCCTTCCCTGGCCAGGAAAAGTGGGAATTTCGGCTGATTCAGGTGCACTCACGTCTGTCTGAACCATCTGGGGCCGCTGATTGCGGATCCTGGAGACGAACTCGAACACGTCCACCCTCTGCTCCGCGTGCATCATGTCTATGATGGCATCGATGACGATGAAGGTGCCCGTGCGCCCCACGCCGGCGCTGCGGAGGGAGCAAGCACACAGAATCCCCCATGGAATCAGGCAGCCTGCAGGGATTGCTGCAGCAGTGAGCCTCGTGCTTAGACTGGTCTGCAATACTCACTGGGAAACGCTGAATTTCACAGAATCGTGCAATCGTTACGGCTGGAAAAGCTGTCTCACATCCTCGAGCCCAGCTGTTCTCCCCCATGTCCTCAAGTGCCGCACCCACAGGGCTTTTAAATCCCTCCAGGGGTGGGATTCCACCCTTGTGGCCTGTCCCAATGCCTGGCCACCCTTTCAGCGAAATTTTTCCCAATCTAAACTTCCCCCTTTTTCATTTTAACAAGGACAGCAAAAAAAGAGGGGTGTTTTTAACATAAAAACTCAGCTCTTCCCAGCTGATGCCATCAGAATTATACTTAAAAAGACGTTTGAAAAAACAAATCTGCTTGACCATCTGTAATAATTCAGGTTAAGATGAAATTTTAATTATTCTTTCAGTAATTTTTAGCTCCTCATTTCCCAACGCTGCCATCCCTGAACACTTTTCGGTTTTTATACCCTTAAAAGCCAGGAGAGGGAGCACGACCATCAGAAATGACAAAATTCCAGGGACTTTCAGCTCTTCCTTCCAGAGGAAAAGGGCATGGCATCCTGTACTAGTCATTGGTGGCTCTCCTTTAACCTCCAGCCAGTTTACTTGGCTGCACTGGCCACAAACACCTCCAGGAACACGAGAAAAACGTCTCCCCTCCCCTCAGGGCTCAAAAATACAAAGCATTTCTCAGCAAGGCAACTTTAGGTTTTAAATAAAACCAGAAAAACCAATTACTGTATTTGTAGTACAATTATTTCATATCTCACACATGCTTTAACAGCGGTGAAAGCAAAGCCCACAGGCTCCACTACTCCAGAGGCCTGGAGGGACGATGAGATTCCCTTCTCTCTCCCTTCCATCCATCCATGTTGGCCCTCTGGCACCACAAAGTGTCCCCCTTGTGTCCTAATGTCTTAATTCCTCCTTCTCCTCCTCCTGACAGCCCTGGAAGCCACCTCTGAGCGGGGACCTCCCCTCACTGCTCACTGCTGGGACTTTCACCCCTGAGCCCACACTCACCTTCCAGCCCTGATACCCCTTTTGGCCCATCCCTGTTCCGTCCCCACGGTTCCCTGGCCAGGTCAGCTCTGGATTCCATCCTTGCCCGTTCCTGCTAAAGCTGGTGACTTCACCACCCTGGGCATTCACCTCGCAAGCTCCTGAGAGTCTCCATCCTCAGCCTGCTTTGTGGCATCCCTCGCTCAGCCATTCCTCAAAGTCCCTCTCTGCTCACTGAAAAACTTCTATTTCTAAAAAAACCTATTTTTAAAAACTTACGGAATACAAGAATCGGCAGAAAATCCCGATCCTGCCACTCCTCATTTTCACTTCTTGCCTTCCAAATGCTCAATCCGTGTTTCATTCATTTCCGAAACCTCACTGGAGAGCTTTTGGTCGGAGTGGCTGGGCCAGATTTTTCCACAAGCTCCCTAAAAACGGCTGGTTACTCACTGCTGATGGGCTTCCCTTTCCTTTTCCTGACAATTCAGTGCTGTCACATCCTGAACTTGGACAGAAGTTCAGTGTCACCTCTGTCCTCCCTTATCCTGACCCTGCACGAGCCCCCAGCACTGACCTCACTCTGCTCTGCTGGCCCTTTATATTTAAATCTCTGCAGGTATTTATTAAATTATTTTGTATTTTCCTTTCTTTTCTCTTTCCTTCTGCTGGTTAAACCAAGCACAGCATTTCCTGCTGCTGCCTAGTAAAGCTCAAGCCCAGAATGACTCTCCACACGCAGCAAAGGGCTATAAAAATATTCTCAGCTCAGACAACTCAAATCTAACTTTTCCCATCTAAATGGTTTTCTTCAAGCCTTTTATTTAAGCCACCTGGGAGAGAAGGTGAATCCCAGCAAGGCAAGAGCTGGATGGAAATGGAACAACAAATCTGGCGCGCTCAGGGCAAACACCCTCTTTTTCACTAGCACACACTTCCAGTATTTCTAGCACGGAAAGAGAGACAAATACAGGAATTTACGGCGGTTTTTTCCTTAAAAACAACACCCACACAGACAAAGCTGCTCTTTTTTTCTTTTCATTCTGCTCTTTTGTTCTTTTTGTTCTACCCTTGCAATGATTGCTGTGGAAAGACACTTCTTGCTCAGTGGTGAGCTTACAGTTGCTTAGAGGAGGCAATTCCTCTCTTCTTGGTTTGGGAGTTTGGTTTTAGTCTCATTAAAGATTTCAACAGTTTGGCAGCAGCCTGTGGCAGCAGGATGGGCCTGTGTGAGTGAGCAGTGAGTGGGAATTGGTTCTGGGTTGGTATGAAGCACATTTTTAAAACTGCAGCATTTAAGTCTCTTGAATGCAAGTCTTTCTTCCAATCTTTTTAGGCATTTCGTGCCTAATTTCCATCAAAAACTGCAACTCGACTGTGGGAGAAGTGGGGGATGAATTCGCAGAGCAGCACTGAGTGGCAAAGGCCATGGATTTCTATCACCAGTCTGTTTTTCTGACAAAGAACAGATTTCTACCAAACAATGGATATCCCTCATAAAAAACCCTAAACAGAACAACAACTTCTGTGTGAGTATTAAACTGACAGCAAAGGCAGAGCTTTGGAAACTGTTTTTACTCTGGGCTCTCAAAAACTCAGCATCTTATTATCCTCTAATAGAAATGTGTGAGTAAATAGATCTCTTCAGATAAATATTTTAAAATACTTATATAGATATAAATATAAAAATATATAAATACGTATTTATATATAAATATATACAAACATAACAATATAAAATATAAATATATAAATAGGTATTTATAGATAAATATATACAAATATAACAATATGAAATATAAATATATAAA
>VXBT01009656.1:994464-1036004 GCA_013400235.1 Oriolus oriolus
TATAAAATATTTCAAAATATAAAAAATATAAATATATATATAAAAATATATATATAAAAAAATATAAAAATAACTCCAGGCCAAGCCACAAGAATGGTTTGAGGAGCACACACATACCTACAGTGAACCACAATTGGTCCAGCATGGGCAGGATTCAACGTTTTGACTTTTTTCAGGAATTTCAACATCCCAATAGGGGTGAAAGGCACCCCAAAATCCGGCCAGCTGGTGAAGTGGAGCTGTGTGACGAGCCTTGGAGCTTTACATCCCTCGTGGAGCTGCAAGAACACCCCGACTCAGAGCTGGCATCTCATTTTTCATGCAAACATTAATAAACCAACTGCCGTGGTTATTTATGGCTTCAATCCCCGCCACACTCAGAGCCTGACTCAAGGATTTGGGGTCTACAGCGGGTGTAAAATACAAACACTAAGTACAAATATCATCTGTTATTAATTTGCAGTGGGATAATCCCAGGACAGGATTGCAAAGAGTGAGACAGACACTTCCAAATAGCCAAATACATCCAAATTCACTCATCTTTTTTATCTGTGCAATTTTTGCCCCAAAAGCTCAAGTCCCTGCTCCTGTGCTGGCTGTCACAAGGCATCGCTTGCTGCGGCCCTTGCTGACAGAAATCCAGAACCTCTCGGAACCCATGGATTGCGGTGGGTGTTCTGTGGGCAGACCCTGCTTCCCTGCCTGGGAGAGGCACCACACCTTTTTCCATTTGCAGATTAACTGCCTGAATTTCTTCTAAGCTGAGATTTTGTCAGCTTTCCCTAAGGCCTGAAATGAAAACCCCACAAGAACATCGCTGTCCTCACCGACTGCACGCAGAACTTGCGGATGGTGTAGTCCACCAGCACGATGCAATCCTCCACAGACACTCGGATATTCCCGTAGGTCCAGCAGCCCTGGTCAGGCCAGTACTGGTAACACTTTTCCTGCACAAAAACACAGCGAATTTTAGAACCCTGGTTTTGCTTTCAGTGCTGGGCGCTCATGGGGTTATTTGAAAACGGGGCAGGTGAGTACAGCTGGGAGTGTGCAGAGCTTCTCATCTGGCACAGGCACCTTTAGCACCCTGCTGCTGCTTCTTAATCTGATGCAGAGAAGGTGAGAAGAGCTTTGAAACCGCTTTTTAACCTGCTCAGCCCCACACAGCTTTTGTTTCAGTTTGGCAGCTTTGTTATAGGATGTCCAACTGTGGGGACTGTGAGGTTTCCACTCTGTTTTCAAGCTTTCAAGCCAGAGAGAAATTCAAAGCAGTTCTCATTTGCAGCCATCAGGAATACCCAGATTTAACAGCTCTGGCTGCTCACTCTGGGATGGGCCCTCATGGACTGGCTTTGCTGTCTGAGCTTCACCAAGCAGCAGTAAAAGTGCAGGAAAATAAAGCCTAGGAGGCAAACAAGGAATGCCCGTCCTCAGGGGAGGAATGGGGGACAGGAAGGAACAGCAGCACCCTCACAACCAAGCAGTGATCATTTTTCATTGTTTAGTTGACAAACTGTGCATTTTGACACCTAATACTCAGGACAATGAATGGAGTTTTTATCTTCATTCCTAATCAATCCCATCTTCAAGTGCAGCCTTACACTGGGATAAAACCATTGGAGCTTTCCTTTGGCTGGGAGCTATGCAATTGCTATCAGAATTTTCTCCTTGAGATCAACTGATATAAATGGGTGTTTTAGAAATGAAAACTGCATTTCTGAGCAGAAACTCAGCTGTGCTGACAGGGGCCAGGGCAGGAAGTGGTCAGAAATGCACCTGGCCAAACCCTGAGTGGCCACAATTGCTCTTGGAGCACAGGGGACATCTCAGAGCAGAGTGAAAGTTCTTTACCTCTTTTCTTTCTTTCAGGTTGGTTAACATGACAATAATGGCAGATTTCTGCTCCCAGATCATCCTCCAGAAGTCATTGACTGTTTCCTGCTTGGGTCCTGCAGACAGAACGGGGCAATGCTCAGGAGAGGGGATGGAGCAGATCCCAGAGCAGCCCCACACCCCTGGCCCTGGGCACCCACCCAGAGCCGTGTTTGATATGGCCTTCACAGGTTTGGAATACACCAAATACATATATTTATATGTTAAATAACCCCCCACATGTTTTCTTTTACATAATCATGTACTCAAATCTACATTTTTAGCAGAAATCTCCTCTCTTGAAATACCATTCAGAGAATCACAGAATGGTCTGAGTTGGAAAGGACTTTAAAGATCATTTAGTTTCCACCCCCTGCCATGGCAGGGACACCTCCCACTGTCCCAGGCTGCTCCAAGCCCCGTCCAGCCTGGCCTTGGGCACTGCCAGGGATCCAGGGGCAGCCACAGCTGCTCTGGGCACCCTGTGCCAGGGCCTGCCCACCCTCCCAGGGAACAATTCCTGCCCAATATCCCATCCATCCCTGCCCTCTGGCAGTGGGAAGCCATTCCCTGTGTCCTGTCCCTCCAGGCCCTTGTCCCCAGTCCCTCTCCAGCTCTCCTGGAGCCCCTTTAGGCACTGGAAGATTCTCTAATCTATTCATTTGTAAATATTATTTACTCTTGTAACTAGACTATGGCAGGAGCAACATTCAAAATTCCTACTTTGCAGCTCTTCCCCGTGCCAAAGTCCAAGGCTCCCTGTGACCACAACAAATTCAGAATGGATTATCAGGAGACACCAATTTTGGAGAAGCAATGAGGGTCTGGAGGGGAAATGAGCCTCTGCTCAGAGCAGAATCTCCAGGTCTAGAAGCAGTTGGTCACCTCACACATATTTCAAGTTCATTTCAACGGTAACCTCTAAATCCAGCCTCACACTTGACCACCACCTGCAGCTAAAAATAACCTTCAAAACACATCTATAATTAAATGTGCTCAGCCCTAAGCTGTAGAGAAGAGAGAAATGAGAACAATTTACCTTGCGCTGCTATAAATTTATTCTTTTCTTTATAACCCTGTGGAAATAAATACCACAGCAGTTAAAAGGTGAAAGGCCAACATGGGCTAGCAGAGAATTACTTCTTTAATTCCCAGAGTTTGGCCAGCTGTGGGCAGCTCTCAACTCACGTCTATGTATGATGCATTAATGTAGTCTGAAGGTGGGACTCCATCAATTTGGGTCAAAATCACTCTGGAGTGATCATCTGAAAGAAAACAAGCACATTGGCAAGTTCATCAAGCTGAAACATGGAATTTCCTTGCAAGCGGGAGGCCTGGAAAAGCACAGAGTTCCCAAACCACAGACAACACATGAGGAGCATTTCTGACCAGTGAAATTGTTATTATCTGAGTATTTCCAGCAAATGAATGCTACCAGCAGCCTGCTCAGTGCCCAAATTAAGTGTCTGGTTTAAAAGAAAAGGGAATGGCTTACATGGCAGGATGTTGGGATATCTGTTCTTCTCCCTGTTTTCTTCCTTATTTGCCATTTCAAACGTTCCCTGCACATATCCAGATGTTAATGACTGAAAAGAACAAAGATATAGAGTCAATGTGTAAGAAAACAAATAATTTTGACTGCACATGGCTTAGGGAAAATTTGCATCCAGCAGAGCTAAACATATTTCAACTTTTTTCCCTCAGTAACTTTCACCACTCCCCAACAGGCAACTACACCCTGGCAGATTTTACTCCAGAGAACGAGTTCAGCAGTTGGGGAAAGAGAAGGAGTTTTTTTTGCCCTCAGAGATCACAGTTATTTAGCAGATTGTTAAACTCTGAGCTGCCGCCTGGAGCTGCCATCTGCCGCGGTGACTCAGAGCGCGCGACCCAGCCGTGCCAGCCACGCTCCACAGCCACTCACAGCACCCACACCGGGCTCAGGCACGGAAACAGCGCTGGGGCCTGAACCCCTCCCTGCTAAGGACATTAAATATCCAACAGCTTGCCCAGCTCTGCAGGTGAAGGCCCAGCACTGGCTGGAAAGGAGGAAGAAAAAATAATTTGCAGGGATTTTACGTGGCGCGAGTTGAGTTCTGCGAGTCATCGGCAAGGGTTGAGCGCAGATAAATTTAGTCTGGTTTAAAAAAAACAAACAGTCATGGAGGGCAAGAAACCAAAGGAAAAAACAGAGAAGAGGGTGAAGATGAAAGCAAGGAGGTGCCCAGGGTGGAGCTTCTCCACAGCTGAGACGCCGCCACTGCACAAGGACCAAACCAGAGGTGGATTTCATGACGTTCCTTTAACCGAACTCCAAAACCCCCAGTGCCAGCAGGGTGGATCCCACCGAGGTAAAATCCCGGCGGTCTGGGAAGGCACCACCACCTTCTCCCACTCTTGTACCTCCCACTGCCCAGTCTGAGTCACACAGGGCAAGGAAAAACATGGTCAGGGAGGGCACAGCAGAACGGAGCAGCCCAGTGTGGCTGGCAGAGAGCAGGGCTGGAATTCCCCCTGGGAACACAAAGGTGCTGCCAGGGTGACACGGGAGGAGAGGGGGGCACGGGGAGCACTGATCCTCCACCACACAGGAAACGGCGCCGTGCACTTGTGGGTTTGGTCTGTTGGGGGTTTTACGCCACGTAAAGCTGTGAGTGTAAAAGAAAGGAGGTTAAAAGAGGGCTGAGATAGAAAGCTGCTTTCAGCACGCTGCTTAATTCCTTGCGTGAATGAAGCTCGTGGCTTTTTATCAGCCCATTTTGCTGATTAAAATACAGTCATGATTTATAAAATACAAACTCATTTTTTATACAAAAAGAAGTAGTGGGAGGTGTCCCTACGCATGGCAAGGGGTTGGAACTGGATGATCTTTAAGCTCCTTCCAACCCAAATCATTCTGTGATTCTATGAAATAATTATCTTTTTAAACACAATTTCTTCAAACCTAAAGTCAGATACCCAATTTTCAATTAACAGTCAGAGAAGTTCTGCATTTTCATGTGAAAAATGCATGAAAAGTGATTATTTTTGGCAAAATCACCTCTCCATCCCCTGCTTCTGACCCCTGCAGGGCCTTGGCATCTTCCCAGGAAGCTCCCTGTGCCCCAGAGTGGGTGGTGAACCCAGAGCAAGGGTAGAGGCCAGCTCCCTGCTCCCACCCACTGGGGAGGATGTGATTCATCCAGGCTGCTCCTCAGCACATCCTCCCCGTCACCCCCAAATCACGAGGAGCTGATGAGTCCTGCTGGCACTGGGTCATCTGCTGCCACCACACTCTGACTTGTCCCCGCTTGGCCGGAGCCCTAAAATCCCCCTGAAGCTTTGAGAGGCTCAACACACCCAGGATCAGCACATTCCCTCCTTTCTTAGCACTGAGTGAGCCACAGGGATGTCTTCATCAAACCAGAATTCAAATTTCAAAAGAAAGGAAGCTTTTCAGTAATTAATCTGAACATCCAGGCCAATAATCCCAAACTTCCAATGTCCAGCTTCCACTGGGGATGATCAACAGAGGTAGGGGCCTTACAAAAAGAAATAAATCTTTTTAAAATTGTTTTCTTTTTTCCCCTCAGAAGAAAGAACACACTCTTCTAGTGCCCAGTGTTCAGAAAGGAATCACAGAACAAAAAAGGAGCCTCTGCTATTCTGGTGGGTGTCCAAGGAGTGCCATGGACCTCCTAAGGGTCATTCCGGCTTTAAGAACAAAATCAAAGGTGCTGGAGAACACCATTAGGGACATAAATCTAAGAGAACTGTCCTCAAAGTGTCAGGAACTGTCCTCAGAACTCTTTTCTGCCTGCTGGGTGTCTTCATCTCTCAGTGTCTGGTTTCTTTTCACCAAAAAGATCACTTGGGACCAAACTTCTTAGGTCGGTGCACGTGCCTGGGCAGCGCTGGCTCACAGGGCTCAACATTTTCAGCCTAAATCAGTTCCCAATTCCCAGTGGAGCCCCTGTATCTGCACTCCCAGAGATGCCTGGCCCCTGACATGTTGGATCAGGCCGTGTGGAGCAAGCACTGCAGCGGGCACAGATCCCTGCAGCATCCCCGGGGCAGGGCTGAGGCACAGAACCAAAGAATCATGGAATGGTTTGGGTTGGAAGGGACCTCGAAGCCCATCCAGTGCCACCCCTGCCATGACAGGGACACCTCCCACTGTCCCAGGCTTCTCCAAGCCCCAGTGTCCAGCCTGGCCTTGGGCACTGCCAGGGATCCAGGGGCAGCCCCAGCTGCTCTGGGCACCCTGTGCCACTCAGGGTCCAGCCCAGCCCAGCCCAGCCGCTCCCACCCCACGGCCCGTGCCACGTGGAAAGCTTTGGACACATCCAAATCCTGCAGGATTCAGCAGCTGTGGCTCCATGGGGCAGACCTGAGTGCAGGGGGATGTGGGTGCTGTGAAAGACAGGGCAGCACGAGGGTATCTGTGCTGAAGGGTCTGCATTTATCAGCCCCTTTCCTGCCAGGGCTGTGTAACAAACCTTTGTGTGTCCGCTCTGTGCTCCAGCATCAATCACTCGCATTTCCAGCTGCCTTTGCCCCTTCCTTCCCCTCTCAGGCTGGAGCAAACAGCTCCTCCCTCCACACAAACAGTCACAGGAAAAAAAACCACATCGAGCATCAACCCCATCCAACCCCCAGCCCCATCACTGTCCATTTTTGGGGATCACACCCCAGGTTTTTTGGGTGTGGACAGAATCCCACACGCTCACAGCATGGGCCAGAAAACTAGCAAAGCAAAGAGGGGTTTAAAAATTGGAACAGATGGTTTGTTTCACTCTGAACCTCGGAGCAAATTAATCAGGAGAGTCAAAATCCACCAGTGCACACTTTGTCAAGCTGGTTCTCACTTTCATTTTGCCAGCTTTGATAAGGATTTCCACAATACTCCCTGTCTGATAAGGCAAAACTCTGTGGTCTAAATTTATCATCAACCAAATTGCAGCTATAAATATGCTCCCAATTAAGAAGGTAACTCAACAGCCTGCCTAATCAACACGTGCATTGGCTCTCACAAATCCACGCTTGACATTTCAGCTCCTGCTTCGCTTCTGCTGTGGAGGGAAGTGGGAAGAAGTCATGAAAAGCCTGGAAAAGGCTCCAAACGCAGGCTCCTGGCGATGTGTTCCTCCACAGGAAGTGGCCCTGCAGCAGCTCAGCACAGACTCCTGGTACAGCTCATCCCTAAGGCCACACTCAGGCTCTGGGCACAAAACACTGACCCCAAGGCCAGGCTCAACAGGAAAACCCTGAAAGCTGAGATACTTCACAGAAACTCTGTGCTAGGGCATGGGAGCAGCAAAGAGGGAAGTGGTAGGATGATAACAAAGAGCAAAAAGTCAAATTATCAGGAAAAAAGACATCAAACTCCACCAGGGCAATATTAAGGCCACACTGTGTCCTCTCTTCTAAGTACTTCCCACAGAGGTGAAACACCCAGATCCCCCAAAAGCCCTCCACCACCATCACAAAAAACAATGCTAAAGAGATTTATATTCAATATCCCTCTCCTCCAGCTTCAGGCAAACACTAAAGACCTTCTTTAAATGTTAGCAGGAGGCAAACAGTCCATATAATACAATCTGGCATCAAAAAGCAGTTGACATTCCAGGTTTTATCCAGATGAAGGGCCCCCACACGGGGCAGAGCCCGTAGGAACAGCACCAAACACAAGAATTATTAATACTTGCAGATATTTTGGTTTTCCCCCCGTTTTTGGCCATCCATGTGTAAAAACTTACATTAAACTCCTCCCTGAAGAGCTTCCCTTCGTCTGCCGAGCGTATCCGGATTTCCTCCTCCAGGTTTTCCACTGGGATAGGGAAATACTTCTTGGGGCCCGAGGGAGACCTGCTGAGCAGCATGACCCGTTGCTGTTCTGTCAGGACAAGGGCAGCATGTGTTAAAGGCATGGCCAGAGTGAGAGATTTCCAACTACAAATTAATATTTATTAATTAATCTTTAGTAAGAATTAATTAATTATTAATCTTTTTGGGCTGGAAGATGCCCAAACAAACTTCTGCCGTGACACTCTGAGGTGATAAAGGTGATTTAAAGGAAATAAAAAAACCCAAAATCATAGGCCAAATATTGGTGAAATGAATGATTTCTGTATTTACACTGGATTAAAACGTGAGCAAGTTTTGTTCAGAAAAGGAGGAGGTTCTTTCTGCTGACAGGACAGGGACTGCAGGGGCAGCTTTTGGCACCTATCACCAAAGAGATGGTGCGAGATTATTTCATTTCAAGGGGGAATACTACTACTACTGCTGCTACTACTACTAATAATAATTTATCTTTAACGTGGCAGCCACCAGAAACTGTGCCCCAACAGGAGCTGCTGCCCCCGTGCACGAGCACCAGCCCAGCAGGAAGCTGATGGGTATTTTTAGGGTTTTGACTTTCCCTCCGACTGCCACCCTCTTTAACTCACTCATCACTTCACACATAGCCAGTAGAGCTGGCAAAACCCACAGATTGATTCATTTTTATCTTTATCATTTTTCTCTGGGTTGTGGCTAAAACAGCTTGCACGGCCCCTCCAGGTTTGCTGGGTGTGAGCTGGGCCCCACAGAGGAGCCAGCCCGGGGCTCCCCGGGCGGAAACAAACCCAGCACAACTCAGAGCAGTGGGAAACATTTTTAACTCCTCAGAAGGTTTTATTTCAGTGCTTCTGGCTTAAAGCTGCCCCATCTCAACCCCTGCTTCCCGTTCAGAAACCACCCAGTGTATCCACAAAGCATTAAGGACTTTTTTCCCCATTTTAAGAAGAAATACTGCAATTCTGTTTCTAAATCCAAAGATCAGTGTCAGAAACCCGGATCTCAGCTGGCATCCTGGGAAAACATCTCTGAAGAGCCCAGGAGAGTTTTACACACAAACACTGGCTGCATCACATCTTAAAGTGAAACTTATTTAACACCAGCAACTGAAAGATAAGATTTTATATAGACTGCTTGAATTTGGGTTTCTAAATATGGATCTCTATTCCAAGGCCAACTTGGATGGGACAACCAAGCGTTGGAAGATGTCCCTGCCCATGGCAGGGGTTGGAACTGGATGAGTTTAAGGTCCCTTCCAACCCAAACCATTTGTGATTGTATTTTTAAAAACCATTTTCTCTTTATGAACAACCCTGTCACTTACATTATAAATAAAAGCAAACACTGAGTAATTGTTAATTAGAGACCAAGGTACACACAAACAAAAGCGAGAGTTTGAAAGCAAATCTCTCCATACCTTGCTCTTCCAAGATCCCATTTGGCATCTTTTTGTCGCCGGAGTTCACCACAGCTTTCCTGTGTCTCCTGAACCTGGAACACAGACACCACGTTAGCCTGGGCACCTCTGCTGGGAGGAGCAGCATTTCCCCACAGCCCTTTTTGACCCACCACGTAATTCTGGAGAAACTCTTTCTGTTCATGCTGGCAGCGCGAGCAGGGCGGGCACGGCCCCGTCTGTGCCGCGCCGAGGCTCTGCCGCCCCTTTTGCTTCCGTGGGAGGGCACAAGGGATGGGGCTGAGCCGCTGCACGGCCCCACAAACACCCACCTGAAAAAATACCCCACCAGCACCACGAAGATGATGACCACCAGCACCAGAATCAGCAGCGAAGTCAGCAGCTCCTTGTGCAAGCTGTTCTCCTCGGTAGAATCTGGGCATGGAACACAAGAAACGTGGAATATTAGACAGGGATCCTCCTCTGGCACAAAAGCTGTGCTTGGTGCATCAAAAACTCTGTCCAATAATCTGCCTCTACTTACTAAAACCACCACAATTACTTGGCACAGGCAAAGCTCAAACTGAAAGTTAATTTCTTTTATTTTTTAATTTTTTTCTCCCCCTTCAAAAGCACAACCAAACGACTGCTGCTGAGAAAATCAAGGATATTTTTTAATTTACCTGTAATCAGGAAAAGCTGAACAGATATAAGGTACCAAGCTGAATTTGAAGCCCATTAAAAGGTTTGCTGCAGTGCCCTTATGCCCATCAGCTGCTTCTCCACCAGACAGAAACCACCCAAAAATGCCAACTTTCATATAGATTCTCTTCACTTGTATTTCATATAAATACAAGAGTGAGTGGGAATAATGAGATTTTTCTCAGAATGGAGATTAAAGAACATCTTTGTTATATCTGGTACAAACTCCGAGTCTCGCCCTTCTGTTCACAGTGTTTTATGGATGTGTCTCTTTACCTTTCACTTTCATTATGCTTCTGTAACCTTTTAGTTCTACTGAATAATTCAATACAGAACAGATTAAAATCATTAAAAACCCAACATGTTTTATTTAAGGAAGCCAAACTCCCAGCCTGAACCTTCAGCAAGCAAAACACAACGCTACAACCACTCCTCCAAAATTAAGGCAATTTCTGTTGCTGCTGATATTTTGGACTTTTTTCCCTTTTAAACTACATTTACACACTTCTAATGGGTTTTTTTTACCATTCCTACAGTGGTCTTTGAGCGCTGACAGAGGGAAGGGCTGGATGGGATATTGGGAAGGAATTGTTCCCTGGGAGGGGGGGCAGGCCCTGGCACAGGGTGCCCAGAGCAGCTGAGGCTGCCCCTGGATCCCTGGCAGTGCCCAAGGCCAGGCTGGACATTGGGGCTGGGAGCAGCCTGGGACAGTGGGAAGTGTCCCTGCCCATGGCAGGGATGATTTTTAACGCCCCTTCCATCCCAAACAATTCTGGCATTCAATAAAATATTCAGGAGCATTTCTGCAATAACTCAGAAAGGATTCATATGGATCAACCAACGACCCAGAACTGACGGCTGCAAAACCATTTGTGGCTTGGGAGCAGCTGGAAACTCTCAGGGTGCTCCACCAGGGTATGAGGGCATGGGAAAAAATTCCTTTAGAGGCACAGGTGAGCTCGGGACACACAGGGAAAGAAGGTCTCGTAAGTCAACATCATAATCCAAAGCCAGGGAAGGCAATAAAACGCATGAGAGATGACATTTAAGTGGTGCATAAAGATAAAAGTGACAGGCATGACAAAATTGTAATCAGAAGCCATGATTTGGCAGGGTTTCAGGAAATCACTCTTGGAAGGAGTGTCTGGATGAAGATGAATCACCACCGAACACTTTCTGCGCGCTGTTTTGCGACTCCGTCTGGAAGCCGGGGGCTGGCAGGGAAACAAACACCAAAAATCCCTATTTTTGCCCCTCGCAGACAAAATGCAGCCGCTTCCACCCACTTTAGGAGTTCAGAAATGTCACCCTCAGGATCTCAGAATGCTCCAAGATTCAGGGGTTTGTGTTGGTTCTCTTTAGCTCTGTGACAAGACCCACGACGTGAGGGGGGAAAACAACAAGTTTGCATCACGAGGGAATTAAAATCTCCCTCAGACAATTACGCAATAAAAAAAAAATCACCCTTTCACAGAACTGCTGCACCATTTTCAGGGTGTCTTTGGAGAAGTGATTCCCAGACAAACACTGAAAGCTCAAAGCAAGCTGGGAGAAGAGAATCTGAACCTTGTGCCAAACAACTGCCCCCATTTCTTTAGTCAAGGACAGAGCACCCCTGCCGCAACTGATTTAATTCTCTGACCCAAGATCTCGCCTCTCCTCCTACCATTTCACATGGAAATTGGGTCAAAATCCACAAAACATCCCTTTCTCTTTACACCTGGGCATATCTGTTCCCAAATCCTTGCAGCTGCTCACCAAGGGCTTCATCCCTGCAGAGCCTGTGAGTGAGGCACGGTGTGGTTTCATTTTTTACCTCTGTTTTCTTAATTATCTGTAAATTTATAAATGTAGCCCAAAAATTGCTGCAATTAAAGAGAAAGTTAAAACTGAGCCTAGGCCACTGCAGACTCAGAGGTCAAAACATCTCTGGCCAACACAACTGTCCCCATACCAAGGAAGGTTTTAAGGGGAGACTGAAATAAAGGCCTGAAATAATTTTTTACTCCCTACTGCTTCAAAAATCGATGACTGAAACGTTGCAGTAAATGGATGCGGGAGAGGCAAATCCTCCAAAGCAGGGAAACTTCTCCTCTGCTCCCACTCCAAGAGCTGTGGCCCAAAACCACTGGGATTTCTGCTCACAGCCAGCTAAAAATCATCCCAAGGGTATTTTTTCAGAGATATAATGAGAAAGTGACTTTAATATTCACCAGAGAGGCGGATTATCCCTTGTGCTTCCCCTGGCACCCACCAAGGCTCCTCAGGGCTCTCCCTGGCTCCATTCCTGCTGCTGCTGGCCCACGGCTCTTTCTGGAAGTGCATCTCCATTTCCTCCAGGGTTGGGATGTCCCCACTTTCCATTCGTGTCAAACACAAAGCCACCCCCAAGGAAAAAGGGAATGAACAGCAGCGGGTGCACATCAGTGACCCACCCTCCACACTCCCTCCCAGACTTTGATTTTCTGCAACCCTGGATCAGCTCCTTTGCATTTTTGGGTAAAATGAATAGAAGTGCGATTAAAACTCTTCTTCCCCCTCTATAAAAGCAAGGTTTGCCCTAACCCTGAAATAACTCTGGTGAGTGACACAGAACAAAATCTTCTTTATCTGAGCACAGGGGAAATCCCACAACAACCAACTCTATTTATGCACAGGTCTGATCTTCTTGTCAAAAACCAGAGATATCCCAAACAAATGTCCAACAGGGAATATGACAAAACCCACACTAAAGCTTCTCAGGCTATTTTTGGAAGAGAAAACCCCAACCCTGCCATGCCTTGGCTGCAGGAAGGAAGCAGCTGATAAGCAGGAGATTTGTTTGGCACATGTGAAGCACAAACCCAAATCAGAGAAAAATATTAAATAAAGGGAGGGCAAAGGAAAAAAGACAGAGGTAGGGCAGGGAAACCAGCACCCACAGCAGGAGAAAACAGGAGGCAAGCAGCAATAAATGCAAGTTTAACATCTCAGAGCTGAATCCCACTGAGGCAAAGCCAGCACAGCCCACCTGGCACTGCAGGCACAGAATCACTGAGCAGGCTGGGCTGGAGGCACCTTTAAATGTCACCCAGTGCAACCCCCAAGCCGAAACCAGCTCCTTCTGAAGTTCTGCTTTTAAACTAATTCTTGGAATTGAGTGTCTACCAGCAGAGCATCCCTCTGGCATTTAAATACCAAGTAAAATGAACCAGGTTCCTTCTTCGTCACTCAGTTTTCCGATGCTGCCTCATTTTTTCCATGAAACAACCACAAGTCTCACAGGGAAGTGCCACCTCTGGGTGCCTCCTGGATGTTACAGAATCAGAGAATGGTTTGGCCCAGAAAGGACCTTAAAAATCACCCAGTGCCACCCCTGCCATGGCAGGGACACCTCCCACTGTCCCAGGCTGCTCCAAGCCCCAGTGTCCAGCCTGGCCTTGGGCACTGCCAGGGATGCAGGGGCAGCCACAGCTGCTCTGGGCACCCTGTGCCAGGGCCTCTCCACCCTCACAGAGAAGAATTCCTTCCCAATATCCCATCTAAATCTCCCCTCCTTCAGTTTAAAGCCATTCCCTGGGTCCTGTCCCTCCATCCCTTGTCCCCAGTCCCTCTCCACCTCTCCTGGAGCCCCTTCAGGTCCTGGAAGGCCACAGTGAGGCCACCCCAAAGCTCCTCTCCAGGCTGAACAACCCCAGCTCTCCCAGCACAGCTGCTCCATCCCATTAAACATTTTGGTGCCTCCCCTGGACTTGCTCCACCAGCTCCACGTCCTTCCAGTGCTGGGGACCCCTCACGGTGTCCTGGGTGGGGTCTCTCCAGAATGGGACAGAGATGGAAATAATCTTATTTCCAGACTCCCACTGATTTGTTGGAAGTTGAAGCCAGCACTAAACAGGATCCCCAAAGCTGCCCCATTTCCTGCCTCTCACCCTGCAACTCCTCTGACAAATTCATTCCCCCTGGAGGTTCCTACATCGGTGGTGGAAAGGAATTACAGGATTCAAAGGCACCATGAACACTCAGGGAGTAAATACCAGTGGAATGTAAACATTTGGAAAGGTATTTAAAGGTTTACAACTGCAACTCCCAGGCTGCTTCCACATTTCAACTACTCAACAAGTAAAAATACAAGAGGAAGTAAAACAATCCCAACTATGATTAATCCCAGAGAATTTACAAATATTTCAATTACCAGGAGTTATGGGAATGTCATGGACAATATCATGAATAAACAGTCTGTAACAAGGATCTGAGAGCATTAAGCTGTCTACTGGAAATACACATTTATTTATGCAAATCCTAATAAATATTAGCTTGGAAGTTGGAACTGGATGGTCCCTTCCAAGCCAAACCATTCTGTGGTTGCATTTATTTATTTAATACAGTTGAATACCTGGAGTAAATATCAGGGCAACTTTCCAGTAAACGGCTGTGCAATAAACCCCAGAATATTCTCATTTTCTGAAAGGGAAATTTCAAGGTAGCAGTTTCATGGCAGCAATTTCATGGTGCTCTTATAGGAAGTAAAATGGCAGCAGTGCTAAAAGATCGACCCATCCAGACAAGGTAGCCGTGTTTTAAATAAGAATAAAGCTGGCACTGTAATTCAGCAAATCTTTGAAAAAATCAAGGCAACTCAAATAATGACATGAAATCATTTATACCTATTCCTTTCAAAAGCATCTTATCTTCTGGGATCACTCATCAAATTAGCATGCAAAAGGAAAGCTGGGTTTTTTTAGGATCTTTTAGTTCTTTCTACAGTCTGTTAAATGGATTTTTCTTTATGCTTCAATCAAAAATCTTTATTTTTGTATTTAAAAAATGCCATATTAGTTCAATGGCTATCAAATTTATTAGATAATCCTATTATCTTCGAACTCTTTCCACAGCAATGTATTTTCAGTGTGCACCTACATGTCTGTCAGACAAAACTCTCCCTCACTGCAAAGTCAGGAAGGCTTTGATTTTTCAGAAAAACAGTTTAGTCACACCAATCATTTCTGAATCATATCACTGAAATTAAGATTTAATTAAAATAGGGATGATCAGATTACTCTTATCCATATTATCAGACTTAAATTCAACACCATTTCGAGTTAAGCTTTGAAGATGAACAACATTGATGGCAAAACTCCCTTTGTTCTCATGTCATTAAAATTCTGGGAAGTGATAAAAGCAACAAGTAACTTCCCCTTCTCAATTCCCATATTCTTGCATATTCAGCCCAAGATTAGTAACTTGTTTTTCTACAGATCCAGGTGCCAGACAAGACGCAGGGGCTGACAATGCTTCAGCAAACCAATTAATTAGCAAATTTACACTCGGCTAAAGTTTCACTTCTATTAATAATTTGGGTATTTTGGAAGCACTAAGCACAGCCACGCTCAGATTGTCACTGCTGATGGTGGAGCCCTTTTTTCCCCCAACCTCCACTTCCCCTTCCGAGCTCTGGGAGTGCCCAGGAAGAGCTGCACCCACCCTGCCCTCGGATTCTGGAGAGGGCAAATGCTCACACCTAAACTAGCAGCAAGTCAAAGACAGGTTTGGGTTGGAAAGACCCTCAAAATTATCCTGTTCCACCCCTGCCATGGGCAGGGACACCTTCCACCATCCCAGGCTGCCCCAAGCCCCGTCCAGCCTGGCCTTGGACACTGCCAGGGATCCAGGGGCAGCCACAGCTTCTCTGGGCACCCTGTGCCAGGGCCTCTCCACTTTTTCTTCCCAATATCCCATCTAAATCTTCCCTATTTCCATTCAAAGTACTACAACCAAGAACCAAAACAATCCAAGGGGCCGTGAGCCAAGCCTGGCATTTGATTCCTGCCCGGCTCTTCCTTCCCCAGGGGTGTGAAATTCTCAGGCAGATTAAAAGCAGATAAAGCACAAATTCAGCCTCCTATAAACACTGAGTGTCAACAACAGCCACCTGAACAGTCGTCAAGACTGGGTCACATTGTTTATGTGGGACAGCAGCAGCTTTATCTCCCTGGTTTGGGCTGGAAGGGACCGCAAAGATTATCCCATCCCAACCCCAGCACAATCCCAGGCTGCTCCAAGCCCCATCCAGCCTGGCCTTGGGCACTTCCTCAAACCCCGTTAATTTCCCTGGAACAAGCCCCTCCCCAGGACTGCCACGTGTTAGGATGTGGTTGTGGGAGGGTTTGAGGAGGAAGAAATTCTGCAAACAGAGCTGAGGATGAATAAACCGTGCTGTGGTGGCCCAGTGAGGAGGAGATTGCTCTCAGCTCTAGAACAACACTCTCCTGTTTTTCACCTGACAGGACCTCCCACAGGACACCTGCACTTCACCCCCTCCTCGAGTCTCTGCGCGAGAAAACACAGAACTCGTGTAAAGGTTCCCCCTGGTGTTTAAATACATTCATCCTGTTGTCTCAGGAGAATTTATTTCCTGTTATCCGTGTCCACATCCCATCGGATCCCCAGGGCAGCTCCTGGGCCGTGCACACCTCGCAACCCACACAGGAGAGACTCCTGTGCTCCTCCCTCCACCTCTCCCAAAATCGTCCTGAGTCTTCCCATCCATGGGAAAGAGAAAGTGAAACCCCAACCCCACTCACGTGCAGACCAAACCCAGAGGGCACCTGGCACCATCAGAACTGCGTTAGTGGGGTCAAAGTCCTGCAAAACCATCCTGGACTGTGCCACCAGGGAAAGCTCCCTGAAGCCCACGCCCATCCCACCCCCACAAACCATGTCCTTACTGGTTGTTGTGGTTGTTTTGGGCAGTTCAGTTCCATTGGGTGGCAGAGCTCGTGCAAAAAGAAAACTAACACAGAGCAGCAGGAGCGAGCAGGGATGTTCCATCCTGGACCTGGAAGAAAGCAAAGCGAAAGATAAATTTTCAGGTCAAATCAGTATTACGGGTTTTTTATCTTGTGGCAGAAGGAAGCAGAAAGAAAAAGCAATATTTGCTTGAAATTTAAATTTATTTAAACCCTGTTTTATACTCTCCCATTGCTTTAGCACTGAGTTTTGATGCAGAAGGAAGAGGAAAATACCACTCATGCACACCAAAAATTCATTTAGGAGGTTTTAAATCCAACAACAGAATGGCAACAATCAGCCATGGTTCCAAGTCCACATCATAAATCAGAGCAAAATACTCCATCCATAAAAAGAAGACATCTGAGGACACTGAGGCACCAATCCTGGAAGTCATTCCCAGACATAAAAGGAAAATTCATAACAAAGAGGAAAGGTTTTTACCACCAAGCAGACCAGAAACACCAGGAAGTTTCAAGTCCCTTTAACACACACTTTTCAGAGTTTCCTTATCCCACTTGACTCCTTCAGCCACAGGTAAGGTGCTCCATGGACGAATTCCTTGAGGGAACGTGGGCCACAGCTGAGTCTGCCTTCCAAGCACAGAATTTTGGGGTTTGTGACACCAGAAAATCATTTCCAGGGTGAAGAAAGTCCCAGGAAAGGCATGATGAGAACGTGCTGTCTCTCAATTCAGGGAAATTCATAGATGGGGATAAATAAACTGGTCTAGAAATACTCCAGTCCTTCTAAATTGAGGTGGAAAATAACTGTTGTTACAAATTTGCTGTTTATTTATCCAGTCCCTAATGAACAGATTAATTAGGAGAGGCTTCCATCTCAGCCATCAGCCAGCCCTGCTTGATTCAGAAATATTTTCACACAACCTTAACTTTGTGCCTTCCACAAATGGCAGGATTTATCCAGATGGTGGCTCTGCAGCCACTGCTAAAATTATATCCCTGGAAATGCTGCACACCAGAGCTCCCTGTTCCAGGGTAATACACTGAATTTAACAATTCCCACAGGGTATTGCACAGCCCTGCCTAACAACACACTAAAAAACCCAGGAACCTGGCAGTCATTAGAATAACCATTAGAAAATCCTGCCTTTCCATGTAAAGTGGGATAATCCACCAGAAATAATCCCTGGATAAACTCAAATATAGAAAAATCTCCCGTAACAACAACTTTCACACTACCTTTTTGCCGCTCTCACAGCTGTTACTCAGAACTGAAGTATTCCCAGTCATTCCCAGCCTCTCCAAAGCCTAGTTCTACACCCAGGAGTAAATCCAAACTCAGCACACACCTGGTATTCCTTGGATACACAGTTAGGATGCTCAATGATTTTCTTCTCCAATATAATGAGTGAAAAAAGAATAATAAAGGGTATTATTAGCATCAAACTTAAATTTTCTTAAGTTTTTTTCCCCAGTCCAGCTCCCTACTAATTTACTCCTTCAATTCCTTCTACTACTATTTATAATTTAAGCAGACTAAATGTCTTACAATCTAATCCCATTCTTGGGGTTTTACAATCCCATTCTTTCCCAATCCCATTCTTGGGATTAGACAATTAATTGTGTTTAACACCTCACTGCAAACTGTGCCTGCATCGTTTTTAGCATTATATAAATGTCCCCAATTAACAATTTATAATTATATTCTATTTATAGTTATGGAGCTCGGGACACACAGCAGCAGTTAATGGAAACTGAAGGGAAGGGAAAGGAAGGAGGAGGATTTGGAAATGCGGAATAAAACCTGGATAAAAGTGGAATTAACAGAGAAGAGATGCTGAATGCTGGGATGCTTTCCACCCTCAGCAAAGGCTGCTGAAATCCACTGGAATTTTGGGTAATCAGTGGCTGATTTTCCAAGGCAGCGCTGAGTTTGCTCTCTCATCCTTAAAATACATCCAGCTCCTTCAAAGAACCCCACAGAATAATTGAAGTTGCTGGAAGGTTTCCAGGAGACCGGAAAGCGAAAGGAACATCAGCGCTTCTCTCCAAATCCCTGTCAGGAAGGTCTTCCAGATGCCAATTCCCTGCCAGACCCTCGGAATCTGTTCCCTGGGATGGGATAGAGTGTGGCTGGAACATGCTGTGATGTCCCACAGTTTATCAGAAATAAACACAGCAACAAAGATTGTGCAAATTCTGAGCTCTCGTTTTTGGCCAAAGCCCTTTGCATTTCCACCTCCTAAACAAAGGAGGAGGAAAACTCCAAGGAAGTCCAGGAGCTGCAGGACAGAGGTGGATGCAAAGGACTGGGCTCAGCATGACCAAACACTATACAGGACCAGGCAGAGAATCATGGAATTAAGGTTGGAAAAGACCTTCAAGATCATCAATTCCCCAGCACTGCCCCATGTCCCCAAGTGCCACATCCACGTGGCTTTAAATCCCTCCAGGGATGGGGACTCCCCATTGCCCTGGGCAGCTCTGCCAGGGCTGGACAACCCCTTCCATGAAGAAATTTTCCCTCATTTCCGATCTAAATCTTCCCTGGCACAGCTTGAGGCCTGTCCCTTCTCTTCCCACTGGGGTGGATGGGGAGGTGACCAAGCTGCAACCCCACAAAACCACCGTGAACTTTACTCTATACTTGTATTTATGGCCTTCACATACAGGCCTGCAACGATACCATTTTCTGAGCCAATAAACCCCACTGCTGCAGGCACAGCAGCATTTCCCACATTTTCCTTTCTCACAAAGGCACAATGTCATGATCCAGCCTGGTAAAACAAGAAGGAAAAAATAGTAACAACTCTCCTGGGAGAACAGGCGGGGAGAACAGCACGGCTGAACAAGGAAGGACAACCACGTGCTACGAAAGAAGCCTCTTGTTGATAAAAGTGGAAAGGAAAAGATCCAGGGAGAGACAAACTGTTATTATGACACAGCTCTGCTGTAGGGCAACTGCTGCTCCTCCTGGTAAAAAAAAAAAATAGGAGCTGCCTTTAAAACCACACAGGGACACAGTGCATTTATGGACTTAGATCCTACTGCTCCAGGCTTTATTCCCTGGATATGCACGGGTCGGCCTCTGCTCCCAGGGAAACAGCAATGGGACAAGAGGACTGGCCTCAAGCTGTGCCAGGGGAGGCTCAGGTTTGACATCAGCAGGAATTTCTCCATGGAAAGGGTGATTTGACATTGGCAGGGGCTGCCCAGGGAGGTTTGGAGTGCCCATCCCTGGAGGTGTCCAAGGAAGGCCTGGACGTGGCACTCAGTGCTCTGGGCTGGGGACAAGGTGGGCATGGGGCACAGCTTGGACACCATGATCCTGGAAACTTCCAACCTCAATGATTCCATGATTCTATTCTGAATGGCTCAGGCATTTCAGGTTTAACTCCATGCACTGATTTTTTTCTGTAGTTTATTACTACTCTGGGACACCTTCCACTATCCCAGGCTGCTCCAAGCCCTGTCCAACCAGGCCATGAACACTTCCAGGGATGGGGCAGCCACAGCTTCCCTGTCCAAGGAGGCAAAGCACCTGGAATGTACATGCAATTCCACAGGGATCAGCTCAGGAATCAGGGCAGCCTGTGACCCCTCTGGACAGCTCCTCCCGGGATCGCCGTGGCCGCTCCTCGCGCAGCCCGAGGAGGTGCCACGAGGCCAGCCCAGCTCCCCAAAACGTGAATAAATGCAATTATTTCCAGGGATTAATGGATTACCACACATGGCTAATTTCTATTTTGGCCGCAGAACTGAATCCTCATCTGACCTGACAGCTTACGGGTAAAACCTGGGCTTTGAGAAAATAGGCCAGCAAAACCTCCGTGGTGTCACATGGCCCTGCTACAGATCTGGAGCCTTGCTCCTTTTTCCAAGGATGCACCAGCTGCTTCAGAGCAGGTTAAATTGATACCCATCCCTTGCCTCCTCCTAAAGCAAGAAAAAAATCAGAGAAACACCTCAGGTAACACAGAGGAGAGTGGACAGATTGCTGGGATTTGTGTTTTCCCCCAGGCTTTCGAATCCTGGAGCTCAGGTCATGCCCCAGACTCTCAGTGCTATAAAAGTCATATTTGCAAGGATAAGCAGCATCAATTCACAAAACAGAGTTAAAAATGAGAGACAGAAGAGCCTTGTCACTGTAGGCTGACAAAGCCATCGGCACACCAAGAGCAAGTGCCTTTTGTGCCTATCACAAAAATGTGATAGTTTAATTTAAGAAAACAACAGAAACACCAAAAAGGAAAGGAGGGGACACAGCCCCCCTCTCTCCTTGCTCTGCCTCTTCTTTTGCTCTTCCTGCTTTGCAACCATAAACCCCAACACACTGCTGGTCCCTGTAAAGATTCTCCGGAGAAGCTGTGCCTGCTCCTGGATCCCTGGCAGTGCCCAAGGCCAGGCTGGACGGGGCTTGGAGCAGCCTGGGACAGTGGAAGGTGTCCCCACCCTTGGCAGGGGATGGAATGGGTTGGGCTTTGAGGTCCCTCCCAACCCAACCCATTCTGTGATTCCATGATAAGAATCTCAAGGCCCAGTGCCCGTTTTCCCAGCTGCCTGGAGGTTCCCCTACCTGGAGCAGGTGAGCCGGCACTGCGGCTCCTTCCTGGCTGCAATCCCAGGCTCCAGGAGCTGCTCCCACTTCCAGCCGGGCTGATTGCAGCTGTTCCCTTTTTCCTCAAGCTGTGGCTTCAGGAGAGCCAGAGACTGTATCTGCTGACCCATCCCAGGCACTGCCAGGTTACAGTTTAACTGGAATTGCTCTCCCATGACCTCATTTGTGGTTAGGGCTTTATTGCCCCATTATGTCATCAGGAGAAGCAATCAATGCTGCAGCATTCCCAAAAAACTGTTCCGCTGAATTACATGTTTACAAAACAACTGGAAAGAGAAGTGCTCCTCCCTCTTCCAAATCAACAGGGGGAAATTAGGAACTTGCATCAAGATGGAATCATGAAATCTCAGAATGCTTTGGGTTGGAGGGACTTTAAAGCCCATCCCGTTCCACCCCTGCCATGGGCAGGGACACCTCCCACTGTCCCAGGCTGCTCCAAGCCCCGTCCAGCTGGAGTTAAACCCTTCATGCCTCGCGTTTCCAAGGAAAATGAACAAACAGCTCTGGGAAGTGCCGAGTCCCACAGACCCCTCTGACCACACCCAGGCCCTCCATCCCCATCCCCATCCCCACCTTGGGCACTGAAGCCTGTGGAGCAGCAGGAGCTCGGATTCCTGCCCTCAGCTCACCAGGGACACCCCACCCTCTGTGGGCCATTGGCTGGGATCAGCTTTTCAGAATTCCTCTTCCTTGGGATAACCATTCCACAGGATCTGTTACTTGGAGTTACACATTAAGCCCCAAATCCAGTCTCCAGAAGTTTGCTCAAATCCCATGTTTTGACCTGCTTTAACATTCAGGAGCTTTAAAAACCCCAAACAGATTGAGTTTTCATTTTCTTATTTTTGAATCCTTGTAATTCTTCCTCAGAGCCTCAGGATGCCCTAAAATTCAGAGGGAAAAAAAAAAAATTGACTTGAGGTATTTGTGGAGGTGTTTGTGCACGTGTTCAGTGCAGCCCACCAAGAAACTCAGGAAGGGACCTCTCCACTTGGGAACCATTCCTCAAAATTCAGCCACATGATAAATTAGAAAACATTCTGTGATGAACATTAAATCTCACCATAAACCCCATAACTTTTTAATGGGACTGTTTACAGCACACTCACTGTGGGGGTAATTGTACAAATAAAAACCAGGCAAGCTTTGTTTCCAATCCCTTCAGAAATAACAAGAGAATTTAAGGGATAAATATCGAATTTTATAATAATCTCTAATTTAATGTAACTGCCCACAAAATTATATCTGACTGTAAAAATTCCTCATGTATTCTATACAAATACCCTCAGTAAAGATCATTTCAAAGAGATGGCAATAATTAGATTAAAAAATTACAAATCAGAATAATCATTTACACGTAAGAGACCGAGCGAGGCAAAGCACCAATTAATCGAATAAAATCAATTTCCATTTGGAATAATCAAGCTTGATAGACTGTCTTACTTATTTAGTCACTTTGTGTCTAATTCAGGTGGACAAATTATTATATTTGCTTTGATTTCCATGGAAGAGGAGGTCAGCAGATGTGGCAAACCCATTATTTGTTCTAAAAAAATGATGTTTAAAGAGAAATACCTGAATACAGACAAGAATCACCACCTTTGTAATACCGATTTTTAAATTCTACCCACTTCAGCTGGTTCTGTGTGTCTTTCCCAGCATCCTGGGTCTCCAAACCCAGCCTATCATGGAGAACACGAGTTCCAATCCATTTCAATTAGCAGGGCTGGGATCTCCTGGGAATATAAATCACGGGTTGTCAGAAGCAGATTAAGCACTGCATTAACAGGGCTGCTGCAGCCAGGATTAAGTGACAGTGGTGACACTGCGGGTGACATTCCACCCTTACAAAGTGACATTTCCCACTTTGTAAGTGGTGGGGGAATTTTTTGATCAATGGGATTCTATAGATGCACCCAGGCCTGGATGGGCTGGGCCAGAGGAATGGGTTGGACCTGCAAAGGTCCCTTCCAGCCCCAGTTATTCCATAGTCACCAGGAGGCAGCAGCACTGAGTGTGACAGGGATCCCTTTTCTTCTGCTTCCTTGTGTTCCTTGGCACCATTGCTCACCAGGATTACTCAAAGCAGTTGTGTCGATATTCTGTGGGATAAACTGAATTTAAAAAAGGATTGGCTTAGGTGCTTTTAAAACCAGGAGCATAATGAACTCTGCAGCCTTAATTTGGGAAAAATCTACACTGCCTGCTCGTGTACTGCACATACGGCTTATCTGCAGCCCCACAGCTCTGGGAATGAAGGGAAAAAGAAAAGGAGAGATTTCTTTTCCATGCTTGAGTGGCTCTGAATGAAGCAGTGCAAGGGCTATGAAGATACTGGGATGTCATATCTAAACCTACGTAGGTCAGGCTTGGAATAGGCAGCAGTCAGATCAAAAATCTCCATCACAGAATCATTGCTTAGGGTGGAAAAGCTCTCTGTGATGGAGTCCAACAATTCCCCAGCACTGCCAAGGCCGCCACTGCCCCACATCCTCAAGTGCCACATCCACATGGATTTTAAATCCCTCCAGGGATGGGGACTCCACCCCTGCCCTGGGCAGCTGTGCCAGGCCTGGACAAACCTTTCCATGAGGAAATTGTTCCCAATATCCACCCTGAGCCTCCCCTGGCCCAGCCTGAGGCCGTTCCCTCTCCTCCTGTCCCTGTTCCCTGGGAGCAGAGCCCGACCCCCCCGGCTGCCCCCTCCTGTCAGGGAGTTGTGCAGAGCCACAAGGTCCCCCCTGAGCCTCCTTTGCTCCAGGCTGAGCCCCTTTCCCAGCTCCCTCAGCCACTCCTGGGGCTCCAGCCCCTTCCCCAGCTCCGTTCCCTGCCCTGCACACGCTCCAGCCCCTCAGTGGCCTGCTGTTGGGAGGGGCCCCAAACTGACCCCAGAATTCCAGGTGTGGCCTCCCCAGTGTCCAGCACAGGGTGTCCAGCACACAAAAATGGAAGGAACTACTTCAGAGAGAGAGAGAGATGAAAAATATTTTAAAATTCAAAGCTCTGCTTTCATGCTGCAATAGAAGAGGTCAGGATGACTAATGCATTCTCTCACAGATGTACATTTACTCTCAAACACTTTTTGAAGAACTCTTTAGCCATTTTTTGCACTTTCCTGATCAGCTTTTGCAGGAAATATTCTGCAAAACTCAGCAGGTGCATTTCTGAAGTGATTGTACAGTTCCAAAGTCGACACAGTGAGGACACTATTTCGCTATTTCTTACCTGATGTATAGAAAATTGCTTAAATATTCCCAAAAATCTTTAAAAATTTCCTGTAGTTCCTTCTGTTATAAAAACCCAACCCCAAACACAAGTAAGTAGGTTAATTTAAAGTCCCCTAATCATATCTTTTTAAAAGATTCATTTGTGTTGTGTCATGAACTGAGGCTTTAATCATTAAGGAGGGAGATAAAATAACTCCTACCTAAAGCTAAGTGTAAAGTCCCATGATTTCAGTGTAATTAATTAAATGAGTCATGTTTTATTTAGGTGCTTACACAAGCGCAAGAGGATTAATTCTAAATAAAACCAATAGAGCTGTAAAATGCTCATTTGGAAAAAGGTCTTTGACAAGTCCCCAAGGCCAATCCCTCACCACAGGCTGGACCTATCCCATTCCTGACATTTTAGTCTGAACTGCTCATCCAAATCTCCAGTTCTTCGGCATCCCTGTCGTGGGTTGGCCTCCGCCCCCTCACACACCACCTCCTGCCCCTCGCAACCTCCAAAGCCAGGGATGGCTCCAGCCTGTTCCCAGATGAGAATTTCACAGAGGCCACCCCAGTTTGAAAACACCCAACTCCATTTGAAAGCCAGTTTGAAAGCCAGTTCCCTTGTCACAGCCCGATTCCCATCCCTGCACCCACGTTACCACGTGGCTCTGGCAGCTTTGGTTGCCCGTTCCCTGCTCATCCCAGGCAGGGCAGGAACCTTTCCATCATCCCTTGCTGATGAGGAGAGCAAATCCACCATTTTTCCATCTGTTCCTTCACCCACCTGCAGCAGTGACACCGGAGCCCTTCAGAACATTCCCCTCAGGGACGCGGAACCCAACCACGCTCGGCCACCCCGTGAAGGTGCAGCTGCAAAGCAGTGCAACGACACCAGCACCACACAACCAGAAGTCCTTTCAGAAACCACAAAATTCATGAGAAGCTGATTCTTCTCTTTTCAGTCCCAGAGAGAATTGACTTCGTGTCTTTACTCCAGCACCCAGTCGTGCCTCAGCCAGCAAAACTGCAGCTCTGAGGGGACAGCTCCTCGCTGCAGTGACAGCCTTACTCTGAAACGCCAGGCCTGAGCCCGAATCCCACTGCACAGCTTCATCCAGAGCACAGCCACAAACTGGAAAGCAGGACAGCAAATCCTGGAGCTGGATGCCGCCATGCCTCCATCCCACTCCGGCGTCCAACCCCTCTAACCTCACCTTGCCCCCTGTCCACGCTCGGTGTCCCACGCCAGCCGCCGGCAGGTGACTCCACACACAGGTGCTGCTCGCAGCCAGCTGCTCCCGTGCAAAGCACAAGACCTGCTGCAAAAGCATTCCTGGAGCTAAAGGACGTTTCTTGAGCTCCAGGAAGAGCTGAATTAGCTGCCTGCAGTATTTAAATCTCCATATTTCCGCAGGTTCGTGTAATCAATCCCCTGAGGTGAATCTCTGTTGTGTGACATTTTTGCAGGAAGAACGGACTCTTTTCAGTTTGTGGGGTATTTTTACTTCTCCCCTGCAGTTGGGCTTGGACTTATTCCCTTTTTTCAGGCCTCTTTCACCATTTCCTCATCGCTGACACTCAGGGTTGCGGCAGCAGCGGTTCTGCAACGCAGGGCTGAGTGCATGCAATTAAGAACTAGCTCTCAATTAGCAAAACGACTTGGGGAGAGCAAGTGACACCTCTTGTACCTGCTGCTGATGTGTGAAAGAGTTAACAGAACCTCTCATTAGCGCTATCAGCAGCCAGCCACGCAGTTTTATATATAGACAAGCTTATCATGAGTGAGGAGCCAGCCTGCCCTGGCCCCCCTTCTCCAGCAGCATCTGAGGAACATCTGACTAAGCCCAGCTTTTGGAGCCTACAAAGAGGAGCCAATCTATTCAAAGAGAGCGTGGGAGAAAAGGCCTCGGCTGATTTTGGGCAGAGGAGGTTTAGAAATTGCCTGGGCTCTGGCTGGTAACCCCGGCTTGCCCTGCCAATCCCTACACCGAATCACTGGTTATTCCAGATCAGAGGCAAAAGCCTAAAAGACACTTGAAAGTTTCGAGACAGAGTCTCAGCACAGAGGAAATCACATCCAGAGGATGAGTTCCAGCTCAAAAGGGGCTGAATCTGTGGGGCTGCTCCCGCAGTCGGTGACAGGGACAGCGGTGGCACAGCAGGATGTCGGTGCTGAGTCAGCAGGAAGCCCCAGGCTCTGGCCACTGTCACCGTCCCCACAGGGGGAGGAAGTGGTCCTGACTCCGGGGCTGGCGGTGGCAGCTGTGACACCCAACCACGGCTGCCACCTCCACGCCCCCGCCGCTGTCACCGTCCCCAGGGCATCTCACACAGCCCCGGTTAAGCGATGCCCAGCGCCCAAGGGGAGGACCAAGCCATGAGAGACTGAGCTAAGGTGAAGGCACTGCAGGTTTTTATGTGGAAAAAGAAGGAAAAACCATTGGATTATTTTCTAAGTGCTTGCTGTCTACTGTCAGGTCTGTGCCACAGCCATTTCCCACTCCCGTGCCACATCCAAATGTGTCTCTTGCTGTACATTCACCGTCCATCCTTTTTGGTCTCATTTTAGTTAAAAAAGGTCTCTGCAGCAAGGCTCTATTTTGAATTATTTCCTATTTCACCTGCAAGCTCAGCAAAGGACTGAGGTCATTAACACAAACACGGAGAAGGAAAAGAGACTCGTCAGACTAATCAGGGCACTAATCAAATAATTAAACACCAGCCAGCAACAAAGCTCCAGGACTTCCTTAGGAAGTCTTAGAGGAACAAACATTTCAGTAAAACCCACTTTGACTGGTTTTAACATCTCATTGATATTTTTTATAATACTAAACAGCTACCCATACCCCAAATTAGTGACACTTTACTGAACAGGGACGGGGAACCTTTCAAGCCAAAGCAAAAATTTGCAGTTGCATTTTCCCAAGTTTCCAGCACCCTGCTGTCCCAACAGGCCTGTGACTGAAGTCCCAAATTAGGGTCACCTTTCCCCGTGCACTGTCAGCAAATCAATCTGGGCTGCTTTTCAAGCAGGGCTCAGACATAAATCAGGCAGTCTGCCATTGACTTGCACGAGAAGCCCTTGAGCAGTGGAGTAAAACACCAATAAAATCTTACAATTAACTTGAGAAGTTGCCTTTGGTTCGGTCCCAGTGGCCCGTCTGCTCCTCAGCTGCAGAAAATGTGTCCTCACAGATGCTCCCTTGTAATGGCTCTGGATGAGTGTTTAAAATTGCTTCTTGAACACAAAAACTAATTACAGCCAAGGGGAAATACTCACAGAGGAGTTTTATGCTGCATCGTGGCCAGACTGAACGCTTGTGTTTCAGCAGCAGTTTCATTTTAGAGGAGAGAAGGGGGGAGGGAGGGAAAAAGCAAAAGCAGAAGTGAGCCCTGTCTGACTCTCTAGAGTCAGAAAAGGAGAACACACAACTGGATGTGTGAGATTTCACTCGAACACATCAAGAGGTGCAACACAGGAAGGGAAGAAGGCAGCAGCATTGTGGCTTAAAGTTTTCAGCACAGCAGGTTGGAAACCTTACAGGTGTAGCTAAAGTCTAGCAGAGCTGTGCACCACAAAAAGCCAAACAATGAAAGGAATGCTCAGGCTGAATGATGGATTTAAGTGTGTACAGGGAGCTGTGACGCTGCTTTTGGTGCCAGCACCAGTCACTAAACATGTGCAGAGGCACCAGCTCACTCCTGATCCTCCTGATTCTCCAACTCCACCATGACCCGAGCTCCACACCAGGTCCTGGCAGTCCCACAACCCCATAGCCCCTGCAGGCAGGAAACAGCACCAGGGACACCCTTCAGGGATGATATCTGGGAAGGAAACTTAAGCAGCAGAGCCTTTGGCACATTTTTCAGAGTCAAATCTATTGCTTGGCCAAATTTAAAGATAGAAGGATCTTTTCAGTGATGAAGATGGAAATGGACACTGACAATATGAAAGTTAAAGTAAAGGTTCTCCTTGGCTGGTCAGCTCGCTGGTGGGATGGGTCAGGAGTTCCAGCCCCACCACAGAGCTGCTCAGATGTGCAGCTCCAGGAAACCCAGCCATCCCCCTCTCCTCCTCCCTGCTTCGTGTCCTCCATGGAGTTAACATGTCTGATGTGTCCCTGCAGTAGAAAAAGTTCTTGCTTTCAAACCTTCAGCTGCTTCCCAAGACTTATTTTAGTAGTTCTGTAATTGGAGAAGCAGGGATGGCACCAATGTTTCAAGGTTTCTAATTCCTCTCCTCACCTCTGCAGTGGCTGAGACTCTCCTCCAGCAGCTTCCCTGAGCGTGGAGCTGCCAAGACTGAAAGGAAAAGTCTTTTTATGCTGAGATGGAGAGGCCCTGGCACAGGTTGCCCAGAGGAGCTGTGGCTGCCCCATCCCTGAAGCGTCCAAGGCCAGGTTGGACGGGATTGGAGCAGGTAACTCGATGATCTCAGAGCTCTTCCCAATTTAAATGATTCTGTGAGTCTATGTCCCTGCTCATTGGCGGGGGGGCTGGGTTAGGTGGCCCTTAAAGGTCCCTTCCAGCCCAAACTGTTCCATGTTTCTGGGGATCCTCCTGCTCCCAGCACACACAGCAGGGCTGGATCAGCTGCTCTAGAGCACAAAGGGTTTGCCAGCACGAGGCTTTGCACATTCTCATTCCTTTTGTCTCCTACGCCCCGCTTGTTCCCACTACGCCAACACACCCGTACATCACCCTGCAAACGAGGGGGAGGAGCAAGGAAAACTCCCTTTTTCCTGAAATCTGGACCAGTTTAATGATCGAACTCACAGGCACAGCCCAACCGATGGCTCAGACAGCAAAACTGGGGTGCCAAAACAGGGATGGGCAAGGGACTGCAGAGCAGCAGCAGTGACAACAGGGCAGGACCCTCCCCTGGGCTCTGGAGGCTGGGACAGCAGTGTCACACCTCTGCTTCCAGGGACTGTCCTTTCACAGCCTCCTTGGCAGAGCTGGTGCAGCTCTGGCAGATGGCATCTTGTTGATGTCAGACAGACAGACAGGATCTGCTCTTCCAGCTGAAACAACGCCTTACAGACCTTACTCCTTAAGGCCTCCACCCCAGGTTCTCCCCTTCGTTTAAGCTCAGAGTATTTTCCACAGCCATGCTCAATCTTCTCAGCTCCTGTTATGAGCTGGCCAGTGTGGACCATCCACATCCCAAGCTGGCAGCCAGGCAGGAGTCACTGTCACCAAACACTCCCCCAAACCACCCCAGGAAAACCCTGCTCTCTGGAGGTGTTTGGATACATCTCCCTCACGCTGAGCCAGCTGCATCCACACACCGACAAAACCATGAACCAGAATCTCTCCAAACACAACAAAAGCCACTTTGGGGATTATTTTTAAAGCCAAACCAACAGGATTTCTTGATGTTCAGATGAAGCCACTGATCACGTGAGGTGAGCACAGGACCCTGCTCGCTCTGTACATCCCAGGGGCTCTCAGGAAGCATCAGCTTCAAACCAGCTCATACTGAAATTTACACCAGGAAAAAATCCATAGTCTTTGTAGCCTTTTTCCCCCTGCAGCTTCCACTAAGGAAATGTGTGTTTATTTATGTGCATTTTCATATAGGTACAATTCTCTCTCTGAATTTTTACAAAGCAACACTAAAACTCCAGCTAACCAAAGCTACTGCAGAACATTTATCCTCCACGAAGTCTCCTGAGAGCAGCAGCAGTCACAGCAAAAAGGTTCCTGACACCGCAGCCACGCGCTCCTGGTGCAAACCTGGCTTTTCCAAGCCCTTCCCATTGACCAGCAGGGAAATTAAATGAGTACAAAACAATTACAAACCTAATGAAGCAAACGCTGCCAGATGTTGGACTTAGGCCCCAGATAATTCCAGGGAACACCTGTTCCCTGCCTGGGGTTGTATCCCAACAGCAGCGTGTGGAAATGTGTGCAGAGATTCAAGGGAACATCTGTTTTTCCATGACTTGCTGGCTGAGCATTCATCAAAAGGCTGATACTCCAATTATTTATTTGGAATGGCTGCTGTGGGCACAGACACAGCTCCGCGCTCCTGCAGCACCAGGAACCGAAGCAACAGCCTGGCCTGTGGTACAGATACAGCATCTGCCACCAGTGCTCGCTATTCCTCTTTCCTCTGACATTCCTGAAGTTAGCAGATATATATTTACTTCCCAGAACTAAACTTACGGCATCAACAGCACCAGCTTTAATTCTAAATCTGGCTCTGGGACATGAAATGCATCTGATTTTCTCATCCATTATTAAGTCCCAGGCATGCTAATAAGGCATTTATCTCCAAAAAAGATCATTACCCATGCGGATTTCTAGGGATAGTCAAGGTCTTTGCAGCCTGGAGTCTCAGGACATGAATAGAAACTGCATTTACTATTAAAATTAAACCAGCAAGCCTGGGAGTTATTAGAAAAGTAAAACCCAAGCCTGTAGCGGGGTTGTGCAGGCAGTTCTGGGAGCCTGCATCAAATCCTGGGGATGCAGGCACTGCAACCTGCCACAGAAACTGCAGGAATGCTGAGTGCCTGCATCCCTGGAATTGCCCCCATCCCAGCTCCACAAACAGTGCTGGAAGCATGAACACGAGCCCTTGGTCTGCAGGGAGAAAATCAAATCCCCCCTGAATAAACCATCTGCAGCCTTTCATGCATAACACAGGATTACGGTTTCCTGGCAAGGGGGAGATTCTTCTTTGCTCAAGTCTGGAAAAGAATTCATACCATAAAAGAGGAACAACATCAACAACAAACTTAACCCCAAGACGAAAATGCTGACACAGGCTGGAGAAACCAGTGGAGAGAAAAATGACTTTAGTAACAAGGTGTCTGTAGCAGTTGGGGGAGAACAAATGCAGCAAGAACTGCCACCCGCTCCTGTAATTCAGATTTTGAGGGCATTCACCACACCTCTGGAGGACTGCACTGAATTTTCCATCATTTCAGTTCAGATCAGTCTTGGGCTGGGAAAATTCAAGAAAATCCAAAAAACAGTGTCAGTCTGAGCTGAATCTTTGGAGCACCTTTCAAAGTCTGAAGACTTCTCAAGCTTTAAGCTTGTCCTGGATTTGGAGAAATGGAAAGATATTGAAAGATATTGAAGGAGAAAACCAAATTACTGACATCACTTTGGAGCTGAATCCTACCTGAGACATGCATGATGTTGGGAGACCAAGCAGCCAAAAATCAGCTGGAAAATGAAGGAGTGAGGGGCAGGGCAGGGAGGCACGACTTAAATGTTGGAATCTCCATTTAAAACACCTGCATTCCATTCAAAATTAAATATGGTGGCCACATTCCCCAAATTAAATGTTGGAATCTCCATTTAAAACACCTGCATTCCATTCACTCTTTAGCATAAGCTGCACGACACAGACAATAAGCTTTAAAAATAGTTTTATATTCAGCTTAGAAAACACAATAAAGCATTTCTCGAGTTTTAGTGGGTGCCACTCCTGGCACAATTAAGCTAAAAACTGGAGCTGAAAGTTGAAAAGTGATGCTCGGTATCACCTGGAAATCACAGGACAGCTGAGCACCATTTCAGATCAATGATTCTGACACCCAAGATAGAGCTGGGCGAAAATCTACCCAAAAAAGATAACGATCCCCGATGGCTGCACTGATAACAGACACTGAGCTGCACAAACCACTGACAGCTCCACCACCAGAGGTGTCCTTCCCCTGTGCCCACCTCACCTCCCATCCGTCATCATCACTTTCACAGCCCTACAAACGGATGGATTCACGTTCATTCCTCGAAGCAATGACATTCATATTGCAAAGGCTCCTGATGAGCTCTAAAAAAATGATCTGCCACCCCTTCAAATCCTACCTGGAAGAATGGGGTCTTCCCACAGTTCCACCACAGCCAACTCAGGTTTCCACCTGGGGAAACCCAGGAAATTCCCCCAGAGGGCAGGGATGGATGGGATATTGGGAAGGAATTGTTCCCTGTGAGGGTGGGCAGGCCCTGGCACACGGTGCCCAGAGCAGCTGGGGCTGCCCCTGGATCCCTGGCAGTGCCCAAGGCCAGGCTGGATGGGGCTTGGAGCAGCCTGGGACAGTGGGAGGTGTCCCTGCCATGGTAGGGGTGGCACTGGATGGACTTTAAGGTCCCTTCCCAGCCAAACCAATCTGGGATTTTATGATTCTCTGAGGTGAAATCCAAAGTATAACAATTTCTCATGCACAGCCCCTCTGTTCCCTGTACCTGTTTGTGTGCACGTCCCATGAGAACCTGGATTAAACCTCAGCCTGAAGATGCCCTGATTGAACAGGAAGAATTCATGTGGGGGATAAAAAAAACCCCAACCAAACAGATCAAACCCCCCAGTACAATAGCACCCCCCTTCCCCCCAACAAGCCATTAACCACTTCCCTTGTTCTGTCTTTGGGACCACGTAACTAATCCAGCTAGAAATAAATTATAGTGGCAACACGTCCAAAATACAGAGTGAAAGTCTGGGAAACGCAGCAAAGACCATCAAAATGAGATTGAAAAAACCCCAAACAAACAAAAACTGGAAAAAATTACTCTCCAGTGATTCCTCTTGCCCCACTGAGTTTCTTGGTGTTAATTCCCAGCTCCAAGTCTGGCCCTTCCCCTCCCAGGCCTGCCGCGCAAACCTCGTCTCCACCGATCCGCGGCCGTGCTCTCTAAGCCTCTGGCCTTGCAAGGCAGCAATTTTCTCACAAATAATCCTTGCAGTTTCATGCTTTTTTATTATTCTAGTACAGGAAATGGCTCAAAACAAAACTGAAGGCTTCCAGTTATATTTTTTGTTTAGTTCACCACCAAGCAACATCACTGCTCTGGCTGGGTAATAGAATTGTCGTAATATCGATCAGAAGCTTCTAAAACACTGCGGAATTAGGGTTTTTTCTCTATTAAAAGGTCTCTCTGTTTTTGTGATTATATTTGATACAGAGATGTGACAGCCATCCCATTATTTTTATGATTCCAGGAGTTTCTGGAGTAACAGCTCGTTGGGCCCTCCAACAACAGCAGCTGAAAAAATCCTTTGATTTCCACATCGAGCCCCCTGCTGAGGAATCTGGTGTTGCACATCTACTCCCAGCAGAGGTACAGCCATCCTCTTCAAAGCCTAGGCTGAGGAAAAAGGGAATTTCCCTTCCAAACAAACACTGGGGTGGCATTTCCATTATCCTGTTGTCATGAAAAGCAGGATCAAAATGATGAAACACATCCAGAGCTACATGTCACACAGAGGCCCTGAGCATATGTAAGGTGCCATCTATTTTTGATGTTGTTTTAGAAACAATAACCCAAACTTATTTTCTTATAAATTAAAAAACCTGGGAGACCAAGGATTTTGTGCTACTGTTCTCAAGCAAGACCTACCTGATCAATACATACCAAATTACAGCATTTTCACATCTTTTTAAAATGTGTTTTGAGGAAAAAGTGTCCTAGGCCAGGTTGGACAGGGCTGGGAGCACCCTGGGACAGTGGGAGGTGTCCCTGCCCATGGCAGGGGTGGCACTGGATGAGCTTTAAGGTCCCTCCCAACCCAAACCATTCCATGATTCTAAGCAAAAATTCCAAGTGTGTAACGATGCCCCTGCCCATCTTACACTGAGTATTTTAAGTGAAGACTGGAATCCTTAAACTCTGTTATTTAGAGGAATATTTCCATTCTCAGCTGTGAGACAAACTCAGAAAAATTCATTTGCCTTCCATAATTAAATTGCCCCAATGCTGCACACTGCAGGCAGAAAAAGGTTGAAGCATCAAGAAACACTCAGAGAATTCTTCCCTAACTTCTGTCTAATGTCTGTTTTTTCCTTCTGAATGAAAACATAAATTTCATTACTGGAACATGATTAAACTTTGTTTTTTTCCTATCTGAAAACCCAGTAATCACCACCTGAGCATGCCAGCTGTCAATGACAACAGCCTCAGGCTCTGATCTGCAGGAACTGAACAATTAGTAATTAATTAGAACAAAGCTCAGTAGCACAACACGAGCTGGATTGTCAGCTAGAGTTATTAGAGTTGCAGAATTAGGGTTGAGGCTCCTGCTACGTGTGAGCACAGCAAGCTCATGGTTTCTTCAGCAAGTTCCCAGAAAACTTCCCTTAAAAATGTGATTTTTCCTTTTTCTCCTTGAAGTGACAGGACAGAACTCCTGTCCCCAAAAATACACCTCCTCTCCACACCTCTGCAGGGTGACAGGATGCCGCGTGACAGGCAGAGCTGCTGCTTTGCCCAGTCCTCTGGTCTCTCCACTCAGTTCTCTCAAACAAATAGAGCTGTTCTGCCTCCAAAATACACCTCTGATCATCCTTGATGTCTGGAACATTGTTCACAGAGAGTAAAATTTGATGAAATTATTCTTTAATTTGATTTTCATCCTCACAAATTCGTCACTAACGACACCCCAAAGCCATGCCCTGCGTGACAAAGGGTTCTCAACGCTCAGGGAAGGAACAGGCGGGGACAGTCCCCAGCTGATATCCCGATTTTTGAGTGTTGTGATTGTGCAGAAGAAACAAAGCCTTTGCAAACACACCCATTGCTGCTCTGCCTCCCCTTCCCAGCGAACTCCCTGATCACCACTTCTTCTCCAAAGCACAACCAGCAGCCTCGGGGCTCTCTGGGGATGGGCAGGTAACAGGAGGAGTGCAGAGAGAGGCTGGCAGGCAGCTGCAAGGGAGTTCAAGTGGAAAAAAACTAAAATACACCCCAGAGAGGACATTTGCAGCCACTTTAGTGCATTAGAGATGCCACTTACAAATGTGAGAACAGCAGAAAACAAAGTCTCTGTTCACAGCGTGTAGAAATTATTGACAGCGTGGCATGAGTAAAGAAAAATGTTCCTGTACGTGGTGCTTCTGAGCCTTAGGAAATTTGAATTGTTACAGCCAAAAAACCACCAAAATATTAATGAAAAACCAATGAAAAGTATGGTATCAGTCCCACATCAGTTCAGATGTGCTCCATACCTTCACGTTCATTCACATGAAAATACCTAAACAATCAAACCAGTGACAAACTGAAACTGTGCCATAAACACAGAATAAAGCAGGAAAAATCCGGGCCAATCTATTGGGTGCTGTAACCTTGGAGATCTCCAAACCTGCTGCTGATTTAGAGGACTACAATAAAGATTAAAAGCCCCCTTTAATGGAGCAGTTCTCAGATAAACATGTATTTAGGTCAATGACTTCCCCGCCTTCCCAAAAACTGTGCCACTGACTCCAAACACAGGAATCTGTGGTGGAGCTGCAGCATCTTTGGAGAATCGGGATCACTGGATCAGGCAGCCAAGGGCAGGACTGATTGAGTTCTGATGGCTCTGCTAAATAACTGCACCAGGGTTTTTCTTTCTTCAGTGACACCTAAATATGAACAGCAACCTTCAGTATTGAAATTGGTTTTCTGGTCAGCTTTGGGATTTGGAAACCTTCAGGGAAATAGAATCATAGAATGGTTTGGGCTGCAGGGGGTGTTAAGGATTACCTGGTTCCACCCCCTGCCATGGCAGGGACACCTCCCACTGTCCCAGGCTGCTCCCAGCCCCAATGTCCAGCCTGGCCTTGGGCACTGCCAGGGATCCAGGGGCAGCCACAGCTGCTCTGGGCACCCTGTGCCAGGGCCTGCCCACCCTCCCAGGGAACAATTCCTTCCCAGTATCGAACCTGAACTTCCCCTCTTTCAGCTTGAACCCATTACTCCTTGTCCTATCACTACAATTCCTGATGCAAAGTCTCTCCCTGACTTCCTTGTATTCCCTTCAGATCCTGGCAGGTGCTGTGAGGTCTCCACGCAATGTTCTCTTCTCCAGGCTGGCCACAACAATCCACGCCACTCACTGCTGCTCAAAGGCATCCATTTGTGCCATAAATGTTGTGTTTAGGAGATCTGATTTGGTATCAGGGACCTCACAGCTGTGGAAATTCTCTCATAAAACCATGAGAGAACTGCACAACCTTCTCCAGGTTCATATTGTCTGGATAATCAGAGAAGAGCTTCATCTTTTTTAGGCCTCTTCCCAACATGTTGATTTGTTACCTCTTCCTTTTAACCATTCAATGTTTCAGCCTAGGAGGTTATACCTAAATAAAGTACAAAATCGTGCCAAAAGGTGCAAATTGGCTGAAATGCATCAATCTATACATTTTCTTCCTGGAAACCCAGGAAGAGCCATCAGGAATTTTTGCATACACACAGCCAAACTTGAAATGCCAAACCATTTCTGCAAGAGCTCCTGTTCCAAAAAAATAAAGGTTTAAAGCACTGATGTAGGACACAGGGATAAAGCCAAATCTCCAGCAGGTTAGTCCAGCAAAGGGCAGCTTTGCCAAGCCAGGTCCTAAAGCAGATTTCAATGCGCAGTGACATTCCTGCAGGCAGGATTCCTCCCCAGAAGCAGTGTTTGGCACATTCCCATTGGGATTCTCCAGGTTCCTGCAGGTCCAGGTCTACCAAATCTAGCAGCCCCTCCCAGCTGGGTGCTGCTGGCAAACCAGGCCCTGCTCCAATGCCCAGCCTCGGGATCCCGCAGGGTTTGAGCAGGGTCGGAGAACAGCTTGGAAAACTTATGTACAACCTCCAGATCTACAAATGACTTCCACTGCTGCCCACACACTCCGTAGTCATATTCAGCAGCTCAGAAACTTGAGGAGAGAGAGCTTTTCTTGCCCCAAAGAAGAGCAGAGAATGACAAATTAAATACCAGCACTATATTTAGAAAATAAACTCTTTCCGCTGCAGTTATAATTCGCCGAGTGTCACAACATTTTGAGTTTCCTTGGAAATATTATCTGCAGGGGAAAAAAACACATTTAAACACGGCACATTCTCGCTCCCATTTCCAGCTGCAGCAGAGGACAGCTCAAAAACCCTTCCCAGGAAACCATGGCACAAGGATTCAGTGTCAGTCACTGCTCCTGCCCCTGGGCTGCACCACCCCTGCATCCCTGACACTCCATCCACACATTTCCCAGCTCCCACCTTTTACTATTCCTAGCCCTACTAAACTCACAGATTTGGGGTTTAAGTCGGTTTATTTGCATTATGAAAGGAAAAAAAAAAATGTTTTTCTCCTCAGAGAGCAGCAGAGTGAAGGCTGGGAGATGCTGAATGGCCTCCTTTGATGTGAGAGGTTTACACTTGACCTTCTGCTTTCCTTCCTGGATATTTATATCCTGTGGGCTCCAAAAGCTGAATAACAATGAGATCCACACACTGACCTGCTCAAGCGAAGCTTCGATCCATCTCCTAAAAGTGAATCCATGGCACTTGGTTCTGACACTTTTTCAGAGATAAATGACTAATTTTCGGCTTAATTTAGCTCTCTTGGCATTCAAGCAGCTAAATAGATTATTCCAAGCAAAAGTTATCACTTCAACAATTCCAACACATCACCTCAAAAGGCAGGGATTAGTGTTTCAAAGACACAAAATTAATCCCAAAAAACTCTGCCCTGTGAGGGTGGGGAGGCCCTGGCACAGGGTGCCCAGAGAAGCTGGGGCTGCCCCTGGATCCCTGGACGTGTCCAAGGCCAGGTTGGAGCAACCTGGGATAGTGGGAAGTGTCCCTGCCCATGGCAGAGGTGCAGTGGGATGGGCTTTAAGGGCCTTTCCAACCCAAACCAGGCTGGGATTCTATGACTCAATCCAGAGCACCAATGTTTTGACCCAACATCAAAACAAAACCATGAAAAGGCATCAAAACAACCCCTGGAAAAGAAGAACATTCCAAAGTCATTTCTAAAACGCACATATGGATCTGAAAGTAGAACTTTATGGCTCATTTCTTCCTCAAAATGAAAACTCCTTAGAAAACAGCAAATTTTCTATGTAAATAAATGTCAAAGCACACTCTTGTGATGCCTCAACGCTCATTTCTGAGACATTTCCAGGATTTTTATTTGTCTTTCTACTGCTCTAATCTTGAATTCCTTTTAATCAACACGAAGTATATTGTTTAGCTGCAAGTAAGCCAATTTTTATTTGGTAATAAAGCAGCATAATAGACACAAGAGAAGCAAGGCACCAATGAAAGATGGGGAAGAGGAAGAAATTCCATTTGAAACTAGGACAAAAACTTTGAATCAGGAAATCTGTTGCTTTCCAAGGAAAGTGAACCTGTGTGGCCATTTCCAACAGGAAAAACCCATATTCCATATTCATTTGCATTGCAGAGCAGCTCTGCAGCCCACACAGGGTAAATACACTGGACTTAAATTATTTTCATTGTGACATTGAAATTGCTTCATTGCATTATTTTAATTGTGAGTAACTTCAGGGAAGTCTATGAAATAGAAATAGAAAAACATAAAATTCTGCAGCTGGGCAGAATTTTTGAATGGATCTGCTGAAATGCCTCAGAAATAGCAAAAAAATAAGGATTTCCTATATTCAACTTTAGGGAAAGATTGGAGCACGTTGTGGAAAGCAGCCTAATGCCTCCAGCAATGGAAGAGCTAAGCCTGTAATACTTCTCCCTCCTTGTTAACCAAAGGATTACAATCTCTTCCCATCCCTGTGGTTAATGCAGCTAATCCAGCCAATACATATTTATTGGAGTTCTCCCTGCAAACCCAGCAAAGCCTTTGGAAATTTAAGCCAAAAAGCATTAAAATGATTTTTAAGTCTTCTTTAGGGCTGTTTCAGACAGGGGCATCACTAATGTGATAGTCACAGATTCTGGGGACTCCACTGCAAACTCATAGAGAATTCCCAGAAATGCTCAGGATCAGCTGGAAATGTTCTGGTTTGATGTTAGCTTGGGTACAGTTCTCTGAAAAAAATGTCACTTCAAACCCTGTCCATACTTTAAAGTGTCCTTGGGGAGCCGCTCGCTCCAGTGAGCCACAGCCTCAGGTCACAGCCAGCACCGAGTGACTTCCCACTGCAGGGGTGGCCAGGGATTCTTCTCCATCTCCTAGGGAAGGGAATTACCCTGGGCTGCAAATGGGAATGCTGGCTTCAGCCATGCTGACTTCTGATTAAAAAATAGGGAGGGTTTAGCTCAGTCACGGAATCACTGAGGCTGGAAAAGCCCTCTGAGATCATCAAATCCAACCTCACCACTGCCCCACGTCCCCAAGTGCCACATCCACATGGCTTTCAAATCCCTCCAGGAATGGGACCCTGGACAGCCCTTTCCATGAAGGAATTTCCCCAATATCCACCCTGAGCCTCCCCTGGCCCAGCCTGAGGCCGTTCCCTCTCCTCCTGTCCCTGTTCCCTGGGAGCAGAGCCCGACCCCCCCGGCTGCCCCCTCCTGTCAGGGAGTTGTGCAGAGCCACAAGGTCCCCCCTGAGCCTCCTCTTCTTCAGGTCAGTGTGGAGCATCCCAAAATTCTATTTCTCAGCATTGCTTAGGCTGGAAAAGCCCTCTAAGACCACCAAGTTCAACCCCAGCACTGCCAAGGCCACCACTGCCCCATGTCCCCAAGTGCCACATCCACACAGCTTTTAAACCCCTCCAGGGATGGAAACTCCACCACTGCCATCTAGCAATGATAATTTTTAAAAGAATAGGTTTGAATGATCAAAATGATGAATATTCAATACTCATTTTATCTACAGATTCTTGAAAAAAAACCCCAAATTTTCCACTTTCTCCAGAAGGAAGTGGCATAGGGAGCTGATGCATCCCTCTGTCAGGTTATTGCCATGGATAAACAAACAGAGGAAAACCACCACAGGTTTCGAAAGTTAATAATGGGAGGAAAGGGGTAGAGGTCAGGGCTTTATTGCTAATTCCAACTTCTTCACCTTAGGAAAGGCAGATTTAATTAAATCTATGTAACTTAAATATATTTCTTGAAAATAGCCCAGCACTAAAGCTACACTCAAGAAAAAAGTTCCTGTGTTTTCCTGAGTCATGATTGTTCCTTATCTTCTTGAACTCACAGTAAATCTTGAAAACTCTTTTCAGACACTTCAGTGAAAGCAGAACTACCCAAATCATGTAGAGGACTAAAAATATTTCAGCAAGATCCCTCAAAGTCTAAACTGTCTGTGAGAAAAGTACTTTTCCCACAGATAAAATTCAAAATATCTCCAATTTACAACCAGTTCATATTTACTTCTAAACAGCACAGGTGTGAGACACCACACCAGGTCCTCAAATAAAGTAAAAATGTGCTTGGGGAAGGGTAAAAATCATGAAATGGTTGGGTTAGAAGGATCTTAAATCTCATCCTGCCATGGGCAGGGACACCTTCCACTATCCCAGGCTGCTCCAAGTCCTGTCCAACCCAGCCTTGGACATTCCAGGGATGGAAAAATCCTCTATCTTAGATCTGAATTCTGGTGCTTTGAGACTTCGGAAAATTTCATTGGAACTTCAAGGGTCTTTAATACCTAAAAAAGTTTGGATGTCGGTTTGAATAACCACAAGGAATAGTTCCCCACTTGCACAGGACTCACTCCTCTTAAAATAAATAACACTAAATTAAAAATATATAAAATAAATCAAAATCATGATCTAGCTTACCAAGCAAACTTGATTTTGCATTAGAAATTCTAATACGTCTTCCCAATTCTCCGCTTCACACTGATGGGCTTGGCTAAGCAGAAGCCATGTGAAATAGGTGTTATTAAAATGCCATATGCAGCCTCAGATGGTATTTCCTTACACAGTTCAGTTTCTGAGCTCTAGAGGAAAAGGAATGGTAATTCTATGCAAAATAAGCTGTGACTCACCAGCACGCTGCTCTTGCAATTATCAAATTCCCCATTTTTATTTACATGGGTTTGAGTTCTCTTAGTTTAAAACCTTCCTCATTAAAGAAAGACCAACAGCAAAACCAATTTCAGAGATTTGTGTATCAAGAAAATGGAAAGAACTGATACCTTGAGGACTGGCAAAGGAGCTCAATATGAATTCCTCCAATTCGTAAAATACACCCCAGAAACTTTAAACTTCCCTCAAAGAATCAAAGTGTTGTGATTTTATACACCCCTCACACACACATTTCCTGGGGGGCTGTACACAAAACTGAGGACTGCAACTGACTTTTTAAAATCTTGCACTTAATAGCTTTATAAATGTAATTAATGGTACATTTCTTCTGTATTTTTTAGCTTAATCCCCATTATTTTTCTTCAAGTTCGCAAGCACCTTCATGTGACCATTAGAGAAATCTCCACTGCCCTTTGGTTTTGGTGCTGAGAAAGTTTGGAACACAGATGTGCCAGCACTGCAATAATA
>VXBT01009656.1:1036082-1069262 GCA_013400235.1 Oriolus oriolus
AATAATAATAGTAATAGTAATAGTAATAGTAATAGTAATAGTAATAGTAATAACAACAACTATTATTATTATTATTATCATCATCATCATCACCACCACCAAAATTTGGTATTTCTCCTTTTCCCACAAGGGCCCTTATTTTCCCTGGTTGCTGCGGCGATGCTGCAGCAGAGCTGCTGGGAGTGTCTGTGGCTTCCCACCTGGAAGCTTTGGGAAAGGAGGCAGAGGTCCCTCCAGAGCCTCTGTGCTCTCCTGGGGCCTCAGGAATGGCCAAATAGAACACCTGGACTGGTGAAGTAGGAACATTTTGCCAAACCTCTAAAAAGATGGAACTAATCCATATTCACTTCTCACCCTTGAGTTTCCCACCGAGACAAGGCTTGCAGTGCTCCTGTGGTTCTGCACTACTCGCACGTGCTGAAAGTCACTGCTGAATTGGGAACAGGTTTATTCCCATTATTCCTATGACACTAACCTCCAGTCAGACTTGCTTTCAGCACACCCTAAGCAGCACATTCTGTCCTCCCAGGCAAGGAGAGGGTTTGGGTCACACCATTCCTAAGAGGTGTCGTGTAGGACAACAGGATTCAAGTCATCAATTCAGGCAAAGGTACAAGGTCCCATCACCTCCAGCGCTTTGCTCTGGACACACAGGACAGGACAGGACAGGATACGATAGGATCCTGGCCGGTCTATATATCCACACACATTTCCCCCACTATTTACAAATTATCTGCCTTTCAGACTGTAAAATCTGAGATGAAAATATAGCACAAGCCAGTTTACATCCTGGAGTCGCACCTTTTCAATAAAAACACCTTATTAAACTAAGGAAAGTCAGACTAAGCATTAACTTCAACACCTCCTGATGCCAAACTTAGAATAACTGTGGGCCAAGACATGCTTACAAAGTTGAAAGTCAAAAAAAAACCCACAAACAAACCAGAAAGTCCCCAACAAGCTGTGGGTTTGGTTTTGTTCTCTTTCTTTCCTAAAACTGAGCAATCATGACCCCAGAGAAGTCATGAGGCCCAGGGCAGTGCTGGGCACTGGGGAGGCACCTCCAGTCCTGGGGGCAGTTTTGGGCACAAAAGAAAGGATGTGGAGGGGCTGGAGCGTGTCCAGGGAAGGGAACGGAGCTGGACCCCCAGGAGGAGCTGAGGGAGCTGGGAAAGGGGCTCAGCCTGGAGCAGAGGAGGCTCAGGGGGGACCTTGTGGCTCTGCACAACTCCCTGACAGGAGGGGGCAGCCGGGGGGGTCGGGCTCTGCTCCCAGGGAACAGGGACAGGAGGAGAGGGAACGGCCTCAGGCTGGGCCAGGGGAGGCTCAGGGTGGGCATCAGCAGGAATTCCTTCATGGAAAGGGCTGTTAAACACTGGAAGGAGCTGCCCAGGGCAGTGATGGAGCCCCATCCCTCGAGGTGTCCAAGGAGTGACTGGAGGTGGCACTTTGTGATATGGCTGAGTTGGCACGGTGGGATTCAGCTGGAAGTTGGACTTGATGGTTTTGGAGGTCTTTTCCAACCTTAATGATTCCATTTCAAAGCCAGCTCCATATCCCTGGAGTGACCTGGTTTGCAGCTCTCGGCCGCAGTGTCACTCGTGCCCCCTGCCCCAGCACAACAGAGGCCTGTTCAACGCGGTGCCCTCCGAACACAAACGTGAGGGGGCTGCGCAGACTGGAAACAAAAATTAACAGCTAAAGCTGCCTCCTTGCCTTGTACTGATCACAGTGAACAGAAAAGAGGTCACATCAATTCAGCTGAAGCTGGTTAGAAGTGTGTTTTTAGGTTATCCTGCACATCAGCACTGTCAGCACGATGAGCAGACGCCTGGCTGGGCTTTGGCAGAGCCCCCCCTTGTCTTGCGAAGCAAAGTGACTCCTGTACCTCGGAGAGATCATTAAACACCAGCCAGGTAGCACAGCAGTAATCAAAATAATCCAATCATAAATATAGATTTACTAGATAAGCAGGTACTGATAATCGTGGGGCATAACAAATGGTACTGGGAAGATCCTGAAGAAGCTGAAGGAAAAGGATCCCCCAGCAGTGAGACAGGAATTCTGCCTGCAGACAAAGCTCTCGGGGCTGCTACAGCCCCTCCTGAAAATACAGAGCCCACAAGAGCTGGTTGGTTGGGAACATGAAGGTTTTCCTCTGCAAGCCAAGCTGACAGCAAACATATGCTCAAGTGCTGCTGCAGCAGACAGCGAAGCCTGGTTACTTTGTAGTAATAAATATTAAATAACTACATATGTTAAATAAATATTTTTAAATTACATTACCAGAATAATTACATCAAATAATATTTAATAACATAATATTGTTAAATAATAATAAATAAAGAAATAGTGGATAATTATTCTGCTTTTTTATTTCAGCTGTGCACAGACTGGGTGAGATTAAGTGCCCACATCAGTGAGCATCCCATGGATATCACAGCTGCTTTTCTGAAGGAAACAAACGCTGTACCAGGTTATCAGCATGAATAAACCACCTGAAAGGCTGATATTCCATAATTTGCAATCCCAAGGTTTTTTTCTGACCCCACAGAGTGAGAGCAAAGGAAAATGAAAGGTTCTCCTTCCTCCAGACCTTGTCTGTACCATTTCAACACACCTGGAACATTCCTGTGCACGACATTCCCCTTCTCATCCCAAATTCACCCACCAGCTGCAAACCTTGCTGCTCTACAGCTGAACACACTCACTTATTGCTGCAGCTTGACTTGGGAAACAGGAGTGGCTTTCTTTTATTTTCCTGCTCCATTCCAGCCCAGGCTCAGCTGGAGCTGATGTTTGCTCCCCTCATTTCTGTTGTATCAGTCTGGGCCTACCAAACAGTCCAGCAACCTCAAACCATTCCGAACAATTTCACCTGGAGAAAAACACCAAAATTCCTTAAAAACAGGAAAGGTTTGAGGATGAGCCATAGTACAGCACAGCCAAGGAAAAGCTTCAGCCCAGTCACAGAATGGTTTGGGCAGGAAGGGACCTTAAACACCATGCAGTGTGCCCATTTTGCAATTCAGAGAGAAGAGAATTCATCAGGGAAAATATTCAGCTGCTTCTCACGAGGGATGGTTTCTCATTTCAACTCAGACCTTGCCACCTGGCCAGTGATCCTCAAAAAGCTGACACTTAGAGAAAGAAACATCACAGCTTTGGGATGGGAAGAAATATTCACCAGAATAGCTCTAAGAGCTCAAAAACTCTGTATTTTCCATTTATGTGGAAAAAAAAAAGAAGTGAAAAAAAAAAATCTCCTCAGAACAGTGTGACCCTGCTGGAGAAAAGGGCCGCTGTGTTTTCCCACCGGTGCCTGGAACAGACAAAAGTGGAAGCTGATGACTAAAGGAACAGCTAAAAATACCCCAAGTAGTCTGGAGCTGAGAGTTGTGTGCCCTCACTGCAATTAGCAAATTGCATATTCAGTTTCACTGACACTAATGAGTGCAACCGAGTTCATCTACACCTCAATTAACTTCAAGAGACGCTTCTTTTCCACAAATAATGGCACTTGCTCCTTGCTTTCGCACAGTCCCTCTTTCTGCCTGACCCCTCGGGCAGTAAATCACTGCCTCGTTTGCTGCAAATATGGTTTGGATCGATTAAGTGGGTGAAAGAAAAGAGAAAAATGCACTTCCAACACAGGGAGGAAAGGAGAAGGAAACTCTGGCACTGGATGGGAGCAGATGGATGCCAGCAGGTTTTTGGGATACAGCTGTAGTTGTGTGTATTAAAGGAAAATCAGGAAGATTCATTGAAAGAGAAGTCCAGCACATTGAACAACACACCTCTGGTACTTCTCTGGGACCTTTCCAGGTCTGAACACCACGTTGTATCAGAGGTTAAAAATCCGTTTTCAACTCAAGTAGGAAGAGAAATCCCAGCCTGTAAAAGAATTCCCCACAGCAGGATTAGCAGGTGGGGCCAGAAGGCTGCAGTCTGCCACTGCTTATGCTGAACAAAGTCTTTGTAGATCCTTCTCTACTTCTCTCCTTGAAGGAGACAAGAAAGAGGTTGGACTTAAAAAATTGGCCGTGCAGTGCTTAATCAGCAGATGATTTTAAGCAATGAAGTAAAAGCTGAAGCATCATTCAGAGGGGAGGAAGAGGAAATGGATTTATGGTACCCAGGAAAATAGGATGAGAAATGAATCAAGAGATGAGGAGATTTCAACCCCAAAGCACCAGTGAGGATGATACTGAGGAAGGATTGCCCAGATACCCATGGGAGCAGCAGGCTGGGGGAGGACACAGGGATGGGCCCACCCCTGGCACCACCAGACCTCACTGCTGGATTTGCTCTTTATCACATCTGCTCCTAACACACAATCACAGAATCGTGGAATGGTTTGGGTTGGAAAGGACCTCAAAGCCCACCCAGTGCCACCCCTGCCATGGCAGGGACACCTCCCACTGTCCCAGGCTGCTCCCAGCCCCAGTGTCCAGCCTGGCCTTGGGCACTGCCAGGGATCCAGGGGCAGCCACAGCTGCTCTGGGCTCCCTGTGCCAGGGCCTCCCCACCCTCACAATCAACTTTCCCTTTTGTTCAGATGCTGACAGCACTAATTACCAGAGAAGTGTGCAAACAGATGCTAATTTGAAGCAGGATCACTCAGGAGAAGCCGTTTGGCAAGAGGCAGGGGCTGATGGAAAATCCAGCTATTGATTTTCCTATCGGCTGCTGTCATCGCTGCTGCTGCCCACGAATAAACAACCCAGAGAATATTTGCTTTCCAATGACAGCTGGTGTCAGCATCAGTATGCATTTGCTGTCATGCTTCCTGCAGAATAAACTGATATTTTGCTATTTAATGTGTTTCAAAATCATCACTTGCAATTCCTGATGGCATTGTTGTATCAAATGCACGTGGGTCCTAAAGCCCTGGCAAAGCACTGAGCATCCAGAGCCAGTTCCCATTCAAATCCGTAAAAACTCTTCTCAAGACATAGCATTAAAAGGATTGCTCCTTTTGAACATATTTACTAAGGAACACAAGAAAACTCTATGTGAATACCAGCACAATAATCACAGCAGTAATACAGAAACATCCTCTTGGGAAATATTTAGCACAAGTGAGTTTTGAGTGCTGCTCAGGGTATTTACAGCTCACACGAACCTAATTTTGGACTTGTAAGGGATTTCTATAGTCATTAATTTCTCCTCCTTATTTTGCAAGTTGGATTTTTGCATAAAGGGCTGGGGTTTTTTTGAGGATAGGGATAAAAAAAAAGGAGAGTGTTTTCCCAGCTGCCTCTGAGGCACCATAAAACACAGAGGACAGTCCAATTTGGAACCTCCTCGGAGTGAAAGTCATAACAAAAGCTGTGGATTTGACCATCACAGTTAGAGATGCTGAAATTCCATCCAAAAATATTTTTGGGTGGAAAATACCCCTTGGTGAAGTGTGGCTTGTTACCATGGGAATAATTCTTTGGACCGAGCTGCATCCTGGACCTAAGATCAAAGAGAATTATATTTCTATTTTGGAAGTAAGAAGTGGCTTAAAAATAAAATAGAAATGCAGCATTTGTGCAGGACACAGAATCCCAAATGTGCAGGTTTTATCCTCCCAAATAAACCAGCAGCTGAGCCAGGGCAGAGCCCACAGCCTGGTCCTGCCCTGGCTCCTTCCGTGCCAAGCACCAGCAGCATCCACTGAAATCCTGGCCTTGGAAAGGTCCTCCTGGTGTAAAACCAGTTGTTTTGCGAGAGAGTGGATTTCTGCTTTTTGTTTTTAATTAAAAATGAGCCTTTTATCTCGCCCAGTGTTTACTATGGCATCCTGTGATCACAGCGAGCTGGCAGGGCTCTGCATCTGCCTGGGCCATCTGTTGGTGCTTACTGGGACCTGCTGGTGGCCCCAGTGCCACTGAAGAGGCACAAACACCCGGGGCCTGTGCTCCAGACAGGGCTGGCGGCCCCTCAGGCCCTGATGTGGCATTTGGGTCACTCATTTCACATCACACATTGAGGACAAAACACCAGCAGGGGGACAAGGGGATGACAGGTGAAAAGCACATTTCACAGCAGAGCACGAGCCAAGGCACCGCGGGGATCCTGGGAATGGCTCTGTGCCCTGCCAAGGATTCCAGGGACACCGAGGTGTCCCCAGACACAACACACACAAACAGGCGCTGATCCAGCCAAGCATGCACAGAGCTTGGCTGCTCCCAGGCTTGAATATTATACAGATAAGAAATCCTTCGCTGGGAGGGTGGGGAGGCCCTGGCACAGGTGCCCAGAGAAGCTGCCCCATCCCTGGAAGTGTGCAATGCCAGGTTGGAGCAGCCTGGGATAGAGGAAGATGTCCCTGCCCGAGGCTGGAGATGGAACTGGGTGATCTTTAGGGTCCCTTCCAACCAAAACCCCACAGAAAGACTCTGAAAGTCCTTAAATGACACTTTAAGCCCCAGAGGATATGAAACCAAAGCAGTGAACCCGACTTCCTTTGAATAACCCTCCCAGATGGAAGAGGTTTGAAATAGCATCACCAAAATCTCCAGCAGGGTCCTTTATAAACACAACCCCCCCAATATTTTCACTTCTTCTGGTTTCCATTTTCGTCTCTCGTTTTGAGTAATTGCTTCTCACACCATAACAAACTGATTGCTCTAAAACAAGGAAACTTTCAACGCAAGTCTCTCTCTGGATTTCTTGAAAGATACTTGAAACTCTATTTCAAGTATCTTTCCTGCTCTTTGTGTTTCCTGCTCCGGGGATCTTGGGGAGTTTTCCCCTGGAACATTCTGGACCACAATCTCCAAAGCACAAATACATCCCCATACCTTTAAGCCCAACCCACAGGATCAGTTTCATAAAAACCAGTCATGCACAGGTACATCTCACAGTGAAAACTACAGGCCCAGGAGACTAAGGAAGGAGATCCTCCAAATGATATTTCCCCCCAAATTATTCATATTTTGCTGTTCTACAGTCCTCCTCTAATATTTTTTATTTTTATTTAATATTCCTGGAGAGCCTAATCCAAATCAATCAATAGACAGCCTACAAAAATAATTTTGATTAATTTTCAGTCCTTCAACCTAACTAGAAGAGCTCCATTTCAGCAAGACCTGCACATTAAGACATGATTTTTATTTTCCTTTTATTTACCTCCTTTCCAACTGACGCAGAGATGCCCAAGAGCTGCTGCCCCACGGGACCCATTTTTTCAGATCAGCTGAATTCTGCTGCCTGTCAGACTCGTCTTTGAGGGTTTATCAGCCCAAAAAAATGGGAGACCTTTTTATAGAATAAATTCAGATTGTGCAGTCCCACCCTAAGGATGGAAAACCTGATTGCTGAGTATTTTGCTTCTGGGTTAAACATGTGATAAAAGCTCATCCCACAGATTCAATGGAATAACCTGACAGGCTCTGGCCATGTTATAACACCAAAATTTTCCTCCTGTGACTGGAAAATAAACGTTCAGGCTGATCAGTGACTGGCTGAAACTGCAACAAAGTGAAATCCCCTCTTTTTTTTCACCAGAGGACCTGGCCATGCATTTGTATCCCAGGAAATATCAGAGAAGAATCTACTTGGGGTATAGTTAAATCAAATATTCCATGGACAGCCCTCAGCCTCATCACACCCTGCTTGCAAAGACTGGGTGAGGATGGAAGGGGAAGTCACAGGAATTCTTTTTTTTCTGCAATTTTCCCTCTTCCCTCTAAGTTCTCTGCAGAATCCCACACCAGCTTCCATGGGAAAACCCAACCTGGGAAATTGAGGCTCAGCTCCTTCCATCCTGCCCAAGAGCTGGCTTGGACACACTGTTGGCAGGAGATTAAACCCAAATCCAATCTCCACATCTTCACGTGTGTAGGGAAAGGAAGGAAGAACAGCAATTTTGTGTTTGGAAAAGACACACAAAGCTGAGACAGCAGGTCCCTCTGGAAAAAGCAACCAGGTTTTCATCTCCCAGGCAGAATAATTTTAATTATATTGTATTTTCAGGCTCTGGAGAACTATCTCCAGGCATTTGAAAGGACCAAGATCATGCTCTGAAAGATGGCAAAGCTCATTGAAAGCCTACAGGATGTACAAAAGCAAGGAAATCACATCCTGGGAAGCCACAGCAACTCATTTGGAGCAGGGTGGTGGGAAAAGGAGGGGCGAGAGATCATTCACGTGCTTTGTGGGTCTAACAGCCACAAGGCCTTTTCCTTAGGCACCTGCTAATTGTGGAAAATTGGAAAAACGGCAGCTAAATGTGATGTCTCACAGATTTTTAACTCGAAGCCTCAGTAGATGGAAGAGCTGAACTGATTTGCTGGCCAGAAATTGTCCTGGCAGCTGCAAACCCATGCACTGGTAGCGCTGATTTTGTGAGCTCCAAGTCAATCTCTTCCCATCAAGAGAGGAAAATGAGGATAATTTGCTCACACAGCTCCGAGCACGCTGCGTCTGGCAGAACTGCCCGCTCCAGGGAGGATTATCCCAGAGATCTCCATCTCGGGAGGCACTGAGGGCTTCTCACACAATTTTCCACAGGAAAAAAATATAAAATATATATATATAAATATACATCTGCAGGGAGAGAAACAGGAGGAAGCTGCATTTCCTACCAGCTCTGCAGTCTGTGCCTGAAATTCATCCCTTCCTTGCCCATCGCATCAGGGACCAGGCGGGAAAGCCTGCCCTGCGGCACACGGATTTGGTGTTTGGGATCTGCTTTTCCAGCTGAAGCCATTCTTTTCCAGGGTAGCTGTCTCAAACAGCTGATCTCAGCCTGAGCAGAAGCGGCACCCGAGCAGTTCTGAACAGAAGTCACATCCTTAATTCTTTTTATTTGTACTCAAGTAGGAGGCTCAGGGGGGAACCTCTCATCCCACAGCTCCCTGACACGAGCCGGGCGAGGGTCGGGCTCTGCTCCCAGGGAATGAGGGACAGGATGAGAGGGAATGGCCTCAAGCTGGGCCAGGAGAGGTTTAAATTGGATATTAGGGAAAATTTCTTCATGGAAAGGGGTGTTCAGCCCTGGCACTGAGTCCTGAGGCAGTGGTGGAGTCCCTATCCCTGGAGGGATTTGTGGATGTGGCACTTGGGGACATGGGGCAGTGCTGTGGGAATGGCTGGGCTTGATCTTACAGCTCTTTTCCAACCTTAACAAGTCTGGGATTCTTAAAGATTCCAAGTGCACCGTGTTCCTTTCCTGAAAGGCCAAAAAATAATCACACTCATATTGCTGAAAAATAAATTGGCCAAAATCATGGGACTGTAACTCATTTCTGGCTGATTTTGCACCTATTTCAGTGTTGTAGCTTTCTGGCCATATCACAGAACGAAGCTGCATAAAGAGATATATATATATGTGTGTGTATATATATGTATATATATATTTAAAGTATGTATTTCTGGAGAGCAGAGAGCCAAGGCTAATTATCCCCAAAACGGGTCGTCACTAAACTCAGGTCAACACTAAGTCAATCCTACTCTGTGAAAAAGCACTTTAAAATGAGAACAAACCCCAAACCCACACAAAATGGAACCACACTGGCTCCCAAAGGACGTTCTGGCCACAGGTCAGGTACAAACTATAAAGTGCTTTTGTAGAAGTGAAATTAAATTACAAACATCCTATGAAATGAACCCCACAATGTCTGAACAGAAGCTTTCCAGCCAACATAAAATCCTGAGAGATACCTCAAAATTTATTTCATGGAAAAATCTTTAGTGTTACCATCCACTGATCCTGGAAATTCTGCTTTGCCTCTCGCACCCCCAGAGCTCTGATTCTTTCAGGGAACCAACTAAAGGCATTAACTAAAAATAAAAAGCAAATAAGATCAGCTTAAGTAGCTTCCTTAAAAAATATATCCTATTTCACAGCATGCTAATTAATAGCACAGAACTGATATTTTGATATCATGATTAAGAACAGTTCATTTTGAGCATCTTTCTCACCAGCAGATCAAGGCAATTAACTGGCAATTTGCTCACTAAATGACTTCCCAAGATGTGCTACTGAGATAAGGCAAAGCCCTTTTTAAAGTGCCTTTGAGCCAGCACAAGATGAACCTGCAGGGAGTATTTTTATAAACAGTGTACAACTCGATTCTTCAATAGTAAAGCAAAACTTCTGCTTCAGGAGTAAAGACAAAAAAAGATTAATTTTTTTGGAATTTTTTTTGGAACAGCAAGACACTTGGGGGTTTTCTCCTTGTTTCCCAAAGCGCAACCACTATAAATAATGCTGTGATGGAAGACACATCCAAAATATCACTTTTAGAAAACATCAAACTGAAATTCTCGACTTCTTTGTATTTTAACCGTGGGACACAGGTGGAGAGCTGAGAGCAGATAAATCCCCTTTTCCTGCCCTTTAATCTTTCTGCCCCAACACTCACTGGTTTTCACAGCGGTGCTGCCCAAGGAGCTGTGCTGGCTCTTGGACAGCAGAAACAAAAGAAATGCCATCCTTCAGGAGGCTGGGAAAAGGATAAACAGGGAGGTTTAAAGACACTCAGTTTGGTCAAAGTGAACATTCCTGATGAGATTCCAGGGAAGGATCTCCCCCCACTCAATCCCAAGCAATGCAAACTGGTAAAACGGGAGGATGCTGCAGAACTGGTCACAGAATCACAGAGTGAACGAGGTTGGAAAAGACCTTTGAGATCTTCAAGTCCAACCTAAACTCAGCAGATACAAAGAACCTGAGAAGAATTTGCTGGCTTTGAACAGGATCTCTGCCCACCCCTCCTGAACCTGCAGAACCCCAAACCCAGGCACAGGTGAGAGGCAGGAGGGCCCCGGGCAGGGCTGTCAGAGCAGCAGAGGATTTCTGACCCCAGTGCCGAGGTTTTGGTGCTCAGCTGAAGCACATCCTGCACCCAGGGGAGGCCGCTGATGCTCAGAGCTGTGGCTGAGCCCACGGTGTCCCCACACCTCCCAGCACTGGTACTGAAGCATTCCCCTCAATATTGCCCAGAAGAGGCCGCAGGAGCTTCTCCAGTGATTCACCCATCAGCACTCCTGACCCAGCAGGATTCCCCCAGCAAAGCAGAATTTAAAATTAATCTGCATAACTTTCTGTGTAGTTTCCCAGCCTTTTCCCTCTAGGAGGATCCAGCCCTGAACACATTTTCTGTCTGTACTTGATACCTGCAGAGGTTTCTGTTCTGCAAAGGGGAACCTTTCCCTGCTCCAGCAAAAAGATCTGAACAAAATCATTGCACATACAGCTTTTACCTGAGATTTAATTAGCGGATGCTCAGCCCCCTATGCAAAATGCATCACTAAAACCACAAAAGTAGGTGTATTTTAAGACATAACTGTACTGACTTGACCAAAATTGAGTTATTTCTTTAAATTCCTACACTGTGAGTTGTAGAGATGCTTTTGCTTCACTAAGTCTATGGATCAGATTTCCATTACAGGAAATCAGCCCCTGTCATGTTTAAACTGAGCTCTCCCTTTGTCCAGTGTCTAAGCACTGATAATGTAAACATTACATAAATGTAGAATTTTACTTTCCTCTGAATCAACAGAATTGGTTTGACTTCCCACTCTGCACCAGCAGGGTTAAAACAGAAACATAAAAGCACAGCTACTTCATGAGAATTAACTGAAAATAGAATTCAGTGACCGACTGTAACCACAGGATGTTTTAAGGCAGTGAACTCCCCTGCTGTGAGCAGCCTCACTATTCTGTCAATACACTCTGAACAGAAATGCCAAACATTTGCTTAGACTAACGATAATTATTTAAAATAATGCACAAATTACGCAGATTGATGATAAGAAGTGTCAGGGCCTCCAGCACTTTGGAATAATGCTGTATGTGCCCAAGTGCAGTTGGAGTTGCACACAGATGAGTTCCCTTTCCTAAGTCGTTGCCGATGACTCTTTTTTGTCCTTAATTCACAATTAGCACTAACAAGTAATTTCATTTCATGTAGAGCTCCCTGGAGAGGATTGCAGGTGGACACAAGTGCTCCATGAGACAGAATAAGCGAGGCTGAGAAGAGCTTTTGGGATCATCCTGCCCACCCTCCTGCTGGAAGCAGGGCTGAGCTCCAGGCTGAGGGATGTGCGCTGGAGGTTCTGAGGAGAGGATGCTGCAGCCCCCAGGCTCCTGCACACCACCCTCACAGGGAATTTTCCTCTCCCCACAAATCCAGTTGCAGTTTGCCCTCATAGAACCGGTTTTTCGTTCTGCGCTTTGGGCTAGAGCTCTGTTTGGTGCTCTCCATGACTTTCCTCCCCAGCTCAGCCCCCACCCTTCTCCTCCAGGTTGTATTTCACATCCTCACGCCCTTGGATTTGGCTCTGGCCAGCGCCAGGAGGCTTTTGGATGTCCCTGTGCAGAGCATCCCTGCCCTCCAGCACAGCAACTGCTCCCAAAGCGGAGCCATCTGCCAGCGTGCTGAGCGAGCACTGCGTCCCCTCAGCCAAAGGTGCTGCTCCGGCTGCTTGGCTCGACAGCATCCGCAGGAAAATGATGTGCAAACACCTCCACTCTCCTGTTTGTCTGCATTAAATGAGGAACAGCTGCTGGGCCAATCTGGCTGCAGAGTTTGCTCCCTGCCACAGCACAGACATTTCGTCTTGACCGCCCTTGGCGGCGGCGATAAGATGATGTTATCACACCGAAGTCCTGAATGATCTCCTGGAAGGTCAGGAACCTGCAGAACCGTGCCAGGTTTCAATATCTACCTCACACAGCTTCCACAGATGTGAACTTACTTGGTAATCGTCTGCACAACAAAATAAATCGTTTTTTAAGGGCCTGGGCCAACATAAACAGGAAGAAAACACTGTGTTCAGAGGTCAGGCTTTGCATGTTTTCCAGGGTTTTGATGTCCTAAGGATGTTTGTTAGGATGTTTTGGATGCACACAGAATACAAAATCAGGCCTATGTTAACCAAAATCCAGCCCTTGTACTGAATCTTTAAAAAACTCCAACAGAAATTGCTTCTTGATGAATATAAAAAGCTTTACAAGGCTCAGTTATTCCAGCAGACTGCAACTGCTGATGTTTTGACCATTTGCCTCAAGCACTCGAGGGAGATGAACTTGCAAATGCCACCACACCTCACTGCAGCAGAAATGCAAACAGCTCAGCCTGGATGCTCCCTCACAGGAGTGCAATTATATCCCAAATATGCACGAAAAGGGTCCGCAGCCTCTCCTCAAAAAAGAAAATAAATAAATAAATGCTTGAATCCAGTTTTCTTGTGCCCCCAAAGGGTTTTTTAAGCCCCCTTTTCCACCTGACATTAATTAATTGCTTCTACCAAAAAGGCTGCACGCCCTGCAAGAAACATTCCAAGTGATTTTAAAACTGATCACAGCAAAGCTGAGCTTGGCAATGAGCTCTGGACCCCACTCAGGCCAATCTTCTGTGGAAAGCTGGGCCTCAGTGTAGGTTTTCCAGGAACTGTCAAGCAAATCCATCAGTATTTCATGAGTGTCTTTGAGAACAGTAATTATGAAAATGACTTTTGCTCCGTGCTCATTAAGGAACTTCCTTTCACGCATGAATGAAATGACAACATTGAGGCACTCGCTGCATCTCCAGCTTCAGATAAACGCACAGGGGAGCTCCTGGGGGCAGCGAGAGGTGAGGCTGCTCCACACCTGAGCTGGCCAAACCCACCCCTCCTGGGTTCTCCTGGGAATCTCCTCTCCATGGACCTCCCCCTGACCTTCAAAACACATCACTGCTCCAGGGAACACTGGTCTGGGGAAGCCTGGGAAGGCATTACCAAGCCTAGATAATTTACAGGCACTTCTCGTGTCCTGAAGCTGGACAGCAGGATCTGACTCATCGACGGGATTTATCTCATCTGATGCTGACACCACTCCATGGGCAGCAACACAACACAAATCCCATTTTCCTGGAGATCCTAATTCACTCTGATACCACAGGGTGGTAGCACCACGAAAGGGATGGAGAGCAGGGGACTCTCCCACAGCATTTGGGGTCTCACTCAGCTGCAAACCGTGGTGTTTGATGTTCCCCTAGGAAGCCCATTTCATCCATCCTCCCCGGAGCCAGAACTCGACACAATCCTCATTTCCAAGAGAATAACAATTTGTACTGGAGTTCCAACTCCTCTCAGTCATTTCCCAACATCTGTGCTGGGATGAAACAATGGAACACAGAGATGCAACACAGATGGCTTAAAAGTCATTTCAAACACCCAACTGTTGTGGGTTTTCACCACAAAGGCATAAATTGGCTCTTAATAAAGCTGGGCGTGGATGGCTGCTGCCAACTCCATCATCCCAACGGCCTAAAAATTCCACAAGAATCACCCTGAGCAGCACATTCCTTGGTCTCAGATGAACACAGCCCCAAACCAGTCACTTATTATTATTTACAGAGCAACAGAACACAGTGGTTCCATAAGATGGTTTTAACCATCTTTTAAACTCTTATTCAATGTAAGAGTCCACTAAAAATAAAAAAAAAATAAAGCCATGAAAGGCCTGCCCAGTTTTCCTTCCTAAGTGTCATTTGTACTTTGAATATACAGATTTCCTACAGCCTAATGTATTTCTACAAAACAGAAATCCACGGATTCGCAGGCCAAAGTTTGAAAGCAACGTCTCACCGGAAAAAAATATCCACTCCAGACCTGAAAAAAGATTCAACCATCAGGAATCTGCTCGAGAAGAGGACACAGCAGGGACAGGGAGGAATACCTGCCCTCAGGAGACACTTTGCTTTATGTGTCTCACTGATGTTGTCCCAAACAGCCTCCACCTGTCCAGTCACCTTTACTGATCACTTCTAGCAGAAAATAACACTGAGACTTCATGGGTTTCATTGCAGAGCAAGAGACGGGCAGCAGGTTTGGGAAACAAGGGTGGAAGGAAAACAAACAAACCCAAAAGCCTCAAACTGAAACACTCAAGTGTTGCCTCATCCCTGGGAGTGCCCAAGGCCAGGCTGGACAGGGCTTGGAGCAGCCTGGGATAGGGGAAGGTGTCCCTGCCCATGCAAATATTCGGGATTTCAAAGTTAAATTCCCAAAAACCCCCAAAATCTCATGCTCTGCAAGTGCTGAGCACAGCCCTGTGTGCCCCCCCGCCCCAAGGATCCGAGCAACCTCTGTGAACTCTTCATGAGCAGCTCCTCCGTAGGAGCAAACACTGCTGCATTCATTTAGGGAACAAAAAGAGTATTCTGGGAAAATATGCTGCTCACAGCTCTGGTGTGACATCCTCAAAAAGGGCATTTTGCTTCCCCAAACTCGAACAGGGAAATTTCGGACATGCTGTAAGTAAGCAAAAGTTTCAGGTTTTCTTCTCCGAGAGCAGAAGACCCATTTTTTCAAGACACAACTTTATTACGAAATAACCACCTTTATGTTGTTCTGAAGGACTTTGGTTTTCCCTCTTAAATACTGGATATTAAAAACTCATGGCACAGGCTCTGAATTTGTACCACTGCCTGAAAGCACATGGGGAAATTCTGCCTCCAGCAGGCTGGGGGGGGAGGCCTTACAAAATGTGCCACCCCTAAATCAGAGCTGTCCAAACTCACGGAATCACGGAATTGTTTAGGTTGGAAAAACCCTCTGAGATCATCAGGTGCAACCAGGGCCCCCAAGGCCACCACTGCCCCGTGTCCCCAAGTGCCACATCCTCAGGGCTTTTAAATCCCTCCAGGGATGGGGACTCCACCCCTGCCACGGCTGAACAACCCTTTCCATGAAGGAGTTTTCCCAAATATCCAACCTGAACCTCCCCTGGCACAACTTGTGGTCATCTCCTCTTATCCTGTCCCTTATTCCTTGGGAGAAGAGACCAACCCCCACCTCACAAGAGCATGAAAAAGGTCTCAGCATCTCCTCTGCTACAATTTGTGCTTCTCCCAAAACAAGAACCAATGTAACAACTTTTCAAGGCTCTGGAAGAATTCCTTGCTCCTGCCAGCCTCCCCCTCTCTGTTGCTCCTCTGTCCCAGCATTGTCTCTGTCACCTCAGCTCGGACATCAAATTCATCCCCGAAACTGCATTATCCATATTATGCCTTGGACTTCCTCAGGTTTCTGTGCTGATCCAGGGTTTAATGCCTCAGCAAATAACCAAAAAAAAAGAAACCACCACAAGAGTCATTTAAAATAGGGGGGAAAAGCCCTATTTCTTCTCCTCTTTAGTAGTTATTGTGGAGTACACAAATAAATTGCAGCACAGTCTTCTTTAGGGAAGAGTTTTCTTCCTTTTTTAATATTTACATTGTATTAAGATCAGCTATTTAAAAGAAAATTTACATAACTTAACTATATTTCCAAGCTATGCAGCACTTTCCATTTTAATCCATCACTTCCTTTGGGAATTTTCTGCGATAGGTGCGTTTCCTTTTTGAAAAAAAGAAAAAAAAAGAAGGTATTTCCATGACTTTTTTTTTCTCTCCAACTGAATGAGGTTGCAAAAACAAAGCCCTGCCTATTTAAATATAGCATCCAGATAAGCTATTTATGGAAGGTCAGTGTTTACACTTTGGACTACAACTCATGGAGAGCAAACATGTACAACAACAGCGCTTGAAAAGCTGCTCTGTAATTGGGATCTGAGGCTCGAAAAGAAAAAAGAAAAAATGAGGGTAAAACTCTCCTTCATCCTCAACTTCCACGTGAAATCTCAGCACCACATGAATATGCATTCTGCATTTCATATACAGCATCACAAGCTGGTGAGGTGCCCTGGGACCTCTGAAGAAGGCGCAGAATAAATGAAAATAGTTTTAATTAAAAGCAAATTAAAGGGTCCTCTAATCCAGGCAGCGGCAGCAAATCCGCGGAGAGTTTTTAGAATGAGGATCCTTGAAGTTCCATTGCTTCTATCCCTCCCTAATTCCAGCTTCCTTCCCTCGCTGCTCCCCAGAGGAGCTCGGAAACTGCACGAGATCAGGTTTATTATGAAAATTCTGCTCTAGTTGCTAAAAAAAGCTTTTGCTCCAGTTTCTCAGTGGCCAGAGGCGCTCGCGCCCTCGCAGAGCAAATAAAAATAAAGGAATGACAAAGGGAATGTTTCTTCTCACTGCAGGGGGACAGAAGAGATAAGATTCCATTTTAGGCTTTTAAAAAGTCATTTCAACACTGATTAGGAAAGTTGGAGTTCTCCTCCTTGACAGGAGGCTTTTGAAATGCAGCTCAAAAAAATCAACTAAGTAACCACGTAGGGAAATGTTATCACAGGAATGGCCTCAGATTAGAGAAGTCACAAGGAAGGAGAACGTGTACAGCTAAAACAACTTTATTACTGTCATCTTTTTCACTGCTGTTCTACAGCAGGAGGACGTTACTGGGAAAATCTCCCTGGTTTCCCTCTGCCTGTCCCCAGTTCACCGTTGCCTATCCAATAAATTCCAGAATGAATTTACAAATGCTACCAAAAATAAACAGGAAGCTAAACCCAGTCATAGTGTTTATTTCTGTCTAAAAGGCATTTTAATATGTATTTATCTCCTTAAATAACTGAATTCCTCCACTAGGAGGAAAAAATACATAAAAATCCCAACCTTGAGCGAAAGAATCCAAACAACTGAACAAGAGGAGCAGAAAAAAAAAAAGAAAATGGGCAAAATGCCTGGAGAAACTCTGCTTTGATTTTGACACATGGGAATAAATGGGAAAAAAAATATTCAGCTAACCCTTCTTTTAATCAAAACATCTTCCATCTCGTGTGCAAATTTCAACAGCTGAGAAAGCATCCTACTCAATCTCCCCAAAGTGGTGTCAGCATGTTTTATGTAAATACTGCTTAACAAGGGATGTGTGTTTGCAGCAAACATGTTCAAGTTCTGCTTTAGGAGCTCTGGACCTGCCTCTGGATCACAGGAGGAATTGGAATTCTGGAGAGGATAACAGATGTGCACGGAGGAAAGATTTTTTTTTTTTCCCTTTAAATAGTCAAGATGTATTTGTTAATGAGGAGTTTTCAGTAGTTATTTAATTAATTAACAGGAGAAAAACTTGATGACTCAGCTCTGCGCCAATCTGTGGCGTGAAACATCCTGGAAACAACTTTAAATGGCTGGCAGTAAGGTTGGGTTTGGTGACACTGTCACTCTGCAAGGATCCTGAGACCGAGGCAGCTCCCCGGGGACACTCAGAGCTGTGTCACACGGAGCACAAACAGGACGAGCCCACGCTGTCCAACGGGGACATCCAGGGAAAGCAACAAACTCCCAGCATTCGGGGTTTGGGCAATGCCAGACCTTCTGCCCGAGGGCACTGCTGACACCTCCTGCCACGGCTCCTGCCCAGCCTCCGTGCCCTCGCAGGCACAGCTCTCCTCGCTGGGCCCCACGCTGACTCAGCAGTAATGGGCATTTCATCCTTCCTGCTCCATTTCTGAACTTCTGTCTCCATGTGGTACCTACAGAGACACGGCCACCGCTTGCACTGCAGCCGTCTAAACCACCCCATAGCAATCCCACAGCCATCTAAACCACCCCATGGCAATCCTATAGCCATCTAAACCACCCCATGGCAATCCCACAGCCATCTAAACCACCCCATGGCAATCCTATAGCCATCTAAACCACCCCATGGCAAGCCCACAGCCATCTAAACCACCCCATGGCAGTCCCACAGCCATCTAAGCCACCCCATGGCAGTCCCACAGCCATCTAAGCCACTCCACAGCCACCCCATAGCCATCTGACAGATCCCACAGCCACCTAAAACACCCAACAGCTACCTCATAACCGTCTAAAATACCCTGTAATCACCTAAAACACCCCATAACCACCTGGAACACCAAGCAGCCACCCTGTAACGATCTAAAACACCCCACAGGCACCCCATAACCATCTAAACCACCTCACGGCAATCTAAAACACCCAGCAGCCACCTCATAATGATCTAAACCACCCCAAAGCCATCCAAAGCACCCCAAAGCCATCCAACAGGCATCTGAAACACCCAACAGGCATCTAAAGCACCCCATAAACATCTGAAAACACGCCACAGCCACACAAAAGCCATCTAAAACACCCCATAGTCACCCCGTAGCCATCTAAAACACCCAGGAGCCATTTAAAACACCCAAATGCCACTGAAAAGCCACCTAAAACACCTCACAGCCACCTAGAACACCCCATAGCCAACCCATAGCTGTCTAAAACACCCCCCAGCCCCCTAAAACACCCCACAGCATGAGGGAAATGTTCTCTTCCCCATCACACAAAGCAGGCACAGCTCAAAGCGGTGGAAAAACAAGCGTGCAGCACACGCAGGAATACAAACAGCACCAAAACAACCTCCAAGATCAAAGGATTTTTGTTTCCCAACCTTCCTCTCTTGTCCCCTCCCCTCCCTCCGTAGCTGAGAACTCCCTCAGCCACCCTGCACCACCGTGCACCAGTGTTTGCTGTGCCAGGCCAGGAAAATGCCTGAGTTAAAATAAATAAATTCATTTTAAAGTTAGGAAGGCAAGAGCCCCGCAGAAGGAAACGTTTCCCTGATGGGATTTACAGCCCGCAAATTATGTTCTACATCCTCAGAGAGCAGCATCTCAGGGGCATGAGTAAGTAGCTGAGAACAGGTAGAAACCTATGAACAATTTTTGGAAGAAGACAAAGTCTTCTGGAAGAAGACACTGACACAACCACAACGGCCTCCACTCAGACAGACAAAATGACATCAGCACCAGTTCATTTATTTCAGCCTTCGGCTGCCTCCTCTGGTTAGTTTTTAACTTTTCCTGACCAAAAATCTCTGTCCCATCGTAGCTCCCTGGGGAAAAAAGGGAAGATAAACAGGCCAGAAAGACTGGGATGAGTGAGGCAGCTCCTCCTGGAGCCAGGGAAGGGCAGGTCCTGCTCTCATCCCACCTGGAGCTGAAGGGTTGCACAGACTTCACAGTAATTTAGCCCAGTGTGATGGGAACAGAAGCACAAAGCCCCTTCCCACCCTGCTGCAGCCCGGGATCCACATCAGATCCCTGATAAGACTGAACGAGTTATTTCCTTCAATTCCCCCTTCCACATCCCATATAATGCAGCTCTACTTCCCCAACCCCACGGATTGTATTCAACATTATTACAGGAATATATTTTTCCATCAGCTGGAGCCATAGAAAACCCATTCCCAACGCGATAACACGAGGCTGAGGATGGCAATTTCTATTTTTACTCTCCTCAGAATGTTATCAGCGTGGAGCAAAGGTAACTTCCAGATAAGCACACACAATCTCTCCTTTCTGAGGCACTGAGTTTTATCACAAGGGGTTTCTCACAATCACACACCTCAACAGCAGGAAACGTTTGAGTATCGCCCTCATCTCCATCCCAGGCAGCCTTTCCTCAGCCCCAACCATTCCAGGATCCCCCAGCAAGATCCAAGGAGCTGTTTTGTCATTTTATGATGTACAGGAGATGCAACTTCCCCCCAAAACTGTCAGTTTTCATTATAAAAGTGCTGTGATGCCAAGTTCACCTATGGCCTTTTCTTCCTTTATTTTTCAGGATTAACATGATGTGCATAAACTGTTTCTCTGCCTCCCAGCTTCACATTTTAATCCGACTGGAGAGGACTCTTCCACGGAGAAGTGCACAGGAAGGAGGACAGCATCCTCCAGAGACTCACAGGGATGCTTCAAGGAGAAGAAACTGGTTGCAAGTTTGTTTTCTCTAACACTGAGGGGATAAATAAAAGTTATTGCCCTCAGGGAGCATTTGTTGTTTGCATTTACATAAAGTTTCCTTCATTTGAAGATTTTGGATGTGTCCTACAGGGATTTGACCTTTTTGCTTGGATGCTGCTATCCTAAGACCTTTCTGCAGAAGCCAGAACCACTCTTTGTCCAATGTGGGAGAAGATAACTCAGACTTGTATCCTTTTTTGCTTATTTCAGCTGTTCTTCACTACAATAATCCAAAAAGAAATGGTGAACCCCATTCCTCCTAAAGTCATTATTCCTGCTGGCTCCAGGAGCACTCGGATGTTCCTGTTCAAAGGCTGGATAAACAGCCAGAAATCCAGATGCAAAACAAAAACCACCAGTGCGAGGGTGAAACAAAAATAGATAAAACTCCTTACAAAAATACAAGACTAGCACTATGCTGGAAATTATGATGAAGGAGTTGTACAACTCCAGGCTGAAACACAAAATGGACACGGAAAAATCTTCAGAGAGCTCCAGGAGTTGCTCAGGGCTGAGGATGACAAGCAGGACAGCGATTCCTGCCACCTGCAGACTGCCAGGACTTCCAGTGCATGACACATTTTTACAGAGAGAAGTCCACAAATGACAGGGATTTAGTCTAGAAGCAAACTGGACTCTCCATGGGCTCTTCTGCTGCTCCAGTTGCTCCCACTCCTTAAGTGGTGGAGAGTTATGCCCAGCTTTTGGCATAGGCTCTGTTTTTCCATGAAAAAAACACCCTCTGTGACTTGGTTGCTGCTAAAAGGCTCCAGTAACAGAGGCTGTCTTTCAGATGAACTTTTCCCTCAGAAACTGGTGGTCAGATGTGCCTGCGCAGATGGATTCAGCTCTAAACAACACAGAGCTGGGAATCCCTCAGCTCAGAAAGGCCCTGGCTGCTTTTTGGGCAGCCACAGCTGCTCTGGGCACCCTGTGCCAGGGCCTGCCCACCCTCCCAGGGAACAATTCCTGCCCAATATTCCATCCATCCCTGCCCTCTGACAGTGGGAAGCCATTCCCTGTGTCCTGTCCCTCCATCCCTTGTCCCCAGTCCCTCTCCAGCTCTCCTGGAGCCCCTTTAGGCCCTGCAAGGGGCTCTGAGCTCTCCCTGGAGCCTTCTCCTCTCCAGGTGAGCACCCTCAGCTCTCCCAGCCTGGCTCCAGCTGTTGGAGCAGCTCCGTGGCCTCCTCTGGACTTGCTCCAGCAGCTCCACATCCTTACACATAACTGGTATATTCCCAATACCATGAATTATTTCACAACAGAGTAAATATTTTATCCCAAGATCAGCACAAGTCTTGCTGAAATCGAGCCCGCACAGCCTCAGTTGGCTCCTGGCAGGTCCATGTGGGCCACGGGCAGCTGAGGTCAACTCAGCACGAATGCGCAACACATTTGTTCCGTTTGTTCTGCAGAAACATCAGGACAGGAAAATGAGAACCAGCAGAATTTTTCTTTTAAATGCTCCCAGTAAAAATGTTATTGAAGACATCAATGGCCAGAAGGTCTCCCCCAAAGGGATGAGCCGAAAATGAGGCGTAACAAGGCCCAGACACAGCCCACCCACACACAGGAACCACTGCTCAGCATTCCCAGCGAGAAAGCTGCTCCTTCTCCTGGAAAAACATCCTCGGAAAACGCCCCAAATCTGCTCAATTAAACCCAGACTGGAGTGAAATTCAAGTGCTTTCCTTCAGGCTGCAGCGAGGGATCCCTGCCTGCTCCAGGGCATCCAGTTAACACCAAACTGCATCTAAAATAAGGCTTTGACAGGCACCTGCAGAATAAATTTGCTAACGTTATTCGAGGGTGAAAGGAGAAATAATTTGGATTTGGATCTCTGGATCACAAGGCCATGATGTAATTTTAGGCCCCTCTAGGATCCAGGACTTTGAAGATTCCTCATCCATTCAGATCCAAGTGGAAGATCTGAAAGAGGTTTTAAAGACTTGATCCTACCTGGCCAAAAGCTCATGGACAGACACCCAAGACAGTCTCAAACAACACCAGCAGAGACATTCCCAAAATAAGGAAAGCTAGCTATCCCCTTGGAATTTTCTTATCCTGCTCAGGGTATCAGGTCAGATATATTAAAGTCTATTTCAAACTAAAATGCAGTAGGAGCGTCCCAGAGGCCCAATAACAATCTCCTTTCCCCATTGTCCCGGCTTTGTTTGCTTGGAAACAGAGCACACAGATGATTTTAGCATTCCAGCAATTCATACACAGGGGATGCCTTGTTCGCCCATTCTCCCTCCAGAAAGCCACGTCAGCACAAATGTGTTTAATACCTGCTTGCATGACTTGGGAAAAACGAGGTAAAATTAGGAGCTCTCAAGGGATCCAGAAGCAAAATGGGCTGTGGGGATTTGCCATGGAGAAATCCCCTTTTTGGGACCCAGCAACACCAGGGCGTTGCTGCCATAAACACGAATCTTGCTCAATTATTTAAATTTGGCAATAATTAAAATAAATTTTAAAAAATCCAACCTAAAGAAACACACCAACACGGCTGCCCCAACAACCCCAAAAATTAATTTGACTACAACAATTACTGATTGCCACTATTTACTATCCTGATACAACCAGAATTAATTCTATATTTACCATGCCTTAGGCTTGAAGCTATTTTAAGGAGCCGCTATTTCCCAAATTCCTATTGCCAAACATCCCGTGTTGCAATTAAACAAGAGTTACAGCTTTTAAAGACTCACATCAAAGAGCAGCCACGTGATGCAATTGTTTAGATGTTTCCAGGGAGACTTAAAAAGCCAGAAAACACCTGGTGGTTTTAAGAGGTTCTCATGGGAGTTTTTAAACACAGAGCTGGAAATTACACAAATGCCTCTGCGGTTTCTGAGTGTTGTTTCTTTTCGGCCCCACAAATTAAGAGAATCTCTTTGATAACCTTTGATAATTTATTAGCTATTTACTGCTCAACTGCTGCAAACCCCTAAGCAGCAAATCCCTGATGCCACCAATGCTGCAAATGCATTGCTGCCTGTGGTATTTTTGTGCTGCGTCGCTCTAATTACTGATTCGAGGTGCTGAAGGCGGCTTGAAAAGTTCCTTTTCTACCTGACACCACAATATTTACATCCCACAGATACAACTCACCAATGCATACAGAATTAACACGGTATTTTTCAGATAAAATTATAATGAAAAGACCGGTACTACAAGGAACTTTTAAGAAAAGCATCATGCCCTCCTGACCTAGTGAGATTAAGAGAAAAATAAACCTCACATCCATAAAACACCAGCCCCAAATACCAAGAAATGCCATCACCTGCCTTTGGCTGAGGGAAGAGGGGACTTCCCTACGCTCCTGCCTTGCCCTTGACAGGATGGAACAAATCGCTGCTGAACGGGCTCATTTTCCCCCTTGGGCTTTGTTGCTTCTGTCCCCGAGGAAAATTCCAGTTTCCCTCCAGGGATAAAGGTTCCTGTGAGCCCTGGAGGCAGCGCCCATGAATGGCTGCAGTGTTCAGCGCCAGAGCCAGTCATGCTCCCCAGAACAATTGGTGTTTGTGGCTCCTCCAGGCAGCAGCAGCCCACTGGACATCAACAAAGGGCTTGTATCACCTCTGGGAGAAAATACTCAGCAGAAATACAATATTTTCTCTAAAATGCACCTTTTTTGTTTCATATTTTCTCCAAAATCCACCTTTTTCATTTCATCCTCACACATCGAAGCAACTTTCAACAACCACCACCAAAGCCATGGCATGTGTCGAAATGAAAAGCAGTTGGGAAATGAGTTTAACTAAGTGAAAGCTACAGCTCAGCCACACTCAAATCATTAAAAAATGAGGGCAGATCTTGCCATGAAAATCAATTTTTATGACAAAGCCTTTTATGCACATAGAGTTACACGTGCAAGGTGTTCTCTGCATTCAGGCTCTGCTTGTTCAAAGCAGAAATTCAGAGCCCATCGCCCTCACCAGCTCCAAATTCTTTGCTGTACCTGGTTCTCCTGGGAGGGTGAAGAGCAGAGATGGGATCCTCCAAGCCCACCTTGCCCTTTAGGTGGGATTCTCATCCCCTGCCCATCTGCCACTCGCCCTGGGCACCCCCACAGCCCTCACTTCAATTCATGGTTCTCTTCATCCTGCCTTTCCCAGCACCTCTGCTCCCCAACAAAGCCACTTCCACCCTCAGGAACTAAACATCAACTGGCTGAAGTTTCACTTTAATCAAATCCCCAACTCCCTCCTTGCTTTACTCCCGTTCAAACTATCCATGTACTTTATCTAACCATAGTGATCGCTGTTATTTGTACACAAATCACACCTTAAAAATATTTTACTCTATTTTGCCTTGTTCTGTTGGCTTTGATTCATTTCTTTTGGTGGTAAGAATCAATTTCTATCTTTGTGTAGATATAAATGTGTGAAATGTACATTACCCAATGCTGAAACTCGACCAGTTTATCTCCCAAACTCCTTTCCCTCATCAGAGAGAGTGAACCAAATATCTTTGAACAATAACATGGTCATTTAAGATGGTTAAAGGTGTCCAAAGCACTGCTGGATGGACACAAAGCAGCACAAGACATGGTTCATGCTCAGCTTTAGGAGAGCTGGTGGACGACACTGAATTTAAGAGTTTCAAATATATCTCAATTCAGGAAAAATTTAAAAATTTTAAAAACCATTTTCCACACTTCTGAAAAATGATACACAGCTGTGACTGCATTTCTAGCTGAAAAATTACCCCACCACTGCTTTCTCCCTTCCCCCAGCCCCTGGACAGCTGGGCACAGTTCTGCAAACGCTGTCTGGCAGGACAGTTCCTTCCTTTCCTCCTTTCCCACGCTCCGGAGCTGGTTCCGATTACAGCTCCCAGTGACGACCTTCGGAATGAGGGGAAAAAACCTCAGGGACAGCCTGGCCATCTTTAAATCCCATTCCAGTTAAAGTACACAGAGCAAAGCTGCCCTGAAAGAACATGGTCAGCACCAGCATCCTGCACAGTATTAATTCCTGAAAACAAAAATGTAAAACTCTGATCACAGAGAAAGTTTTGAGAGTTCAGTGATTTTTCCACGGAAATTATTCAAGTTTCTTCCTCGGAAAATTCTGGTAAATGAGGCCAAATTTCAAGGGTAAATAGTTTGATACAGTGCAGCAGTTCTCAGGCCTCTTCAGGACAAATTATAGCTCAAGTTACACATGCACAAAACTTGCAAATAACTTGAGCAGCTCGCCTGTCAAAGAGACTAAAAAAAGGAAAAAGTGAGGAATCTGCCTGCAGAGAGCTCAGCTGCACTCCCTGTGTGTCCCAGGTCATGCCGTGCTCAGGTGAAATCGAGACGGACTTAAAAAGAGAATAAAATCACAGAATCATGGAATTGCTTAGGTTGGGAAAGACCTTCAAGATCACTGAGTCCAACAGCTCCCAGCACTGCCAAGGCCACCACTGCCCCATGTCCCCAAGTGCCACATCCACATGGCTTTGAAATCCCTCCAGGGATGGGGCCCCCACCCCTGCCCTGGGCAGCTGTGCCAGGCCTGGACAAACCTTTCCATGAGGAAATTGTTCCCAATATCCACCCTGAGCCTCCCCTGGCCCAGCCTGAGGCCGTTCCCTCTCCTCCTGTCCCTGTTCCCTGGGAGCAGAGCCCGACCCCCCCCGGCTGCCCCCTCCTGTCAGGGAGTTGTGCAGAGCCACAAGGTCCCCCCTGAGCCTCCTTTGCTCCAGGCTGAGCCCCTTTCCCAGCTCCCTCAGCCGCTCCTGGGGCTCCAGCCCCTTCCCAGCTCCATTCCCTTGTCTCTCCTGTCTTGAGGGGCCCAAAACTGACCCCAGGATTTGAGGTTCCTCCTTGAAAAATGCCCCATTATGACAGCACCAATTATCTCACCATCACAAGTTGTTTCTAACAGTTCAAACTGTGTAATGCAAATAGGTCATTATTTAAATATAGTTCCCTGTTTCCACCTTTTCCTCTCCTCTCCGCCTTCCCAGAAATATTCAAGTCTCTACAACTTCCTCTCCCCCCACTTCTGCCGGGAACCAGTGCTGGAGTGGGAGGTTTGCCTGTGGAAAACAGATTAGAATTAAGTGTTGGATCTGTGGCCTTGAAACGTGCCCTCAGCTGAGTTTTTAATTTGGGCTTTTCAAGATTGATCAGCACATGTGTAATTTAAAAGCAATTTGAGGCTGCAAGGTAGGGAGTTTGACTTAAAATTAATGAGCTTTTGACATCTGCAAACAAAATGATAACGTGAACCCATTTAAAGCCAGCCCCATGTTTAACAGGGAAAGCATCTATCATTTTAACGTGGTTACACAAAGGCTTTTCTGCTGCCATCTGAAAGCTGTTCCACCACAATCCTGCTCTCAGCAGCAATTTGCAAACTTTGTTGTATCAGATTAGTAGAAAGACAGGCTGCAGATCAATTATTATTACTGAATAATTAAATGTTTTAAGTGACATTGTGCAGTATGATTGAAGACATTCATGAAACCCAAATTTAAATTAAACAGAGTCAGTACCTGAGACATCTAAACCCGTAGAACACGAGGCACAAACGTTATTTATGGCTTCTTTAAATCAGGATTTTACTACTTAGGAAAAGCCCAGCACTGCAGCTCCAGCAATCCACAGCATATTCCAGCAGAAACCAAGGCTAGGAATTCAAAGGAAAATAATCCTCCAAGGATAACCAGCAAAGATGACAAGATTAAAGGGCAAAAGACAATCAAGATGGGATTTACCAAAAGAAACAGTAAGCAGGGTGAGGGAGGGGTTAGGAGTGAAAACTGCTCTGAAGCTGAGGAACTGTAGCTCTTGGTAAAGAAATATTTACAGATCCTTTATCAAACATCCTGCAAATCAGATCTGTAAGCAGGAATTTTCGTCGTTGGCTTCAAGTTGTCATCACACTGACTTTCACTCACCAGAGTCAGATTTTCTTTTGGACAAAACATTCCATTAAAAGAACCAAGGGAGGTAAGAAGTTACGGGAGCAAACGCCGAGATGGAAGCAGACATGGTCTGAACCTCAGAGTGTGGTCCCACCTTTGGGAATACACAGACGGGACAGCAGCAGCTCCTGGGATACCTCTGGGATTCAGGATCACAGGCAGGAAGTACCAACTCTTATAACCAACCCAACCCCAACCGCTCAGTCCTCATCCCAACCCACATCACCCCACAGCCATGGCAAAGGGCTGTTTGAAAGCACTGAGCTCCCAGTTCATCCCAGTCTGGCTCAACCAAAAATACTCTGCTGGTCTTGGAGGGGCACCGTGATGAACCACAGCAGCTCCAGCTCAGCTAAGCTTCCCTCAGAAGTTATTCCAGATGAAAGAGATTGATTTTGGTGAAAGGGAAGAAAACTCAAACCCCACAGCAATTAAAGGAACATCCAACCACCAGGAAACTTGGAATTGATTGAGCTCAGAAGGGTGAGATCTTGCCACAGATGTGGAGTTGGGTATTTCAGACTAATTCATTTTCTCCAGAGCAACAAAACTTAGAAATGGGAGGTTTATCCTCCAGCTGACCTGATTATTTTGTCTTGATCTTTTACAAGTGACATGAGTAACACACTTTTCACTTCTTCCCTTGTAAATCTCCTGTTATTTGCTTTCTCTTTAAAATTCATTGTACTACTGAACCAAAGCCTTTCCAAGTCCCCATTCTTCCTGGTGACCCTGGCTGCTGCATCCCTGTTTGTGTGTTGTCTTCAGGGAACAGCTGTTCTTGGCACAGCTCCTTCCAGCTGCTGGGGCATCCTCACACTCCTGCAGGAAAGAGCTGCCTCTTCCCAACATAAGAATCCCAAACCTGTCACTTCTTCACTCGTGTATTTTTTTAGTTTATGTCTCATCTCACCTCTGCCTGATTTACAGTTTTGGTTTTACCTGCTCAGATCTCTCATTCTTACCAAAAAAAAAAAAAAAATTGCTGTAAATTGGACAAAGGAAATCTCAGATAAGCCAAGTTTTCAGGACTGAGCACTTTTTCCTTTTTACAGAGGGGATAAAAGTGATAGAAAACCCCACAACTGAGTTGTTGTACATTTCCCAGGGACAATCCACCATCACTGCAAGCAACAAACTAATCCAGCAAATTTCTTCCCAGTTTTATTTCTTCCCTTAGCCAGGAAACACCTTTGAACACAGACAGATCTCTGTGAGCAGATTTTACTTTGCCATTTCAGCACTGAGTCAGTGCCAGGAGCTAAAGGGAAAAGGGCATTTTTGGGGCAGGAGATGTCACTGGTAAGGCATCCTCTGCAGGAAACACAGAGGATTTGGGCAGGCAAAGGGATGTCAGTGACAGAATTATTATTATACCTGCAGTAAGTCGGCTGAATGTGCCTTAAAAATACATTCCATGATGTGAATAACTCAAAACTGAATCCTGTATAAACACTTCAACAGAATGCTGCTGCTGAGCTCTTCCTAATCTCTGCCTTATCAGTATCTCATTTCAGCTCTGGCTTACACAAGTATTAAATATATTTGTACAACAAACCTGAAGAGATATCTACATTTCAGCAAGAAGTTTGAAATAAATACAGGCAGGGGTTTTTTTTTTTTAGTATTAACACTTAGAGTGTTTGGGATTGTACAATGCAGATCAGACAGGGCAAAAACACCACCAGGATGAAACCCCGTGCAGAAAGGCACAATGAGTAAAAAATGTAAGATTCGAGTTTAAAAGGATGCAGAAATCCTGCACAGAGCAGCCACTTCTCATTCAGCCCGAATTCTGCTGCATCGCATCACAAATCAGTTCAAGCAGCACCCGAATCATTCCCTGAGACAGCTCCGAGCCCATAAAACCAGAGTCACATCCAGGGGAGCCGTAAACGCTCTGCCAAGACCACGCAATTCCAAACTCCTTAATAATTCATGGATCCAATTTACACCACTTTCCATGCCGGGCACAGAACGATACTGCAGCTTATAGAGGGATTCTGCTGCCATTAATATTGCAGCAGGAGATCAATAATGAAATGCCTATCGAGGAGCAGAGAGCTGCTCACTGCGGGCATCCAAGCGGCATCCCTCAGGTTTGGCTGCTCCGCTGCTGCTTCCCAACCCACAGGGATGCAGCCCTGGAAAGCTGCAGCGGCCCTGGAAAGCTGCAGCGGCCCTGGGGGTGCTGGATATGGAGCAAGTGACAGAGTTGGAGTCTGCAGGGATGATCCACCAAAGCCATCCCATTGTGCTGTTCCTACCACACTATTTGTGAAGGAAGTATGGTCCCTTCCTGCCAGCCCCCCTGGAATAACGATGGAATTGCAGCTTCTACCCAAAACATCTGTTTTCAACCACTTCTCCTGAGAAATTTTCGTGGTGTGTCCAGATACAGAATAATTCACTCTAGCTTTTTATGTAAAAACAAGGTTTTTTTCCACCCAAACATCATCATTCATTGCTGATGGCCTTCAAGTGCTCTGCCACCAGCTCCGCACACAGGATCTCCACCTGCTGTTAAGCCCTGCCATAAATCCGTGCTGAGGAGTATTTTGGAAACAGAGACTGAAACACAGCATCACACTGACAAAATGACAACATCATTCCCAGGAGGGACCAACACAATCCTCAGGTTCTCTCTAATTGAACCATTTTTCTGCAGAACCTCCTACTCCTCCAGTGAGCCGGGTGGACTCTGGGTGCTCCCAGCAGCACGACAAATGAGCATTATCCCTTGGGATCTTCCTGCTTTTCCTCCTCCACAGAATTCCATGTTTGCTCTTTTTTATTTTCCACTGCAGCTGATCTGCTCCAACACCTTGAACAAATTTCCCTGACATCACCAAGCATGAAGAACATAAACACTTCACTGATAACAAGAACTGGAGGGGGACTTTTGACAAGGGCATAGAGAGACAGGACAAGAGGGAATGGCTTTCATCTGAAGGAGGGGAGACTTGGATGGGATATTGGGAAGGAATCCTTCCCTGTGAGGGTGGGGAGGCCCTGGCACAGGGAACCCAGAGAAGCTGTGGCTGCCCCTGGATCCCTGGAAGTGTCCAAGGCCAGGCTGGAGCACCCTAGGACAGTGGAAGGTGTCCCTGCCCACAGCAGGGGTGGAATGGGATGGCCTTTGAGGTCTCTTACAAGCCAAACCCGTCTGTGTTTCTGTGACACGTGGATCTGACTCTGAGAGAACACCAAGGACATCTGTGACAGGGCAGAATTGCACTGCTGACTTCCTCCAGCTCTATTTCACTTGGCAGTTTGTCAACCCCTGTCCACTCATTTTCCTTCACTAAACCTCTTAAACGAGCAGAAAAATGCCACCAAGTACACCAGACACTGCAGAGTGTACACACACTGCTGTAACACACTCTGAAACCAGCTCAGTTAACAACACAGCTCTGCAGCTTTGGTCCAGAAACCTACAGCTCCAGAAACCCGACAAAGTTTCACATCCTCCTCCACTGCTGTCACCATCCAGCTGGGAAGGTGGAGGAGCCCACTCTGTGCAAGGCAAGGACCAGCTCTGCCCTCTGCCCCGGCTCCACGGGAACTGTGTGGGACAGGAAGGTTTTACACAGACACTGAACCTGCTGAGTCCCCCAACAATCATTTTCCAACGTCCCATAATTTCAGCCCACATGGCGCATCCTTGACACCACCCAGGAGCTGGGAATGCCATGGAGAGTGAGGGAAGAAGAAGAAGACCAAGAAAATTCAGGGATTTAAGATTTATAGGAAGTCAGCCCCTAACTCAAAGATTAAAAACCTCGACTGAGCTTTGTAACAGATAATCAGAACATGTCAGGTGGAAAGCAGGAGAGAAACCAAGATACAAACTCAAACTAGGACCCAAATGTGCTAAAATTTCCCACTTAGCACCTGCACTTCCCAGCCTGAGGAGAAATTCCTGCAGCCCAAACAGCCCCAGCACTCTGTTTTAGGTACATAAAGATGTCTGGGCTTATTAAAGGTGTCAGGGAAGCCTTCAAAGCAGGAATTCAGTTTTGCTCTGTGCTTGGGAGAACACATTCCCAGCATTTCAGGAACACAGAGCACGGCAGTCACAGCACAGCAAGGATGGCTGGGGGAGCGCAGCAATCCCTTTATTTGGGAGCACAGCAACGCAGTCAAACACTACGCCCACACCATTTTGTTTCTCACGTTATTTTCTTCCCCTTCTTCTCGCACATTTCTAAGCTCACTCCACACATTTCAGCTCGTTCTGGCGCTTGAGAAAACAAATGTTTTCAGCTGAATTCCCCGTGCTCGGCCGATCCGTCACCCCACAGGTGATGTTTGCATCCACAGCAGCACGGCCCCCTCATCTCGGGGACCTCTGCTCGTCCCACTCCATCTCCACCCCTTTTCTCCCCAGTGCCACCAACCCAAACACAAAGCAGACACAGACCGCCCCATAAACACCTCGTTACCCCCCATTAAGTGCTCTTCAAAGCCCAAATTCCACCTGATCAAGAACAAGAAGAAGGTGGTCCCCCCAGACCACCTGCAAGTTCCCATTCCAAGGCTTAACTGGTTTCATTTATCCCCCAGCAAAGCCAACTGGGGGCTAACGTCCCTCCAGGATGAGGAGGGCACATTTTATCCACATTTAAACCTCTTCTAAACTACACCCACTTTCCAGCTGAACGTCATTAGTTTCCAGCAGAAGTTACTTATTTTTTTTATTTATTTATTTACGAGCCCCAAGCACAACCTGCACAGAAGGTACGACTGTCACGCACTTAAAAAGTGTATTTTTTTCTCAATTCTCTGCCTCTTTATTTCTACTTTCCAAGGCTTATAACATCCTGGGGGGAAAAAAATCTCAAAAAAAAAGAGCTCGATAAGCGCTGTCTTTTCTTTCAACTCAGCAGTCTCTACCCCATCCAAATCAGACACAGACAGCTACGCAGCTGAATACACAGAAAATCACTTCACGCTATGGAAATAAGCCACATGGAGAGGAACCTCACTGAAAAATTGGGGAAAAAACCAGGAGACAGCCTTTCACAATTAGAAAACACTGTTCCGTCCCACAGCAAATATCCATTAACCCTTTCCACAAAGCCACTTACGTAAAGAGACAAATAAAATCCCGTGACAGGAGGCAGTCAAAAGTCGCGTCAAAGCAAACTAATAAATGGAACAAATGGAAATAGAGCGAGTTTAAACAACACCAGCCTTGACCATGGGAGACCAGAAGAGTTCGTCCGCAGCCACGGGTCCCGCTCACCTGGACGCGGCCGCCAGCCCGGCTCAGCTCAGGAGGGGCTGGATGGGAACCGACGGGAGAAAATCGCTTTTAAAGGCGCAGCGCGGGCGCCAGCCCCATCCCGGGAGCGGGGCAGGGAGCGGGGCGCGGACACCTGAGATGGATACGCGGGGATGCGCAGGGATGCCCAAGGATGTTCCGGGGATGCGCAGGGATGTCCAGCGATGCCCGGGGATGCGCAGGGATGCCCAAGGATGTTCCAGGGATGCGCGGGGATGTCCAGGGATGCCCAGGGATGCGCGGGGATGTCCAGGAATGCCCTGGGACGCTCGGGGAGCCGGCCGTGCCCTTGGCGCTACTGCTGCCGGCGCGTCCCGCATCTCCCGAGCGCCGCGCGGTGTCC